>CM056171.1:13944278-14210064 GCA_029691765.1 Entomobrya proxima | reverse complement strand
TGGTAAAAATGATGTGATCGTAGTAACACAACTTGTAGATATTTTTGGGGTTAGAAATAGTCAATAAAAGTAATTTTATTACACGAATAAACAATTGGTCAATTAATCAGTTAATTTTTCCCCATTAAAACTTGTCAACCTGTGCTTACAAGCTAATATTGACTTAGGTATACCGACGACGACAGAGGCTGGTGTGTGTTGCCTATCTTGACTCTTGGGAGATTCTGGTGGGCTCGTCTCTCTTCTCTCTTGTACCACAAGCCCAAAAACTGGAACGCGTCACTAAAATGAACTGGCATTCTGGCATTGGAAGAAATAAAAGCACTCAGGATTGGCTAAAATAACGATACACCGAATTGGCTGAGAGCAATGACTGTTCATCACAACTAAATATTATTTCCTACGTATTATTGACATATTACGAAATACAGCTAGCTTGTGAACAGCTAAAATAGGCGGAGACAAAAAACATACAAGAACATTTTACAACTCAACAGGGCTGAAGGCCCAAACAAAGAAAAACTGCTTCTCCGTTCCAAACACACCCCCCATTGCACCTATGGTCAATCCTTTGTCTTTTTTTTTTGTCAACTTGTCAATTGAATGTGAACCTGGTTCACTGAAACTCAAAAACAGAATTTAAACAAATAAAGGTTCTACAAAAAGAAACTACTAGAGGTAAAACTGGGTTCTTTGACTTGCTACTGCGAGGTTTCATTCCCTTCAAGTTTTCTCGAACCCGAGTCCGATGTCACGCTTCAGAACGAGGTATTAGCCCCGCTAAGCAAATTCAGGACTCCACATTCCATGACACGCTCACATAATGGTTTTAGCCACCGGAGCACACCCTAATGGATTTCGGAATGTGTTCCCTACCTACCCTCTAGCATGTGTAATCTACATAGCAAACAGAAACAAACAATATAGCATATTATTTCAATCGACCATATGTACAATGGAAAATATGCCGAAATATCAACTTTCTGACTCCTTACGGTTCACCAAAGGTACCAATTTTGAAACTTTTGTCCTGGCTACTGTGGACATAAAAAGATAACAATTTCATTAAACCTTTAGGCACATGACTAACGAAATCTTTAACCATAAATGTAGTCGCTGCTCCATGTTGGATAGGAATTTGGAAACCCTTGAGCTGTCCCAGATTCTTTCTCCAAACTTCTCGAGAAACGGCCGGAACTTGATTTCCCATAGTCCACTTGCATTGCACCAGCTTGTCCGAACCCATCTCCGCTACTGCTGCTTGCAACTTGTCCAACAATTTGTACTTTGTCCGTGGCGGTGGCGTCGTTGCTAAAACGTCATCTACGCTTGCGTCATGATGTAAAACTTGAACTTCCACGCCTTGGGCAGATGCACAAACTTGTTTCAATTGTTGTCCACAACAAATAGCCTTGTCCGGCGCGCATGGTGCTATGAACTCGTCATTGTTCTGCTGTTGAAGCTTGTTCACCTCTGAACTCTTCTCCTCCAGTGCCCCACCGTGGTCCACGCTGATGTGATGAGATACGACTACACTTGCCTCCGCAGCCGGACAAGCGCCTGCTATCCCCCAACCAAATATCGTTTCCCACGCTACTGGTGCATCATGTGTAGGCCCGACATTTCTTCGCCACAATAAAACCCGATGGAAATATTTTACCCCGAGAAGGATATCCACTTGAGCCGGTTCGTGCCACCGGGGATCTGCAAGTGCCAGTCCTTCTAGGTGCTTCCAATCCTTTTTGCACTCCACTGATGGTAAGTTTCCCGTTACCTTGTCCATCACATGAAGTCTCCTGACACTGAGGGAGTTCTCGTTCAGTCTGCTGTAGATAGTGCAATTTACGACCCCTTTGGGTTTCCCTGCTTTTGTCTCCCCAACTCCTTTTACTCTGACGTTGCTGGCTTCTATTTCCAGTCCCAACCTTTCAGCACAAGATGTTGTGATGAAGCTTACTTGCGAGGCAGGGTCTATCAGCACACGATAAGGTCGATATCGTCTATCCTTATCCGGGATTAGCGTAATTGCAGTCAGCAAAACCCCATCTGCATCTTCCTCTGAAGCCAGGTTGCTTTGGACAGTTTTCGTTTCACTTTCCTCCGTAGTGGCTTTCTCTTCTTCTTCGTGTAGAAGCGTGTGGTGCTTTCTCCCACATTTTTTACACCGTCGTGGAGATGGACATGTCTTAATTATGTGGTCAGGCTTCAAACAATTAAAGCATAGCCTGGCCCTTTTCACCAAACTACTCCTCTCTGCAGGATCCTTCTCCAGAAAATTTTTGCACTCTGATAGCGCATGTTCTTCTCCACAAAATTGACAGTTGACTACATCAGCTGTCACATGATGTGCCTGAACCTCCTTTCTTTCCCTTCCCGCTTTTCTATCCTCTGGTTGATCAAGAGCTCCTCCATTTGCTGCTTGAAGACCTCTGATATGGCCGTTGATAAACTTTACTAATTCCTCCAATTTAACCCGGGTAGTACCAGTAAGTGTTTTCGCCCATTCTCTTCTTGTGCTGGGATCTAGCTTCCTTTCCACGATGAGTACCATCAGGTCATCCCACTCGTCCGTTGAGCATCCCAGCACCCTTAATGAACGCAGGCACTTCACTGTGTTGTCTACCAGATTCTGCAACTCCTTAGCATTCTCTGTCGTCAGCGGTTTATAATCTAACAATTTAAACCCGTGTGACCGAATAATCTCCCGTACGTTATCGTACCTCTCTTCCAGAACTTTCCAAGCCTCTGTGTAATTTTGGTCGGTAGTGGTTAGATACTCCACTAAGCCTAATGGTTCCCCTGTGAGAGTCCCCTTTAAATACTGCAACTTTTGGGCACCTGTGAGGTCCTTGTTATCTCCAACTGCTGCCACAAACAGATCCTTGAATGATGTCCAATCTGTGTAGTTTCCATTAAATGATGGCAGGGAAATAGTAGGTAGCTTGATCTTTACTGATGATGACGACGATGTGGTGGTCGCGGTGGCGGGTGGTGCAAGTGTCTCCAAAATTACACGTAGTCTCCCTCTGACCTTGCTGAATGTTGATTCGACCTTGTCACCTTCGTCCTCCTGGACTTGAAGAGCACTGGCGTCTGTAGCTGTAGCTTCTAATGTAGTCTGCAACTTCTCAAACTGTGTTCGGTACTCCCCCAGCCTGACCATCATCTCTTTTGCTTCAGCATACCCAATGGGGTGGGTGCTGTGGGCTGTCACCTCAGTTAAAAACTCCTTCAGCTTCTGATGAATTTTAGCACGTTTCCTCTCGTCACCCATTTTGCAATACTATACGAATCTCCGTGGAATCCCCAATACTGTAGCACTTTATCTTACACCAAAATCCAAACCCAAAGTTAGTTACTTAATCACGTTCAGTTTCTTGTCTATTTTTTGTTCCAATTAATTTTCCCTCCTCACAAACTTGCACTGTGACCTTTTAACTCATTCACCACGTACTGTTCCTTTAGCTACGAGCTTGAATAGTTAGTCTGCCTCCAGGGCGCTTTGTCAGGAAATAAAAATTAAAAAACAACAAAAAAAATACAACACACGACGGAGGTCACTTTGCTTGGTAATTATCCGTCAAGCACCTGCATCCGGTTCGAAGGACCATGGAAATAACCGTGTTTTGAAATCGGTTGTGCCGGAAATAGGTTCACAGTGACCTAGGTATCATGCCGGTGGTGGGTGGTGGCGGTGGTGTTGTAATTTTTGGTGCACGATGGTAAAAATGATGTGATCGTAGTAACACAACTTGTAGATATTTTTGGGGTTAGAAATAGTCAATAAAAGTAATTTTATTACACGAATAAACAATTGGTCAATTAATCAGTTAATTTTTCCCCATTAAAACTTGTCAACCTGTGCTTACAAGCTAATATTGACTTAGGTATACCGACGACGACAGAGGCTGGTGTGTGTTGCCTATCTTGACTCTTGGGAGATTCTGGTGGGCTCGTCTCTCTTCTCTCTTGTACCACAAGCCCAAAAACTGGAACGCGTCACTAAAATGAACTGGCATTCTGGCATTGGAAGAAATAAAAGCACTCAGGATTGGCTAAAATAACGATACACCGAATTGGCTGAGAGCAATGACTGTTCATCACAACTAAATATTATTTCCTACGTATTATTGACATATTACGAAATACAGCTAGCTTGTGAACAGCTAAAATAGGCGGAGACAAAAAACATACAAGAACATTTTACAACTCAACAGGGCTGAAGGCCCAAACAAAGAAAAACTGCTTCTCCGTTCCAAACAAGCACATTCTCGTACAACATGAGTGTAGACTAGCTACATCCCACCAGCCATCACTGTCAGTTTGAAACTGAAAAGACTCTTTTTGTACTTTATGCAAAGAAATGCACACACTGGCATGCTTTCAACAATCAATTTCCACAATTCGGCAGAGTGCAACAATTGCAAAAAATGTACAGCTTTCATGTGCAAGTATGAATTACACGGAGAATGAAATGAATGCATCAATTTTTCGCTTTAAAAAGCATTCCTAAATATTTTGCAAATGAAGCACAACAAAAGCTATACTGGTGTACCTGCTACCATCGGTCATTTTTAAAGTAGACAGAAAGGACAGACCACTCAACTTCTGTCAAACTAATAAAGTTGCTCATAATATACCTTAATACTCTACTCATAAATCTCCATCTTGTCTTCCTCTCTCACTTTCCTCTTTACTTAAGCAATACTAATGCTGCTCAAAAAGTCTTAAGCCTCTATAAGAACCAAGTCAACTCTCAAAGCTCATCACAAACTTTTTCATTACTTGTTTCCTGAATAATCTTAACAAGTTCTCTCTTCCCACCAAGCTGGCTTCTTTACTTTTACTTTAAGAAAGTGCCCTATTTTCTCTCCAAGCAGGAAAAGCTTAACAACATCCACAATGTTAAATAATTCCATCATGTTTATGAATGTGTTTTGTCATAATATAGTCTACCTACACGTATGTACCCTGTGTGCCATTTTATTTCTCTAGATGCGTATGTACTACTACTATTTTATAAATGCGTGTATCTTTCTCTTCACCTTCAGTTCATGCAAACAATTATTCACAAGATGACATTTAAAAATCTTCGGTCTACGTAACTTTTGCTGGCTCCAGGTGCTCACTCAGCTATGATGTGAAACTATACCGACTTACACCGCGCTGCTGTGCTGCGCTACTGAATGCAATGATATGATGATGATGTGTGTGGCGTGGCGATGATGGCGTGCGGTATGATTTTTCTCCCGAGATTCTCCTACAACTCATTACTCACCCCATCCATATAACAACTTTATTCAGTCAACTAGACAGAAAAAAAGAAAAATGTCAGGGAGTATCGCAATAGGAGTCGGGTAGCATGGGGCAAGTAGTTAGTTAGCTGTGTAGCCGTGGAAGAAACAAGGAGCCTGACAAGTTGGCGCCACGTCCTCACATTTTGCAACCAGGAAAATGAATCAAGCATCTGCACTACTATACCCTATCATCATTAGCTCCATCATACTCATCCTCGTCATCATCATAATATATTATACGGACAACGAAGGAAAAATGACGATGCGAGTACATTATATTATACAAGCATGACGGACGCCTTCAAAACGCAAGGATGGCATGTCATAGGCCAATGATACGGCAACAACGGAAAAAGATACGGATACGACGATAGTACAATATTATGTAACATTATACTTTTTTGAAAACAAACTAGTCGTCACACTATATATGCTTTCTATTCGCTGACGAAAGTCAGTAGCCAAAGGAATGAATAGTTTTTGTAGGAGTTTTGGGCAAAAGATAATGAACGTTTACTGTCAACATCATAATATCCCATTACTACAAACAAGCAGATCGGCACTACTACTCCAGTGCCACTGTTTTTCTCTTCTTCCTTCCGCAACAACGGGAGTCAGCAAGGTTGTCCTAAACTAGGCCACTACTCATCATCAATACCATCATCATGCCCATTATATATTATTACTCTATTTTACTCACAAAAATATTTGTTTTTCTAACTGGTTGATGGTTTGTCGGTGGCTGATTACGTATGGCACCACTATAACTACCTTATTATCACGCGGCTAATAAGAAGAAAGGCGAACGCATCAATTATCAATCTTTTCTCTCTTTTTCCTTTTGCACACAACTCACAAAAATACATGAGTATACATGTAAAGCATATTAATACAGGTTTCTGCGTACTTACTAAACCCACTTTCCAATTTTTAACAAGAAGAAATGCAAAAAAGGAGGTACCTATATTCTATATGCGCTATATATTACGTTGTTGCTGCTGCCGCATGTTTTGTGTGTCAAAGATCCTTTTTCATTTTTTATGACTAGCTATATTTATTTGCATTTCCACATCTTGTGTTTCGCAACGCAAATGCAAATTTAGCGTAATCCTCACGCGGTCTTCGGTCTTGCTGGACGTGTTTATTATCCCTCGGAGGGAAATTAGCTTTTAAAGACCCCACGTTGAGTGGAAAGCCAATACTTTATGTATTATTGTTATTGGAATTTGCCATATTTTCCGTTGGGTCGACAGACCTTCTTCACGACATCACATTTAACTATATTACAACTAATAGGAAGTGAGTGAAATGTGTTCATGAAAATAAAATCACAACAACAAGACGGTTAAGAGAAAGGAAAAATGAGAAGTTTTGCCAAAAATCTGCCACTCAACTGTGGTAAAGAGGTGAGACCATATGTACTAACAGCAGGGTAGAATCCCTATTATAATTACATACATTTTACCCCAAAGAAATATGAAGACATCATCGTAAACGGGAGTAGTGGTAGTGGTATGCATATTATATGCATATCATAATATGCTTTGGCCTTCGAAGCATTTTAGTGGACCTGACATGACTAGGGTCACACATGTGCGCAGAGAAAAAATAAATTGAAACCTGACTCCATCCGATTTTTCATATGTTAGTCCATAGGCCATCAAAAAAATATGCGAATTGACCCAAATGTTTGATGTACATGAAAAATCTACTGCATCGCTATAATATGAGCAAGAAAGATCGACCACCATAACACCTGGCTTGGCCATGTAGATCAATTTATATGATGAGATGAGCAGGAAGCATACCAATTTACTAATGCTACGCTTTATTTGCCAGAGAATAGGGAACTTTAAATGGAACGTGATTTCGATGACCACTACTTCCAACCAGGCCAGTGTCCGTTTTTACGACGTAGTAGAGCGCACACTGCTTTTATCCCCATGAATGGCAATGACATAACATAATCCACACTCAAAAGCATCTTCTACGCAGAAGGACAAAAACACAAAAGAGGAAAAAATCATGGCTTCCTTCATTCTCTATACAGATTTGTGTCAAAATGAAATAAACAATAGAAAAAAGACATTAAACACAGCAATAACAATATCAATGTTATCTTTCCTTCCATTCATACAACTCTGGAAAAGTTGTGTACTCTGGACTATGAACATTTTCTATACTAATGCCCTTTTTGACTTGTCCAGAAAACAATAACAATTAGGCTATTATGGTTATAACTTATTTTTGCTCTTGTCGCTAGTGTGTTTCTAGTAAAACACAGAAGCAGCACAGCTTTTACGTGCTGTGATGATGATCAGATCATCTTTTTTTTATATGCTGGTAGTAACACTTGACAGGCGGATAATTGCTCTACATTCAAAATGACAAGCGTGTGTATGTGTTCCACAAAAATATATGGCTTCCAGGAACTAACTCTCTGCTGCTAACCCGAGCGGAAAGACAAAACAGATTAGAGTGGACCTTCTTGGAACGGGTTACAAAATATGTTATGTAAATGCAGCGTCTATACATTAAACGCTTCCTCTGTTCCTCTCCGTCTTGCTGATATCCACTTAACTTGTCCAAAGATTTTCAAAAATTATGTAGTGACTCACTAAAACAAACATGAACTGGATTTATCAAGCTCGTGGTTCACCCATTTTTTATGTTCATTCTTTCTTTACAAGTTTACAGTTCCCAACGAACGGGACATGATGAAGTTCATTAAAAATGGACATTAAAAATGGACAATATTTGTGGTGTGCTAACGACAACTTAATTGAATAAAAACTTGTCTATTGGGTACTTACCTTGACTTAGAGGTTAAATTTGGGTCACTATGCTTTCTTCGCTCCCGGGGTTGTTTCTATAAAGAAAAGCAAATAGTCACGTTAATAAATTATTCAGACAACACACATGTAGAAAGGTCACCAAAACTATAAGAATGATGAGAAAATAAAGAAAAAACTTCAAATAAAAATCTATAGAGTACGTACACTTACTCGCTGCGGCTCTTTACAACTCTCCGATCGACCCACAGCATTAGAATTCCTCTTTGGTTCCTGCCGCACGCTGTAAAAACACAATAAAAACGCCAAAGGTCAAAAAATAATTTTTAGTGTGTCAATAAAATCAGACTTTACCACGCACGCAGTATAGAACCTTTTATTTCCTTACACGTGTATCATTATTACTCTACACACACAAGTAAAAAACTAGCAACACATATAAGTAACGTACAGATTTCGAGCCAGATAGCTGGGATACCTCTTGAAGGAGCTACATTCTAGACCATAGCGTTCACAAAGCTGGTGATGATTACAAACCCCACTATTTGAGCGAAGAAGCTGACCTCGGGGACCCATGTAAGATCGCCACATTTTATAACAAAAGCGTTACATCACTATACCATACTTCTAGTCTATTTTTATTATTCACAAACTATCAACTATGATGTGGATCCCAAATTGATTTACTTAATTGTGGGGAAAAGCTTTCTCCTGTTTGATTTTTCATTGTTGCGTAAAAGTTGTTACCGCCCTCGCCTAAAAATAAGTATTACAGATATTCACTTCAATGTTGATTGTACATTTCAAGTTAATTGAGCTACTGTCTGTGTTTTCATAGAAAATTCTACTGGAATACGTGCAAGCAGGCATGCTGCAAAGTTTCTCTAAAGTTTTAACAAATTGCACATTAGAGCAGTTGACATTGTTTTATTAACATGCTAGAGAATTGAGCTGACTGTCACATACATTATATATGGTTTATGATTTATTGGCATTGGTACAAGTTTTAACAACTCATTAGCCATCATCACCACAAATTTCAAGGAATTTCCAATGCTATTGCAAGTGGAAAAGTTTTCCTTAACTGTCAGCGTCCTGTCATACATCGCATATATCTTTAGCTTAAGTATACCAGAACAACTTTAAAAGAATATGTAATGGGTATAGAGCAATAACTCCTCCTTTTCAGCCTTTCTACTAATAAATTCAGTTCATTTACTTGGGTTTTTCTAATTAATTAAAAATTGCTTAAAAGACTGTTTGTGCCTTGTGGGATAAGCAAAAACTAAATACAAATGATTTTGACAGCCTATGTTGCAGAAATTGTATTTTGTTTCTATCAATCGATTTGTCTATATAGTGTGTAGTATTCTCATAACTTTAAATAAAAAACAGGACTAGACCACAATTGACAAAAATCCAACAATTTTCTAAACCGCAAAATCCAATTCAATTTCAATTCCAATGTTTCAGAATGTACTACAAGAAGCTATTGACTAGCGAAAACAAGAAATAATTACTTATGACAGGAGGGTTTACAAACTTTCCCTTCTTACTAGTTAGCATACCATGCCTATATAAACAATAGGTCAATTGATTTCTTGCAGCTTGTCAAGTTTTAATCAAAATCACGCCTCGCGTGTTATAGGCATTTTTGCATATCCACATTTTTAAAGGTTGTTTATCTTAAAACTTTCTTGTGATTTTGGTCTAAATGTCCTGCTCATGAAATCATGATCCGCATTCCTAGCTGTCATATATATAATACCACAACAGGCCCAAATATTCGCATCAACAAAACTTACTAAAACACGGAATTTGCTTCTTTTATTCCCTTCTGAGATTTAAAGTCAACCCAAAATACATATTTTATCATTTTTTGTGATGATTTTGTCATGCTCCTCCACATTCTATTATAATGTGATCCTCTCGCAGTATCCGAATCACGTTTTATACTAAACAATGATTTATGACTTTCTCACTCGTTTTCGTTCAAAATGCAAACATAATCTTATTGCCCCTGTGTTTGTGTTGCTTTAGTTTGCTCTACAATGTACTTTCAGTGTAGAGCCACTTATCTTTCCAGGAAGTGAAACCAAAAGCCACAGATACAAGCTCTCTACAATTTTGTTGCTTCTACCACTCTGCGTAGCCAAGATTCAAGTCAAAAGTCGACGAGAGTCGTTGTGTAACATTAAGGGGGAAACTATAGTTTGTTTGTTGTTGTTAGAAGTGCTTGCATATTGATGAATACTAAGGAAAACAACAAGAAAAACGTATTTCCTTTCACAAGAAGAAAATGAGTTATGACTAGGGACACCAAAGGGAAAACCTCTTGGATGCTACCAAGTGGAGTGAGTTTTCGAAGGGAAGCATAACTCATTCAAGTGCATATTCAAACAAAAGGGGTTGCATAAAATCTTCATTCACACGGTTGTTTTTCTTGAAATGCTACAATTTATGCGGTTTCCGGAAATCTTCACTCTACTTTTAATTATTTTACACTAAAACTAAAAACTTTTATCTGAGTCATCGTAAAACTTACCTATCCAACTCTCCGTCCTCGCAAACAAGTCCATCATTCTCCAGTCGCTCCTCACTTAGCGTATCCGGTCTTCTGTCTCCCTTCAAGTTGCTCGAACTACTTCCAGAACCTGTTAGAGGTCGATCACCTATAGAACCAAAATTAAGAGAACTTTAGTAACTTTTCGACTTTTTCGTGATGGTATCCCTTTATCATGTTTGCATGATCACACACGTTAACGTTTGCTGATGCTGACATTTTATACATTCATTCATTTTCATAAGGATAAAACTGCTCTTTACTCCTTCAAGCAGCAGATTACAAAATTACTAAAATTACACGTTTCTTCCATCTATCTTCCAATAACATGCTTGTGTGTACTCTATCTGCAGAATGCATTATTTATGACAAAGATAAGCCTACACCGGCAAAACTGCTACTGCAATTTTATACAACATTCCATTCCATTGCATGTCAAGTCACGTCACCCTGATTTGATGCAGCCAGGCCAGGAGGAAACATCCTATTTTATTTCGACTTGTACATATTTTTTGCTCATAATATAATCATCTTGCTCACACGCACGCACATGGCATCTGCTCTCATTTTAATCCAACTGCAGTGCAGTCAAAAAGGAAACCTGATATTCTACTTCCACTCTCTCATGGATTTTTTATTTATGCTCCAAACACATCATTCATACAAGATTGTGAACATGAACAAGATCGAAATATTTTAGCGCATATGTGCGGTGTGACGCAACCAATTCAGCAAGATGATCATCATCATAAAGCTTGATAAATTAGTGGGATCATGCAAATATCATATCTAAATCATAATAAAAAGCAAACTCTAACAAGACCAGTTTTTTAAAAGCCCCATTTTCATTTGTTGCACCGTGATGCATAAATATATGATACAATTTCTCTTGTCATCTTGAAAGCACTTTTGTAATAAAAATGAACCATCTGGTGTAGTTAAGAAAATGCGCTATTAATTGCCACCTTGTTTGAAAATCACTCCAATCAAAGAGGCACACCGATACCGGATATCATATGGGATAACAACAAGCTTGTACTAAAAAGTTAGTGCAACCGTGCATAATTGCTCTTTTAACCGTCACCTGCTCATGCTGTGATTATAATAGCAGCACAATTAAGTGCGCAATTATGTAAAAATGACATAATTACGCCGGCTGACACAAAGCAACATGACAGATCGTGCGGTGATCTCGACTTCCGAACATATTTCGCACGAGGATTTAGTTCACTTTTGTTTATTTGCGTACTGCGCATTCAGCAAAATGGGAAATGACATGAAGTAGAATAGAGATTCTCTTCGAATCTTATTTTTTCGAGCTCACAACTCCCTACACAAATGTGTCAACAGCATCATTTATTTGTAGTGGTGGCACACACTCAGCTTGAGTGTTGGAGTTGACGACTGCAAGGTGTCATTAGAAATTCAGTTCTTGGATTTTCATAATCCCTTTCGTACGATAACAACCAGATTAAAAACTCCAAAGTAGAAGCTGTGAAACCAAACCATCATTTTTTCGTACTACTTGCCACCCAACGAGACTTGAAAATCGACAATACTAAACTTTTTTCTTATTCGAATATACAACGCGCATTTTATGATGCACATGATAATCTTTTGGTGTTTTCCTGATGACAAACGTGTACAAAATAATAAAAAGATGAGTATTTTACTGCGACATTTATACCACTCCACATTTTTGTCCTTAAAGAGTTTATAAATAATCATCGTTCGCTATAAACATAAACATTCAAAGTCGTAAAATTTTGTTTCAAGATTTAAAATTTCATCATCAAAGAATCCCACAAGAGACACATTACCACCGTGGTACTTCGTGTCAAACTCGTATTTTCTATGAAATACTGCCATATTGCACACTTAAAAGGGTAAGTTGTAAGTATCAAATCAAGAGTGAATTCAACCATGATGACCCTCTTGATCACCGCACTGCAGTGGTGCCACCACTGTGGTGGTGGTAGTAAATAAGTTTACGAATCAACTTAGCATTTCCCACACTTTTGATCATTGCCACTTGTCGGTTACGTCACCCAAATGAACATAAAAATGTCGCTCTTTTATCAAAGCCAAAGGAGAAAAACCTTGGGCCTAAGTTGATGCTCAAAATTGTATCGAATGTCATCAAAAAACGAAACGGTGACATTAAAATAAAATGCACATAGGTACGAATGCACAAATGGGTGCAGTAAAAGTAAAAAAGAATGGTCGTATGTTGGCAGAATAATATGCAACGTGATACTTTTTTATGGTATCGTTTCAAATCATCCACTAAATATACTCTGCCATTTCCCACCCGCCGGATCATTTTATACAGTTTTTGCAATAAAATAGAGGCAGATCCCGCATTATCCTTTACAACTAGCACCTATTTCCAAGTTTTTAATACCCTCTCACACGTTAAAAATAGACATCTTATCTCATTATTGCCATTTTGTAGCTATTCACCTCTTTTTTATTATTATCGCATCGACTTTTATAAAAAGCCGAGGCAGCAGACAGGTGGAAACTATATACTCATGTCAAATTATTTATAAACACCCAATTAAAGGCTTCTTCGCTTTTCATTCACAAGCCATGATGATGCTCCTTAGCTATTTTTGACCCAAATTCCATTCATTTTCATTCAACACGGGTGAGCATGATCATTAAATTATTCAAATGAATGGGGAGTGCATTGAAAACCCTACTATTTTTACTTTCGTTTAAACACCGTTTCACCTGGTTGCACACACTCTATAGAAAGCAAAAAGGGTATACAAAATAGCAAACCTTTTTTTTGCAGCAGTTACAACACACACTAAAAGTGTCTTCGTGACTCAATACGCAAGAATAATGTGTAAACACCTTTAAATATAGAATATTATACCTTTCTGCCTTTTAATTTACCATTTTCCTTCCGTCTCGCCGACTAACTTTAGCCTCAAAAGCCATTATGTTATGTATGAATTCTTAAAATGCAAAAATTTTAAATTTCATAATAGTATTATTACATACTCGCATGATTGTGATTATGATTACTGCTATTATGATTGATCAAACTCAAGCATAACGAGCCCACTGCCGAAACCCTGCTGTTAAAGGCGGATAGCGCTGTCGTTGCTGGCGGAGGGGGAGGTGGTCGACTACTAACACGGCCTTTTGGTTGTCGAGGTGGTGGAGCAGGAAAAGCTTCTCCAGATGATGACGATGACCGTTTCAAGCACTCTTCTAGAGAATATGACGGCAGTGGAGGTGGATGTGGAATCCTTCCCACATGTGGAGACACTAGTACAACGTGATGACTGTGCTTCACTGGAGTTGGCACTTTCCTATTATTATTACCGCTATTGTTTGCGGTGCACGCTTGTTCATCAGGCTGGTGGTAAGGATAATGGTATGAATTTCTTTTCCGCTTTTCCAATAATAAGTTGTCAGAATGCAAATTATTTTGGCTAGTGCCTGGAGAACGGGCTGCAGATGACGCAGCCGAAGCACCACCAGCAGCAGCGCTATGACTATGTCTGCCGTTACTACCATCCTTACGCTTTTTTGCGTAGACAATTTCCCGGCCGTTAATGACCAATATTCCTGTAGCTGAGTCAGCATCCCAAGAATGTGGTCTGCTGAGTCCATACGCAGCTTCACGGGGAAGGGGTAGTGGTGGTCGGGAGGCATGATGATGTGAGGGTGGAGGAGGCAATGGTGGAACACTAGATGCTGAACATGGTGAGGGTACATAAAATTTTGACTGTGGCACCGGAGGAGCACCCTTATTTGTGCTGGAGCTTCGGCTCACCGGATTTGAGGAAAATCCTGAGGAAGTGGAAACCGACGTGATAGAAGATGATGAGGATGATGTAGACAGGATGGAATTGGATTTTGAAACGGTTACCACTACAGAATCTGTCGAGCTAGCTTTTGCTTTGCTAGCAGAATGATCCGCACGAGTTGCAACAGAAAGATGCTTAGAAGAACCAGACGGGGATAAAGCTGAAGATGATACTGGCTGGCCTTGAACCTGAATTGGATTTGGTAACAGGTCGAACGGGGAGTTGAGACTGTGCCTTAAGTACTTTTGTTGCTGGCGAAGTTGAGAATCTCGTTTAGACGGTAATCCTCCATCCTTTTCCCGTTTGGTAATAGCCTCGGGAGGATCATGATGATCATGAATATTGCTCTGCTGCTGTTGCTGCTGCATCACAAGCGGATTACCAGTGCCGTTGTTGTTAGTACCATTATTACTGCTGGAGGGCGAAACAATCTGTTTTAAATTAGTGCTCGTAGGAAACTCGTAGAAATCCTCGGTAGATCCACATCCAGGCACAGATGAGGCTGAAGAGCAAATACTCACGTTACTAGTCTGACTTGTCAAAGTGGTTGTACTAGCGCCATTCCCTGAGGCTGTTTGTAAATGGAGATTTGTCATTGAGCCTGACAGGGAAGCTCCAACTGCGGCAGCAATACAGCTTCCCACCGCATTGGCAATAGCGTCTCCTTCCCCATTTTCAAGACTTTTGCGGGGTCCGTATCTGACAGGGTTAAAGTTTACAAACTGCCAGTCTGCCTCCACCGACGAGGAGCTTTTGGAACTGCCCTCGTTGGAAAGGTGCGAGGTTTTCCGGAGCGCCTCTTTCCGGCGCTTTATACGTGTTCGTAGGTTATGCATTTGGTCCGTGGTGTATTCTGTTAGCCACATAATAACTCTGTTGAACCTTACAATTTATTTTGGGATCAAGCGGAGAAGAAAACAAACTCACGGAACACATTTCAAGGAGAACATGCACAAAGTTCACGAAACAGGAATAAGGAAAATCAAACAATCAATTGCACAAACATGAACAAAGAGAAAAAAACTGAAACAACAGAGAAATCTATCTGACGAACGATAATGAAGCAACAGGAAATTTTTTAATAACAATAATACCACACCTTTATGCTTCTTTGAAATGTTTAATAAAAATCACCGTGTGCAGTCACTCAAATATCATAAAAAAATTCCATTTCTACTCGGGTGGTTGGATAGTAGCTAAAATAAATATGCTCGCACCCACAAAATCCGATACTAGCAATCCGTCAGATTTACCAGAACCACTCATAAGTTCCTGTTAGTGTTTATTAGACAATTTTTTCGTATAAAAATCACACAAGTCGAGTCACGAGTATAAAAAATATGGTGAAACAAGACTCTCCTGTCATAAAACTCGATTAATAATATTTTTTACACACGCAGAACGCAGCGCATAGAGTTCCTTCGGAGAAGTCAGAAGATGAGATGAGACTCGTATGGTGCTGCTAATGGTGGTAACCCAACAATCACGAGATAATAAGTCTGATTGGATTGGAGAAGCATGAAGGCTTCACGACTGATTTACTTTGCGGATATTTGAGTAGGAGACGTTCATATAGGTACTACTACTAGGCCAGGGAGTAAAATAAATGTGGAAAATGATGATGATGAGATGACGCTGAATAATTCTCCCTCTCTGTTTCTCCGTGTACTATTATGTAGTGAAATTTCATACAGAATGTTTTTTTCTATCTTGATCTAGCAATCTCATAATCTTGGCACGTTACATAGCCCGTTTCAAGTAAAAAAAAGTGTACATATTATGCTTATTATAATGATGATGACGATGATGAAGATAGCGTTACATTTTTTTCAAAATCAGAATGATGGGCAAGGAAAGGAAACATGACGCCGCGAAAAATTCAGCGACGACGACGCCAGTGCCCTTACACCATCAACAATAGTCAAAGGATTTCTACTACTTCTACTACGAATATATACATAAAACTACTATGAAACATTTACTACACAAAAAAACTACTAAAATGACTATTACAGTAACACTATTAAAATAAAATATATACACTTTAGAATACAAGTCTATGCGAAAAATAAGACATTTGAAACAGATTTTTACACAAACACTAATAGTAACTTTAGCGCTAATACACACCAACTGTTTTCTTTCTGTCACGCTTTATATTCTTTTCAAACCGAGTGAACACTGTGACTATCGCTGATTTTTGTTTTGACAACAAGGATCAACAACTCTTTTCAGTTTAGTCAACTCATTCAGTCACAAAATCTATAACAAAAAAAAACTCGAGAGTAAATACCCAGGGCTGAGTAGATAAAATAGTAACAAGGCTGATATTTTAACGCACTATTTTGCCGGTGAATAGCAATGTAGGCACTTGTTCGTCTTCTTTTTTCTTCGTGTATAAATAAACAGAGAGAAATAAAGTCTTATTGTTGTTCTCAGTGAATGCCTATATAAAATGACTTTTTTTCACTGAATGAAAACGAGAGAGTTTTATCTTACTACTACTGCTATGCTGGTATAACAATAAAAAGCAATGGAAATTATCACACACAAAAGGAATTTGCAATTTTCCTACTCAGCCAACCAACCAGCATAATTTTTTAAAGGATGATGATCCTTCCCTTGCATTTTTCTGTGAAGGAACATGATAATGGTGAGGATGACGACTACGTGCGTTGTTGTTGTTGCCACTATGACGCTTCTCTTTTTACTAATAATCTGGCCGTAAGTAGCATAATAGTTTAATAGTAAACCGCATTGCCGCACTATCTAGTAAAGTATATAAGTGCTCGTATATAAAAATTACTACAGCTTCAGACACCAAAGCACAATGAAGCCAAAACTGTACAAAATGTAACCAGAAACTGTCTGTAAAAATTATGATTACTACGAGCCTTTTTCCCTCTTATTCTAGATCTCTGTGTGCTCCTGTTCCCTCACAATGGTGTAACAAGCAGGTAATTTAAATTTTGAAACACAAAACATGCAAAGTTTGCACACAGAGAACACACAAGATTTGAAAAGCCTGTCGTTGTTGCCTTTGTTCACTTTAGCAGAACAGGGCCATCAAAGTAAGAATCAAGAATAAAAGTTTGTGTGCAGTAGCACAAAAATGTAACAATAGCACTATATATTATGCAGATCATTTTCAAAAAATAGAATGAGGAGGTTTACTACTAACTTCTGTTTTGGGCGTACCAGAACAATATCTCAGACGAAAACTTAAACGGAGACGGACTGGGAGCACGTACCACTAACTACTAGGTTGACGCTGACAAAGAGGAATGAAAACAGGCAAATTGAATTGAATGCAAACTAAAAAATGTGTAGGGAACCGCAAAAAGACGTAAAAAGCAACTTGTATTTGGGAGCCTATAAAACCATGCAAGTAGTCAAGATTCAAGAGATGAAATGATGACTCACACGCTCTCAAAGCAATAATCTAAGATGTTCAAGATTCTTTCGAGGGGAAGTCCATGTACCTTAAAAATGAGTAAGAAAATCACCTACCTACTAAAAATGCAAACTTGCAAGCATACATCTACCTAAAACACAATGTGCAGAATACCTATACACTCGCTCGGCCTATTCAAATCTACCATCCAAATTGTACTTGTAATTTGCATCACGGCTTTTTTATGGTTTTTATCCGCTTATATAGCCATGTAAAACCAGTAGTGCTTTGCTTGATTTTTGACAAAATGTCTTGCTTTTTTAACTCCACCAGATTTTAAGCCATTTTAGGTAAAAACTGAGAAAATGTGCAAATCATCCGAAATTTTTTCCTACACGGGAAAAAAATGTTCATGAAAAGCTATACACTGCGTAATGCCCCAACTGAAATCATTTTCATAATATTATCTGACTGATCTGATGAACACTGACTGATATCCATCTTCTTATGTAATGATGATAATCATGTAATCATCATTATAATCATAACCACGGCCATTATCTTTTTGGCATCAAGCATTTAATCCATCATCTGTGTAAAGTCTTTAGTCTTTTCCTAGACTTCTGCATTTTTATCCCATTATCCTCCCAAATATCCCAATCAAGACAGAAGAATAAATCACCATATTAAATTCTAGGTGATTAGTGACCACTAGCTGTTTTCTTGTAGATTTTTTAAATTTAAAAAGACGTTCCCAGGAATATTTTTTACAACTTTAGTCACGCATTCCATCTCTTACACAGAGCATACATAGCGTACTAATGAAATATGCAGCGAAGCTGCCAAAATGCCAACTGTTTTTTCAATTGAATCCCAAGAGGATTTGGCTCTTTAAACAAACTATACGCAACAAGAAGAAGAATATCACCGCGACCAACAACAACAACAGGTGGGCTACTACTACCACTATAAGTTTCAAAGCAAGCTCACTAGTATTTTCTGGTTTAACTCTTTTTTGTGTGCTGAACTCTACTCACTCACACATGACATGGCTACACAGAAGATATATAAAATTGCATTATTTCTCTCTGACAGTCCAACTCTTGGTTGTAGATCTTGTTGCCATTATATAGTAGAGCTCGAGGGAAAAACAAACAGAAAAAATAATATTTATGCAAACTTTGCTCAATTCTTATATTCTTGTTTGTTTACAAGGAATTCTTTTCTCTCTCTTTTTTTGTTCTCCCTCCGTATATTATAGCAATGAAATTACAAATATTTACCCATTCCACTCACACAGAAAGACTTTTTTCCTTACGTGGAATGTATAAAAATGCACACCCATTAAAATAAACGCATAAAGCTTAAGATCTCATATCTATCTTGCTGAAAATTGCCCAATTTTCACATTCCATTCACTTTAAAAACAGTACAACAGCCTTGTTACTATTTTATAGAATAAAATTACGTTGGTGTGTTCTTTTTTCTCTCTGGATATTATGCCTAAACAATGAATTTTGAAAAGTTTTTACATATAGCACACAATAGCATCATCAGATCAAGAAGACTAATGCATTTTTCTCTTGCTGCAGTACACAGTAGTGCAGTCTTACAACTTTTCCTTCCATACTCCAACAAAGTTTGTAGTTTTCACTCCTATGGTCCGGGTGCAAAATACACCACACGCCGCAATAACAATAAGTCACAATGACATGTCAGGGGGGCGCACAAAAATCGTAAATTTTCTTTAAGAATGTAATTTGTCAGGGAAGAGTTTTCCTTTTCTTCACTTCACACATGCATATTATGATGATTCCTGCGTACTCTGTGTACACTCTGAAAAGTAACAATTTGTAACACGATGCACCTTGGCAAACTTTAGTTTGAGTTCAACTTTGTTCTGCGCACCAAGCAAAACTGTAGAGCACCACATCACCCCCAGTGCCGATGAAAGAAAAGAAAACTTTTTTATGCTCCTCTTTTGTGCCTTTGTCTGTGTAAATAAAACGCACTCGTCATTTCCTTTTCATCCGCACCCTCCTTTCCTTTCTCCATCCTTTGAGAAACCGGTGAGGTGTGCAATATGCAAAGTCACTTGCTTCACACTTCACACGCAACCTGGCTCTTCACACAGCACTCCACAAAATAAGAAATTTTTGCAGATTAAGAGCGTACAGGTGAAATTCCCATTTAGTTCCCCCTTTTTTTCTCTACGATAGAAGGATAGAATCCTGTCTGTCAACAACTTTGTTCGTGGCGTAGCTCAAACTTGTTTCTGTTGCGAATCTTTTCGCTTCCTTTCTTTTCAATTAAACCGACTACGGCATTTACAACAACGCTGAGTTCACTAGCTCTCTAAAAAGTGAGTACATCGCATCATCAATATAGCAAATGAAAAGACGTCGACCTTAATTTAATCAGCGGCCACTTAAAACTTTGTTCCTTTTAATAACTCAACACTTCCATTTGTCCATTAAGAAGCTTGCTCTATGAAAAGCAATAATTTTAATGGCACCATGAAAACTTTCATTGGTTAAATGCGCAATGATCCATCATCATGATCATCAGCAACAAGAAAACAGTCACCGCAACATTTGGAGAGGAATGCACACTTATGCAAACCATCAGGAGAGGAAACAAGGTTAAAAAACTAACTTTTTACAGACATGCACTATATGTATGAAGAAACATCTAGAAGAACAAATATTGTGTAAAATCCAAACACAAAAATTTATTAAACCAAATTACCAATTTTTTGGCAGCAGTTTGTGACTATTGACTTTACACACACAAAGAAACCAGAACCCTACACATTAGTCTTCTCGCATTTCGCTCGTGTACATAAGCACATAATATTACAGTACCAAAAACTGATTATCTCACATCGTTTAAAATAAAAAGCCAAAAAATGGCCAGAACTTTTGGCTGTAGTGAAGCACTAAACAACGTAACTGGATCTTCTTTGCATGTTTCTTTCTAGTTGCTTATTACCAAAAAACTAGGAAGGAAAAATGCGTCGTTTTTTGGTTGGCCTTTTTTTCTAGTCTCATCTAACATAACAGTACATGCCTAAAACTATATACGCTTTTAAAAGTTTATGTGTTGTTTAGAGTTTTTTAGACCAATGCACAAGGCCACTGTAAAAAACCGTTCTTTTTCAACAAGAACACTTGAGAGAAATTTACGCAAGTGATGAAGAATAAAATTGTAGTTTTCCCCTTTTTTACACCAATTTTCTTCATAGAGACGCTTCGCACTATCTTGCATATCAAAAGCCAAACAAACACCAAAAGGAATTTTCCACACTTACACACACCACACGCAGGCCTGGCTTGGACCAGACACACTAGTCAAGTATAGGTGGCTTTGTTGATGCAGATAATAATTCAAAAAAGCACTTTATGAAAAATGGTCTGTGAATCTTTTCAAACAAGATTTTTTCTACAAAAAAACCCTTTCCATAAAAAAACAGTCGGGTTTATGGTAGTAAGTGTAAGTAGTGGAGATAAAATACTAATCTATTTTCATTTTCCACCAGCTACTGAAAAAACACACATTCTAAAAAAACTGCTAAATGTCAGTAGACATGCATGAGTGTAAATAAGCATGCAAGTGCTGTTGTGACTTTTTGGTAAGCCTTTTTGCAGTCTCCTCACTCGTCTTGTTTTATCCTCTCGCACTCACAACAAAACGGGAGGATGGACGATGATGAACTACCAGCAACATGAAAAACTTCATCATAAATGCTAACTAGTAAAAAGAATATTATTATGAAGATGATGAGGATCATGAAGATCCTTAAGCATACATATGAAAAAAGAGGGATATAGATACGGGTTTACCAAAATGTACCTATACTTGAACATTGAACTGGAAAACGGCGGCGACAACATGATCGCAACCCAGGAGGATGTGCATGGATATCCTCCCTCTTCGTAAAATACAAATATTACGTAGTAGACATAGTTTAGGCATATTTACATTACCATGTTGGCAGGAGGCACAGAGGAGCATTATATGTCCATCCGTAACTAAAAGCAAAGGGGCAGCTGTTTTTGAGCCACCACGACCAAAACGAATAACGAGTCATAGCCAGGAACAAAAAAATTATTCCATCTTAATCTCTTATCTTTTCTATGTCTGTCTGTCTGTATATAGGTTTCCCTTTTTACTCTAAATATAGAGAAACGTTACACATCACAATATACTACGTGTCAACATAATCATATTTTTTGTGCCTACATATCCTTCACAACGTTGTATTCAATTCGTATATCGTCCTCAGCACAATAACAGCTAAAAGAATACCACAAAACACGACCACTTTAAGGTCTCTTTTTTCCTGCACACGAGAGTATATATCTTCCCAAAAAATAATATTTACCACTGACAGCAATGTTCAAGGGGAGGTTTTTCCCTTGTTTCAATTGGTATGGTAGATGCATTCGTATATCGTATGTATGCAGTCAATACAGAAACATGATTGTATTTTAAAGTAGTTGCTACTGTTTCTCTGTACTTTTAGGAGAGAAAAAAACGTTAAAATGCTCATTTCATGGGGTATCGTATCGCATCGTAATCATAACAATACCCTATTACATAAAAAAGCTATACAGTTATTATTACTGCTTGCTGCTGGAAAATTTCATGGACTGTGTATGTAGCAGCAATAGCAATGCTAATACCAGGCTTTAAAAGTGATAAAGAGGGTAATGTCATGTGCTTTTGCTGTGTAAATTCTACAACGGGAAGAAGACGATCCTACAAGTTTTCTTTAATGTGGCTCCGCAGCATCCTGAAAACTCGAGTTTTTTAAAACTTCAGGGGTTTAATCTTCTCCATGCATGCTTGGCGCATGTAAACGTTTTTTTGGCTATCGTTTGCCCGTTGCATGTGGATTATGATGACCATGAAGTCCATGCAAAGAGGATGCAGTGTGCGTCCACCTTATGGCTGCGCTTTAGGTTTTCTCGGACTACTGGACAATAACGATAATTTTTATGGTTCGTGATGGTATCAACGATGAGAGTATTTTAAGTACGTGCGTTACATCCCAGACACGACGACGAGAAGGTGGATAAGTATCTAAGGAAGGACCAAACAATGGCACATGCACAAGGCACACAAGTGTGA
Organism: Entomobrya proxima; assembly: GCA_029691765.1. Classification (NCBI taxonomy): domain Eukaryota; kingdom Metazoa; phylum Arthropoda; class Collembola; order Entomobryomorpha; family Entomobryidae; genus Entomobrya; species Entomobrya proxima. The sequence goes on along the minus strand of CM056171.1, from coordinate 14,187,058 downwards.
AAAAAATCAGACACTGAAAACGTTTCGCTTTTTTATGGAGCCTTTATATTCGCTACCTTCAGAAAAAACTTTCAAAAAGAAGAAGAAGAGTCCACTACTTTTTTAAACAGGAAGGATGCAACCATAAAAGCTAAAAGATGAAAAGTTTCTCAAGGCTATTTTCCTGGACTGTTATACCACATGACTACACACAGTCACGATAATAATCTGATTCTCCAGTAGTCAGCAACAGCAGCAGCCACAAAATCCAGTAAAAAGAAGCGCATGCAACTTCATCTTCTATTCTGGCTGTTGCATCATTGTGCATTACTAAACACACGTGAACACAAGAAAGCGAAAAGAAAAAGGAAATTGACTCTTAAGAAACATTTTCCCACTTCATATTTTTTTCTTGTCTTCCTGCCTTTGTTCACCGCAGGCAAAAAAGGAAGCACATTTTCAAAAGTCAGAATCAGACCGTGGTACAAGAGCCCAGGGCCAATGTAGAAAAAAATTCCTTGAAGGGTTACCAAAGCAGGAGAGTCGAGGTGAAAATGCCCAGAGGAGAACATATCTCCTTGTGCCAAGCTGGAAAAACATAGGCAACCTGCTACGACTTGTGAGTATGACTGTTGTGCTGTTCAACAATTACCGATTTACACCGCTTGCTTCTTTTTTGGTCAGAAAGGCTCCATGGGAGGGAACCAACACGCTTACGTAGAAATTTGAATCATAGTGGAAGATGCCAGCAGAAAAAAAGGGAGATAAGTTGATATAATAATGATTGCCTGCTTACTCATCACATAACAAGGTTTTAAAGCGTCATAAAATTGACTATGTTTTTTTGTTTCGCCTTGTACTTTTAAAGCCCTTTTAATGCCAAACATGAACATGATCTGTGATCACATACTACTGGCTGCATGTTTTTACTTAAAAAAGAGTATGGAACCTTCATTTTCATCTTGTGTTCAAAAGGTCAAATCCCAAAGGCTCATGGCTATGGAATATATGGCTCTCAGTGTGAACAAGCATTGTGTTCTGGTCTCACAAGAACGCAACAGCAGGGAAGTTTTATGGAAGTGAGTAGGCCTTTTCTCTAAAAGATTCTTTTTGCTCACTCCACTCCACACACTAATCTATATAAGGATTGCAAACAAAGCCCGTGTTTGTGATATATTTTTAGGAAAAAAAGGGTTAAAAATGGTTTGGATTATGTTGGGATGTTGTAGCTCATAATAACAATGTATTGTACATGAGTACCATATCATCTTGCTCGCACCATTAGCATCATTGTGTAGCTGTGAGGTTTCCAGAAAAATGCCCATTTTTACAACAAAATTATTGTACTTAACCCAAAAACTCAACACGTCATCAACCAACGTAATCGTCATTTTTTGTATAGCCCTTTTGTACAATATGTGCTCGCTCTAACGATGACGTTTTCTCTAATATTTTCAAAAGAATTTACGACTATTTATACATACTGATTATTATTATGATCAACCCACCTAGTAAAAAATCCTTCTAGTATTATTATTACGTAGTTAGTATTTGCCTCTCTATTCAATATCTGCTGGATACTTATTTATAGATCCACTAGCATTATGTCAGCTTCAACTCTGGATGAATGATGAAGAGAAATGATCTCATATTACGAATAACGTGGACTTCATAATGATGTCCTCCTTTTCCAAAAGTCATCTTCCGTCTTTTAGTCTCAGCCCTCGCGCGTCACTACTCAAAAAATATTTTTTGTAAAGCTTCTATTCTTTCATTTATTCAATATTACATTTATTTTCGATTTTTACTACTCGGTTTGCCTTTTACATTAGAATTGAAAAACTATGTTCGTTAATTTCCTCTTTCTTTTTCCCCCGTAAAACAATAGGGCAACTGCCTTTTCTTTCTGGTGTCTCATTCTTTGCTTTTCAATATTTATGCCATAGACAAAAAAGGTTTCTTTTTGATGATGACTGACTGGTGGTTTATTGGTCGGTCCGCCGTTGACGTCCTAAATATTCGTCACTGGGTAAACAACCAATTTTACAATAGAGCCGCACATTCATCTCTCTCTACCGACCGACAAGCAAACGGACCCCAGGATAGATAAGGCGCAGTCACTAGTCAACTCCAAAATACCATGTGCAATACCAATACCACCAACCAAGTTGCAAGGAAAACCCACACATTCCATAAATACTCTCCATTTAATACATTCCTTTCTTTTTTTCTCATCATCTTCCATCTTCATTTATAAAAGCCAAAAGCCAGCAATATGGAATGGGAGTGAGTATTCACAACAACAGCAGCAGTAGAAGTAGAGAACAAAGTTTTTAAATCAATGGAATGGAGAAGCCAAGGGAAATGAGTAACACTGAAGGCAAACAGCACATCAATGAATTCATTTTCCACAGAAATTCATTTATTTTTAGTTTTACTATTGTAGTTAAGCTCTGTTCTCTCTGTGTACCATGTCATTATATATTATTATGCTGTGCTCACAAAGCAGTGAGACAAAAGATAAACAAGAACTTGAAGAGGGAACAGGGATGTACATAGATATTTATATACACGAAAACCAAATACTTTTGTTTGAAGCTCAAGCACAATTACAAAACAACGGGAGAATTACGGGTGTACTTACAAGTGTACATATTGCTGTATAATTATCCTCGACTAATGGTAATGATGCCCAGAAAAGGAACAAGACAACCAAATTGTGAGTAGTATCATTATCATCATCAGAATCATGATCACGCTTGCATCATCTCCCACAAGAATAAGTTCTAGCGGTTTTGCTTGCTTTTAAAGTTGGTGTGATGAATGTAAAGTCAACAACAGTAGATATGTTTGAAGCTAGCACGCCAGTATGCTGTGTATGATAATCTGCATTAAATTATGTGACAAAGCCTAAAGTTGCAAAATCGCAGAGAGAAACTGGCTATATAGTCGTTAAATGATCAGTTAGTTTTGTACAAGCCGAGAAAATTATTGCTTGGGAGCAGAACAAGACACATACAAACGGAAAAACTTTCTTTGACGATGCCGTCTTCTTCTTCTGGTGTCGTTAGACTTTAGGATGCAAACTGCACTGCACACATATCAAGAACCACAAGTGTAACATTATCTCTGTTTTTACGATTCTAACAAGTCTCTAGAGTAAACGGTTGGATTTTATACAAACTCCAAACAGATACAAATACAACAACTTGTTCTCCCTGCTGCCACCATAAAAACAATCTTTGATGATGATGATTACGATGCTTCGATGTTCTGTGGTGCATTATCATAGATTTTGGTGACATAAATCCTTAAAGTAAACAAACACTTTAGACAACGGCGACGACAGTGGGTAAACATGCTACCATAATATATATTACAAAGACAAACCAATAAGAATTTACTACTTCATATATACAAATACACAAAACCAAATGATTAGCAAACCAAAAGTTTTAGAGAGTAGAGATTCATGAAATGGACGAGAATTGCAAAAATTGTCAAACAAAAAGACACAAGGTTTTCCCTTCTTCCTTTGGAAATTACACAATGACAAAATAGTTTTTGGTATGATGCAAAATGCAAAGAAGCTAGCAACAATGATTTTGTCATAAGTACAGCAAACAAAAATGCATTCTTAATCTCGCATCTTTATCCTTTTTTGTGTCAAGTTTACATATTAAAACTTTGATTGTTCAAAAGCTTGCATTTTATGATTGTTCATTCGAAGCATTTGTGTAAAATTATGCTATTATCAAACACTCCCAAAAATACATAAATAACCACATTTTTAAAGTAAAATATGCCATGTAGCCTTCAGGCCTGTTGAAGTTGATTAATCGAAAATAAATTATAGGGAGTCATCCATACACACGTGAAAGATTATTACCAGCACAGCAATCAAGATTATTTATCATTATCGTTATTACGGCATTTGATTGGTGTTTTTATGGAGCCAAAAAGTTTATACTGCTGACAAGAAAGTCATTATGACTAGCACTAAGCACTTGTTTGTCAACAGTAGTAAGGAAATATTACACCAAAAGCTTGTACTCTGCTGTTACTTTAGCACTGGAAATAAATTGGAAGATTGGATATATCATCTTGGCTAACTACTGTGTTATATGTGAGGTCTTCCACTCCCTTTTCTTCAACTTTTCTCTCCATGTCATGTTCTCCAGAGAGAAGAGTTTTTGGGTGGAACCCTTTCATCCAACTGAACAAGTGGAAAAAGATGCTGACTCAAGACAAGTAAGAGCAATCACAACAGGCATCTTTTCACTCTCTAGCATCTTCTCAGTTTATTACTAACGAACAAGAGACCATGAGAGAATAAGGAAGCCGGGACAAGGAAAAAGGGCTAGTTCAACTAAATGAAAAAGAGCATAGTGCACAAGACATCACCGCATCAAACTAGTATAAACCATACAGAGGCACACTGGTCACAGAAAAATGCAGAAATCTCCAGTGCTCCGTACTGAAAACACTGCTTTCAACTTATGGAACCTGTAGAAAATGTCACTTCTTTTTCCTTGACTTGACACGCTCTTTCTGGTATGCCTACTTGGTTTTCCTTTGCCTTTGTCGCTTGCGGAGGTGGGAAATGATATAAATGGGAAACTGGAAAGACGTTTGTACCTAAGGAGTTACGTGCACCATATGCTCTAACATCAGCTATCATCATTATGAATGAGCTGAACTCAAGGACCTGGCCAAACTCTTTTTTTCCTTGCAGAAAATTCGTCGAAAACGACCAACCAAACATTGTCTTTTTTACAAGCTTTTGGTTCTGTTCTCTGCTGCTTCTCTCTATAATAATGAATTCGGGAGTGACAGTGTGTGCCGTTCATTTTTCCCCTTTTTTTCTCTAACATGACATGTCATGACATGATGCGTCCTTCGGTTTGAATACATGGTGCTCTCAGTACAGCCCATTTTTTATCATTATCAATTTTACCATCGCATAACTGAAAAAAGGGGAAAGGGAAAACGAAAGAAATGAATTCACAAAGAACAGTGTGCGTTCTCCATTGCAAGTTATGATTTCCATGTAATTATTATTATGACATTTCCTAATTATGACAATGGATAAGTTGTTCCTATTCCCACACGAAAAACTTTTTCAGGCGAATAATGGAAATTAAAAGTTTTTAAAACGAAAAGAAAATATCATCAGCACACACACAAAAGTTATGCAGCTGTAACAACATGACAGCTTTCTTGTTATGTATACCTGTGCATTCCTGCTATTTTACTTGCATAATATATACCTATACAGTATACTTTCCATTTCTTAATAAGTGAAAAAACTTTTTTCGGTGTCATTTATCAATTCAAAGAAAGAAAAAAACTCTCACTAACAAGCCTGTCTTGTACAAAAATCACATGAGTTTTTTCTTACTTTGTTTTCTTGCCACATCCAACATTAACATCAGAGTTACATCACATTATACACTTTGTGTAGAGAGAGAAGAAAACAATTTTCAGAGAGTTTCAACTTCAAGAAAAACGTTTCAAGAAAATTAACCCTTCACTTTCGTAGAGAGATTCCTATTTTCACAATGAAATCCTTGCCTTGTTTTTCTAAGTTAAGAATACATTGTCATCCTTACACACACATAAGATGGGATGAGGAGTCAAACTCGAGAAGAGACAATAAGTTCAGAGCCAAGCAGCGTATAAACACTCAAGTCTCATTTTTCATATACACGTCCAGCAAACAAATATTGCAACAACAGCAACCCTAATTTTCCAACTTTTTCGTCAAATCAAGTCTCAAGCTTAATTTACCGCTATTGTCTAGAGTTTAGACTTGGATTTGCAAACTAAGCCAACAGACAAGAAAATTGACGCTGACGAGTAGAAAACCAGTTGTGTAGTTGCTCCTTCATTAATCAACTTTTAATCTAATTATTAGCTTAATTACAAGTAGACAGAAAATGAATGATTTAGATAATATGCATGTATGCGTCTAATTGTGCGTTTCTAATGAACTTTCCATTATGAATTTGATGCGTGCCACGCACGCGGCCATAATAACCGTTACGCATGATGCACTTTTTATATATGCTAGATTTTGGGTTGTTTTGATTACCTGAAGAATTGTTACCCCATATAGGCAGCTTGAGCAGCTTCTTGAAACTGTTACTGCGTTTCAGAGAGCCAGAGGATCGGGCATCCGGTGGATGATTTTCCATATAGAGGCTGATGAAAACGGACACACGCACTTGAATATATTTTTTCTATTGATCAAACACCAAATAGCCGTTTTTTAATACGACTATTTTACTACAGTAGGATGATGATGGTGGACAAGTAGACAGGAGAAAGGCCAACCACATGACCAGTGCAGAGGTTTCTGCTGTTGCAACGGTGATATGGATGTAGATAAGAAGCTCTTCTTCCCACAAATCATTTTTCAGGCAATTTATGGCGTTTCCTGATTATGATTACCAGAAATAATTGATAACGACAGCAGCGTACGCACTTTCTACGCGTAAAATCCAATCGGTCTGCCGCCAGGCCATTGTTATTAGCACGACCGGTGTTGTAGTTCAAAAGCAATTAGGCGAGCGTAATTGCCTGAGTTATCACTCCATTTCACTTTTATCGTCATCTTCAATGTATAATTTTACCCCATTTGGCAATAAACTGGCAGGGGAGCTAGTAAACTTTCACTCTACCGGTTTTACTTTCCGTTTTTATCGTGCCACTTTTATCCAGCGTCTGAATTATCAAATGAATTATGAGACGTGATTTTTCCTACGTTTTTATAGCATACAATTCGATATAATGTATAACACGTACAAAATGTGTAGCAAAAAATATGTCACATTTTTTGCAATTCGCAATATCGTAAAGTTTCAAAAGCACCAAAAACTGCAACAATGATATTTCGTTGGAAAACAAGATATCAGCAAAACTTTTGCTATTTTATATTCCCAGCAGACCAGATTACACTGAAATATACTAGTTTAGATTCGCAAAACAGACTTTTTCTTCTTTATCAACCCTGCATAAGAATTGGACACAATAAATATACCATATTTTTTGTTAAAAACATGCAATTTTTTTCGTCGTTTCTCGTTTCAAAAGCAAACACGCACCACACACCAGTAGCACCAGCACACAGATCACCACCACGTACGCGTTTGTACGTTACATTCGTATTGCGATTTCCGTTTTGTCGAGATTTATTTTCTTAACTAGTCGTTTTTGGAGGTGATGCTGTGTGTGTTGGAATGGAGCAGCTAGCCGAGCAGAGCAGCCCAGCGCGATAACGCCTTTTCGAACAGTTGTTCAACTCTCAAGGGACAATACGTTTTTACCAGTTTAAAACTAAACTACCAACCGTCAACCGTCGTGTTGGAAGAGAGAAAGATATTTCCCATCGTTATGTCGAAAAACAAACGTGGAGTGCATAGTAAAACGCTGTGGTGCTTGCTAAACAGCAGCAGAAAACACCGCCATACATAATATCGGAGGTGCTTCTTTATCAAAACTGTACTACTACTGCCTTGGCAGTAAAATTTCATGTGATGTGAAAAGCAAGTTGCTCATTGCGAGTACAAAGTGTAAATAGTGTGCATACATTTTTTACCGAGTTAACAGGCACAGGAGGACGCGGACGCTAACAGACACCAAAAACATATGTCCACGTCCACAAAAACGGAAGCAGGGAAAAAATCTCTGACTTTGTTTTACTGACTATCACGCTAAAAAACTACAGAGAGTAAATATTGAGACAACTACTTTTTCTAAAAAATGAACTACTATTCTTCTCATGTAGGCATACTATATATATAGGAGATGTACTAAAAACTTGACGTGATTCAAAACAAACTATCTACTACTCGGAAAGCGTCAAGTGCATCTCTCTCTCTTTTAGAAATATTTGCCTGTCCTGCCTTTTTTCCTGTCCGACTATTTAGAAAAGCCACAAGCAGTGTGCGAGATAGAGATCGAGCGAGAGAAAATATTCACAAGTTTTTTTGGACTTGAAACCGACAACACTAACATACTAACTTGATCAAACAAGGCCATCTGAAGGAAAAGGAGGGAGAAAATGTAACACAGCGCGACATAGATGATTAATACAATTTTTTTAAAACCCGTCGGGCTTCCAATCTACCAAGGTGAAAGCCAAGTCAAGTAACAACAACAAAACAAAAGGAGAGAAAAAACAAGTCAACCAACAAAAAGTCAGTCAGTTACCAATGCAAATTTTTTCCTTTCTGATTTTTTTGGCTAAAATGCAAAACGCAAAAACTTATCGCAATAAAACAAGCAACTTCTGTTATATTTTCGCATTTTGTCTGTTTTTCTCCAATGTAGTAGTAAATCGTTGTAAAATTATAATATAATCAACTACGCTACCTACTACATTGCTATTCCAAAGTCTTTTGGGGTGGTAAACTTTTGTCGGGGGAAAACAAGGAAAGAGTTGAAGTTGAAGCAACCAAGCCAGAAATGAACACACCAAACTAACCGACTACAACACATTCACAATGGAAATTCAATGATAAATGTTTCACTTGTTTCTTCCGACAAAAAGTATTTGTTTTAGGTTTTCTTCTTCGTCTTCCTCCTCTGCTTATACTGATCTGATCTGCTCTCAGATCTTTTGCGGAGATAAAACCAGATAAACTTTTATTTTTGCGTAACGTATCGTAACGCAACGTTCAGGATGGGTGGATGTGGATACAAAACGAATTCTCTTTTGTTGAAACACAAGAAATTGCATACACATAAGAAACTAAACACAGAGTTGAAAAGAAAACAATAAAAAGGATATTACTATTTTGTATTTATAGACAAGCACAAAAACAAATATCTATTTGGTGTGTGTAGCACATCACATAATACAACAACTTCTTTTTTTGCTACCGATAAGATAAAACCTTTTTAAAAATACAGGCAATTGCCAAGAAAAACTTTTTTGCTGATTGTTTTCCCAGCACGTGTAGTATTGTAAGCAGAGTACACAGTTTTCCTAGCAAAACATATAAAACCGATTTAATACAAGCTCTTCTTCTTACAAAAATTCGGATTTTTCTTTTACGAATGAAAAACTCAATTCCATTTTGCTAAACTGGGTTTGACAACACACGAGGAAACTTTTATCCACCCCAAAAGCAGCTTACTCACACAACACACATGTACCCCATGTACCCACCACTTTATCCAACACACAGACGTAATTAAATCCACAAGGAGCAGCCGGTTCCTATTAAAATCCTACATAGGCACTGCTACAGGAGGAGGATATAATCTGCATGTCTAGTTGGATTGAATTACTCCCGTGTCATCCTATCACGTTTTTACATTGGAATTTTATAAAGGGATGGATAAGCAACTTTCGATACATTTAATTGTAAAAATGCAAACAAGCAGCTACACAAAAACGAAAGAGATTTGGATACGCATGCAGATTTTAGCTTGAAATTTTGCCTGCCGCAATGCAAATGGAATGAAGGCTGGCTAATCCCATTTTGCCTTGGTTTGGTGGAACTCACCTACAAAAACAACCTACTCTTCTAGCTATTTTTTGGACAAAGTCTTTACAAGTACCATAAAATGTGTAGCTTTTTTGGGAAAAAAGAAGCCCAATTACTACCTTGCATTTAGTCTACAAGTTTGGCATATGAAGAAAATTATTATTATTTTGTTCATGATCCCCGACCACGCAAAACAGCTACATACACAAAATATTATGTTATTTGCACAGCTTTATACTACTCTAGACACAGAAAAATACCTTTGCAGTAGTCAGAAGAAGCCTATTATCAGAGAGAATGCACATGACAAGCTTGTCAAAAGGGAAGAGGAGCAGAAGAGCGACTGTAATAATAATGGCGAGTCAACCTTGTCAAAAGCAATTGATTTGCATCCTTCCGCTTCACCACACACAAGACAGTAATACACAGACAATTTTTATACAGCTTCTTTATGTAGTCTTGTGTTTCGTTTTCCAACCCATAAATCCCCGCACATGTGACTGACTTTGCAGACTTTTCTGAGCAAGATGGACTAATGGACTAAGTTATTACTTTCCTTTTAAAAACTTTTTACACCAATAAGCCAAAAAGCTTGGCAAAAATAAGAATAATTCCAAATTCCTACTCCTTCTCCTCTTTTGCCTGTTAACTCAACTAAACTTTTTATATACTTTAGTTTAGCATAAATGATCTCTTCTTGCTCCATACATTTTTATTGCCATGTGCTGGTACGCGTCTATTCTTGTAATAATAATATTTGAACATGAAAAAACAGCAAGAGTTACTCAAAATTACATGTACTATTTACAATAAATTTTGAAGGTTACTTTGCTCAACTGTCTTGCTTCCTTTTGTACTCAGCTATTCTTATTACAGCGAGCTACTATTTTATACTATTAGTACCACACCTTGTGGAGAAGAGCAAGGTTGTTCTGCTGCTCAAATAAATAATATATTATATTCGACGAGCCTTTTACACTCTCTTTATTCAAGTTTAGACACAGAGCCCGTGTGTCAAAGCTTGCACACAACCCAGCAACTTGTCAGTCATTTTGCCAGGAAGATTGTACATCAAACAGGAAAAGTATTCTAGTAGCACGCGCACCAACTCAACTTGTAAAAGATCAGTAATGACATTTTGTTTCGTAACTTGGGCTTATGCCTTCCCAAAAACTTTTTTCAGCCCTTTTTACTTTCCGATATACGTCCAAACAGCTTAACTTTCAAAAGAAAACAGATCCATCTCGCTTTTTACATGTGCCTGGCCTTAGTTCGGGCTTTTATTCCTCAGAACACAACAGAACGAAAACTCAAAGTCAGAAACTTTTCCTTGGTGTTCAATGCCAATGTCACCATCATCTCAATACCAAATACCAAAGTTGCCTGCGAAAGAGATGGATTGAGAGAGAAGAAACGAGGCAACTTCCATTTCCCATCCATCCTCAAGCACCCAATAAAAAGATCTCAAAGACTTTTTCAGAAAATCTCCTGTTTCCTGCTCAATTGAGAATGCTACACTTTTCTGTTCTTTTTTACCTCTTTCCTGAAAATTACTCTGCACTCTGCACGCTTCCAACAACTTCTTTACCTTGTCACGTTCCCGTTCTTTCTGTATCTTTCTGTACGCAGAAAAAACAGACGACCAAAAGCAAAGTCTACACAACAACAGGAAATACCATGCAATTTATTTGCCTGAATTGGATTTACAGGTTTATTTGAATCTTTACTGCTGCTATGCTTGCTGCCATACCCGTGCCGTGGTGCGCTGTTTAAAACGAGAAACGCCTTTTCTGTCACTTTATCCAAAAAATTGTTCCAAAAACACTTTTCAAACTAACTAGACACTATTTTTCAACCTTAACCTCACAATGTCAGTCAATTTACACTGCACTGCTTGCTTTACCACGATGATGGCCGCGTGTGTTTGCATACATAAAATTAACCACAAACACACACACACACACGCCAACAAGATCGTCAAGATTATCATCAAATTCACTGGCAAGTTTTACTGAAAAATTCCCCACCATAAAGATATACTAGCCAATAATAAAAAATAATCATAATACCTATAGGATTTTAGTATCATATTCATAACTTTGAATACTTTAAACAAGCAGTGCAATGCAACGCAACGTGTGTGTCAGGTTAACATGATTGACTGCTGCCATTACTCATTCTTTTCTAACTGCTAAAATGAATCATGATAAAGATACATCTTCCTATACGATAATATATATTATCTTACTCAGTCAATACGTTAGTGTTGCTGTTGCTGCTCTTTTATTTTCGCCCATTAATTTTCTGTAAACGAACAACGCAAGGACATCGGGATCATCTTCGTTTTCCTTGTCTGCCACTAATAATGTGAATCTTTTGCTACTTGAATACTTCTCTACACAAAAATCTTTACAAGATCATTAGCAACGATGATCAGTACGGATCATAATATTTATTACGAAACAAGTTTATAGGCTGTTGTTACGTATTTTGCAGTAAATTGCATAGCTGATTTCATGAAAACACCATAAAAAGTTTTTTGCCTACACATAACAGCCACAAAGCAAATATACCTATATTACAAAGTAGTAAAGTTGTTGGTAATATGAAATATTAGAGCAGAAAGGAAAACGTATATATTTTATCATCTCCGGCATTGCTTTTGCCAGACAAGCTTTGCTTTCTGATTGATGATCAACAAACAAGGCTTGTTATAGGATTATCGCTTAAGCGAACAAACCTTGAAAGCCAATTTGAAAATTGAAGTTGCAAATGATGATCAGCATTGTCATCAAGTCATCGGGGAAAATTATTTTTATTGCAAAACGCAAGGACACACACTAAGCTATAATACCGCGAAAAAAATCAACACTTAATAGTCTACACCACCACCAGTTTTTTTTATCTGGAAAAATCCACTTCAACAGCAAAAAGTGGCATATATGCAATCTCAATCAGCGATAATATGCACAAACACTTTTTTAGTCTGTCTGTTTTTTTTCATCATACAATCTGTATACCTATTCTGTTCATAGGGACTTTGAGACTTGAAAAAGTTTTTGCACGTTTATTTTGATGGGCCCCACCGGAAAAGAAGAAACAACTTTCACTGCTAAACTTTCTTCAAACAACTGTCCACTTTCTCTGCCATCACACCAGATTTTTATGATTATGATAGCAGAGGAGACAAAGACGAGTACTTTTTTAGCGTTGCGCGCATACAAACACACGCTCCGCTTTTTTGAAACAACTTGTCCATTCAAATTATTATATGGTCATGGTCAATGGAACCTTTTTCTCTGGCTGTTCACTCTTCGGCAGCATGATTCGTGCGGTGGTAGCGATTCCGTGATTATATGGAAATATGTGTACAACCGACTAAAAAATAGATATCCTGTAACAACATAATCATCATCGCCACCCTATCGCACACGTACAAGTATAATGTTACACAGTAGAACTTTTACCAACGCTTTTTACTGCGATATGATTAAAAGCGGCTGAAGCCGTGCTGTCGGTTGTGAGCAGCGTTTTAAGTGGACGATAGATAAAGCGCAGCCCTACTACTACACGCGCAGTAGTCTAGAAGAAGTTACAATTTTGCTAGTCCTTCTTTTCGTGTCCTCGTGCCATAATAATAACTGATGCATAACAGATTCCGCATAATACGCTTATAGTCAAAAGACAGCCACTTTCTTTCCACTGGAACATTACATGACACTCTGGCTTTTTTTCTTTAGTGGCCAAAGAGGAACACCGTGATAGCGGTGATGACTAAATTGTAACCTTTCAAAAAAACGTTTATCTGCCTACTTCACAATGCAACACATACATACGTTTATATCAAGCAATAGAAACACCTACTTAAGTGGCACACTTGTAGCCAAGTGGAAAAACTAAGCCGGTTCTTATGCTGCATACTTTACACAAAATGCGATAATTTGTGAATAAATCATAGTCTCCTTTCTGTTGAAACGGTCTACTTTCACCGTCTGAAAAAGCAGAGTATTTTCTTAAAGGACAGCACACACATGTGCTGCCTAAGAACTTGCTGCTGCTGATATGATGCACACACGTCAACGGAAACACAACAACTAACCTTCCATATCACCATTTCCCTCTCATTTAAAACTTACAGTTTTATGCGAGAAAGAAGCAGCAGAAGAGCCAAGCACCAGGGAAATTTTTTTGAGTTCTGACTGCTGCTAGCTATGCTATCTGCTTTGCTGCTGTTTATAACGGTGCTATGTTATTTCACTTTATTATGCCAGAAATATATTTTCAAGTTTATAATGGCCTTCTCTCTTCCTTCTATTTTCTCCGGTTTTATGAAGCTTACTTCTGTTCTCTTCCCTGTGTCGTGTGCCTCTCGCTTCAAACATGAGCTTTAAGGCAATGAGAAACAGAGCCCAAGTTTTCCGTGTTTTCCTTCTTTCTTCTCTCTGGGTTGACATATTACCCACCACCACCACAAAAGAAAAGATGTAATAGCAATAGCTCTGTGTAGTATTCATTTCATTTGGATTCATAGTACTAGAAAGTTGTATGCAGTAGTAAAAAGGTAGATGCACAAGCGCCCCATGGCCCCTCTTCCATGATCATCATCATCTTTCAGGCTTTTTTCCCTTGTCTTCAGCTGCCATAATATTCCATACTATACTCCATATACTAGTAAAGTGGTAGTAGTATTTTCCCTTTCCACAAGAAATTTTACAATTTTACCCTGTGTAGCACGTACTACCCCTCTTTTCCAGCTTTGGCCGGATTTTCCATCTAGTAAACTTTTATAGCTTGTTACTTCTACACCGGTACCATATAAAAATGATTATACCTCGACGATACACACTAAGCGCTATATAAAAGGTGGCTTCTATACTGCTACTTACTCTTTTTTTTCAAAACTATAATTTCTCAAACGCCAGCAGTTGCATTTGCTACTGGAGAATGAGCTGAGCCGGCAAAAAAATGGGGCTCTTTTTTCTACACAAGTACTATTCTGACAGTTGGAAAAAACACGGTATATGTATTCCAAGCGGACAGGGAGCCGCATAAAAGATGGAGAGAAAGGGGAAATTTTTTCCTCTGGAAATACTATATGCACCATGGAACACTTTATACGCTAGGCGGATGAGAAGATAGTGCGGTGCTGATAACTCACACAGCAAAAGGCAACTTGAGCTTCGTAGTCTAAAGCTTTGGTGGGGAAGGGGAGGAAAAAAATAAAATGGAGTGGAAGAGTGAAGTTGGTTCCTCAGTTCTAGACGGCTTGTTCAACTTGATGCACGCATCGCATAGCTCACTCACACACAGCTTTCTTTCCTGTAGAAGATGATAGAAAAAATTCTCTCTGCGAAGTACCTTCAAGAAAATGTGGAGGGATGCATTATTATTATCTGGCCAAAGGAAAGACGGAGAGAACAAATCAAGAAAAAAACTGTCAGCTTTGTTCTCATGAAGAAAAAACGCATCTTTAAAACTGCTATACACACTGTGTGAATGTGAAAAAGGAAGAAGAAAATGTGTACGGACAAGCCAGAGAAAATGTATTGCATGCCTATAGACAACTATATACGATACAGTGGTGAAAACCATAAAAACTAACAAAATTGCCATTGTTCCCCCAACAGGGTCATTATGGCGGAAGGAAAAATATAAAAGAGAAAGATACGAGGAAACTGGGTACAATATTATGTTGGCGTTGGTGGCGGCGGCGGCATTGCATCTATAGGAGATTTGAGGCACTCTACTAAAACTAAGTATTCAGTAACAGCAATTGCTTCATGGTGTGTGTATACCACACACATCAGACTACTACCGAGTTATTATTTTTTGGTGCATTGAATGCACGAGTTGGCATATCGGTTGAAAGTTGGAAAATAAAATGAAAATGAAAGAAAATGGTGTAAAAAATTGAAAGGAAGAGGAGACGATGACTCCACTTCACATAAACTAAAAACACGCAGAACAAAAAATAATAATCCAAATATTCATTCCGCTTTGACTACTGAAGAAAAAAACGGGTTCTAAGTTCTAACTGTGCGTCTTCTTTCCTATTTTAAAAGTCATTTTCATACACTTGTTTTCTACTTTAAGACGACTTGCAGCAAAGTATACATATTAACTCCAAGACAAATTCTCAGCATTTCTTGTTCGTTTTCTCCAGAAAATGTCACCACCATATCGTTTGTTCATAATAAAGGCTTTGTAAATGCGTACATTGTATGTGGTGAAATCGAAAATCCTACACGGGAAATAATAGCTCACATAAACAGACAGATAGACACTTCATAGTTCATGGAGAAAACACAAAAGAAAAACAGGGAAAAACTAGAGAAAAGATTACACAGTCGGATCGGATCCAACCAGAAAGCACTTTGTAATCTGGAGGGTAAACAAGAGGAAAAAAGCCCATGTTTCTGTGTCGGAGGAGCTGCTCTGTATATTTTTTTTCTTGGAGTTGTCAACAGTTCCACTACGACTACGAAAGCATAACTGCTATACATACTTTTTGACGTTATCCTTACATCCTCCTATGAATACGTACACACACTTTTACTACAACATCCATGTTTCCAGGAATGCGTGACATTTGATTTTTTTCACATAAAAAACCGGTATTGGATATTGGAACATTTACCACCGCCTGCACCAAATTACTTGGTGAACACTAGAATCGATGTAAAGAAACTCGACAGTTGAACACTAAAAGCACTCCACAACACTGAAAAAAGCAAATAATGCGATAAGATGATGTGTGAGGATGATTATGTTTTTGGGTGGCTGAACTTCCTACAACTCTTAAAAAACGTAGACAACAAATATCCGTGTATATCCCCAACTGCCGAGATGACATTCTACACTCGACTATTTTAGAAAAGGATTTTAAGATGATATCGCCACGATTAAGTTTTCAACCTGTCGAAACAGAGAGCCCAAAAGAGTGGGTAGGAAATGAGTAGTGCTTTTATTGTAACAAGTTTGCGTTTAAAAAAAGAAGTCGCCCAGTCCATAGTGGAGTGACATGTTTTTTCCTAGGAATAATTTTCCACCTTGTTCGGTAAAAAGAGGACAATGCACATTTTGTTGTACACTCAGTTGCAGACTATAGACACGCCAGATTAGTTTTCTTTTATGCTTTAGAATTCTGAGTAAAATTAAAAGACATGAATGAATTTTTTCATATGTCATTCACTGTTATGTTTTTATAGCATATAAGCTTCTATGACAGAGAGAGACAGAAAAATGGAGTAGAAGTTTCCTTTTGCCTGTTAAAACATAACCTATGCAGTCTATAAAACTCAATCAGACAATATGTGGCCTGACGTAATATTTCCTAAAACGAACATTTTATTTCCCAACAAGGAATATAAAAAGGAGCTATAAAAATCCTTTGCTTTGTGGAGTTACGTAACACATTCAGAGATCCATAAAGGCGTAGACAAAAGTTTTCAGTAGAGAAATGCCGTTGCATGCCATGTAGCGTGATTTTCTGCAGTTACCCAAAAGCCAAAAGAAGGATGTATCAATTTAGGGGCAGCCGCTTCGTAGAGATAATTTATAACACGAGTTTTAATTACAATTCGCATTTCTAATGACATACTTGTTTAGTGAGAGAAAGCCCCTGAATCTACATAGGTTTCTAATTACACTATAAAATTCAAATGTATTACATGCCGCCATTTCCTTACAAGTTATTTTTAATTACGCAGGTTTGTCGTCGTCAGCAAACGTTAACGGATGAATGATGACATTGAGAGTTGGTAAGAAAACAAGTAAAATCCAATCTTACCTGGATCAAGATCCCCCGAGGATAGCCATGAATTGCTCTCGTCGGAGTTTTTCTTGGCTGCGGTAAACACAAATAACAACAATTTAGTTTTATAAATAAATTGGAATTAGATATAATTACTTCTGTTGAAGTAATTAACACTCCTTATTTGATTTGACTGAACAATATTTACCGCTGATTCTTCTCCTCTGCTCTTGAACCGGTCGTATTCTCTCCTTAAGTTTCCAGAACTTGTCATTAGTTTTCTCCTTTCTTTGACCTGTGCCCAGGCAGTTGTCCTGAATGTGAGACATACACCCACGGTGAATGTTAACGTTACAATCAACACACTGGTACCCCTGGGGTCCAACTCCCCATAAGAGTTTTGAACAAATATTGCACTCGGTATATGAATGGTAGTACTGGGGTGTGAGATGGTGACCATTTAGTGTAACCTGAAAGTAAAACAATACCGAATATTCTTAGTAAAATAACTTTTAATTAATATAAAGTTTGTAGAGTACCGAAAATGAAGGTTTACCTTTTTATTGAATGAGTGCTTGCTCATGATTTTGGATTTTATTGACTTTTCCTTTGACACAAAACTTGCACACTTGTCAATCACAGAGTTTCCTGACTGTTGATTTCGAACACCGAATTGTTTGATTAAAACTGTAGCTATTGCGTTCACGATTGCCAGTGTTTTATCGTCCTGACTTTTTTCATAGTCCTCACTGAAAGTAATACAAAAACCGATTTTTCAATCTATAATCGTCTCGCTTACAACAAACTACATTTCATTTAATAATTTAAATTAGAACATACTAGAACTGGTCAAGACGAGGAAGTAAATACGTCTCCACAATTTTAAGCTGCTTGGCAGTATCATTAATACTTTCTTCGAGCTGATTATCTGGAGGTCCGAACATGCTTCCAAGTCCGGCTATTCGTTTATTGCAAAATTCTTCCAGCTGCTTGTTAATCTCTTCTTTTGCCTTATTTCTGGCTTTTCGAAACACCTAAATTAATGAAAATGACAAGACATTCATTTTAAAAGGCACCCAGTACATTAATTGTTTGCATTCAATAATTACCCTTCTCATCATCTCTTCCTTGTCCGATTCGTGTACTAAACCATCGTCAATTTCCGCTGCGATGTTTTCAGCCACATTTGGAATAAGAAGAGGCTACACATTAAAGTTATAAATTAAAATTAATTGAAACCTCAAAACATTTAAGGCTTGGGTAAACTAGAAAATATTTTTAAACTTACTGATCCAGGCGCAGTGAACGTTGAATGAATCTCATAACACCACCTTTTCATCTCCTTAATACTTCCATCTTCTAAATTAAGCCCAGTAATTAAATAAAATAGCTGCAAAGCAAAAAAAGAATCAATTCATAAATCAGCTCACTTCATAAATCATGAATCATAAATGATAAGTTATACAAATTCAGAACACTTACCAAACTACTTGGATCTAGTCTATTATCTATCACATAATTTATAAAGACTGCTAAATGTGCGTTATGTTCCAACAATCTTGAAAGACTACTGTACGGTCCCTGCTTCCCCGAGACACTCTGAAATGGTACAAAGTCAAAAAGAAAATTAAGACTCTAATCCATTTCCTGCAGATTGACAGATACTCCACAATTGATAATGCTTGAAATGATAACTCACAGGAAGAACCACATCTCCAGCAAACAGACCGTCATCCTCCTCCATCGAAATAATGTCCACCGCAGGATTACTGCTAGGTCGATTATTCAAGGCACCTAAATTTGACTTTGGCGAAAAAATGTCAAGACTTGAAATGTTCACCTGAAACAACCACAAAAAGAGCACAACTGGGCATTAAAATCAAAACTAAAACGTACAATAAACTCTTTATCACTGTCTTGTCCTTGAATCATCATCAATTTAAGCGATAATTTAGACTAGACAATTCAATAAAAAAAATTAATTAGCAATTGTTTAATCCTTATCTCTACTTACACTGCCACTTGGTGTGTGACCATCCTCCCCAAACCCAGAATTGTCATTGTCACTATGTCGTCCATAAGGCGGCGGAGGACTTCCGGGCGGACTCAAATGATTATTTCCAGACACGGCATCCACCGAATCCCCCCATGCAGAGGAAGCTCGAGATTTGGCGTTTAAACTGCTGCTTTTACTCAAGTCATTCACGGAGTCGGAACGACGTGAACCTAAAAACCAAGTAGAATTTTATCACAGTTGACAAAGATGACACTTTTAACACCAATGAAAGCACAACGTGGAGAAGTTGGCAACTTTATTGGCACTTTGTTTCAACTTAACAATTAAGTTAACAGGCCTGGACAACTTGAGCAATGAATTCAGTCTTTAAATCATGCATTCGTATTCATATTAAGCGTCATTCATGATTTCGAGTTCCTTTGCATCTGTTCTTATTCCAAAGTCCCATAAATCAACCGAAAATGACAGGAGGCTCTAAAGCTTCCCTCCCACTTTCCCCACGTGCTTTCCATTCTCGGTTTTTTTTGTTTGGACTTTCACCAAAACCGTTACTTTTCTCTCCACTTTCACGTTTCTATATTCTCTTTGTTCGCTTACCTTCCGCACAGCTCAGCGCTTTCTGCATTGCCACCGGATCCGGGCTGCTTTTGGCTCGGTGATGCGTCTGTGTTTGCTGCAGTGGATTTCCAGCGTTGCACAGCTTGCTGTTATTCACCATCTGAAAATTTGCCATAAATTCACATAAAATTACCAAAAAATATTCTATAAATTTTTTTAACTGATAGTACACGTCCAGCAATGTTAACAAGTAAATGCGCACTAAACTATTAATTTTTTTTTGGACTGGACCAAAAGTCTGTTCCAATCCGTAAAAACTATTTTTTACAATGACCAACGCAAACATTAACTCAAGTGCCATAGCTTGCAGTGCAGCGCACATACCCTAATGATTTGCGTCAGTTTGTAAAATTAGCACATAATTTGATTGACTGCTTCGTAAATCAACTTGTTAGTTGATTGCACACGGAAAATAGGGTTAAAACTAGCCAGTCATCTTTATCTTCGACTAGACAAAAAAATCTTGCTTGCTAAAAGTAAACGCAAACAGAGAACAAATCTATTAGCCACCTAAATTGGCAACATTTTCCACTGGACACATATTGCATACTACGCATGGTCATCAATTTAAACTGTTCAAGTTTGAACTATGAAGCTAATGATGATACATTTGGTTTACATCTTTTTTAGAGTGGTCCTTGTTCTTGCCTGCCACTGCCACTACCATACCAGCTTGATGTTACCAGAATTTAGCTGTTAAAAAACTGATTTCAAACAACGAACAGGAAAAGTTTACCGAATTTTTCTGTCCTGTTTTTTCTAGTATGTTATAAAAAGGGCTGTTAAGTGGCTAAACAAACGCCACCACACCACACAAGTATATAACAGCAAATCACTTAACTGGTTAAACTAAACAAGTTTTTTAGGAAAAGATAAGACAAAAAGCTGGAGGGCAGTATAAAAAATGCGCATGGTCACGATTAGGCTGACCAGCGTCACCAATTTGTCATTCATCATCAACGTGTTAAATCATAGAAAAAATTTAAATGGCCTATTTCATTTTATTCCTAAAAATAGGCAAAAAGTTTAGTGTTATTTTCATACTACTTTCATAGTAGCATCTTACAGCCTATTATACTGTTTTTTGGATCGGTGTGGCTTTAATTCATAGTAGATCCAACCGATTCATGGTTTAAGATAATGAAAATATGATAATGTAAAATGAGTCATTTTACATACTACAATATCATTAAGTCTGCAGTTTATAGCTCACGACAACATTTATCCCTAATTTACGCGCAAATGTCCATTCAACTTGTCTCTTGTTGCCTTCAAGGACACATTTTTTCCAAAGCACGATTTTTCTAATTGAATAATGAATGTCATTTCATATTTCAACATTGTTGCATTGTACACTTTTAGAAAATCATATTTTAAATCATTTGTCATTAGGAAAATGATGACAAAGCAAAAAATTATTATTAACAGAGAAATGATGATGATTAATTGATTGTTTCGGATTAGAAGAACTTACAAAGGAGAAAAAAGCTTGTAAGATTTTTCAGGGGAAAAAATAATTAATTACTATTATTAGATACCGTCCAAGAATAGATATATGTTGGTTTATATGTCAATGTCGATCAATAATGATAAGGTTAAGTTGTTAAATGATACGATTTTTGGGGGTGAAAATGATTATTTCTTAGATAACTTACGTCGAAAGCGGAGAAGGAAGAAGAAGAAACAGGTTGAAATTGTTTCTGGAAATATTTAGTATTTTTGGCAGCAGAGGGACAAGAGTAACTTTTGCAAATTCGGTTAGTGGTGGTTGGAGAAGAGGTGGGAGTAGTACAACAACTGCAGGGGTAATTAGGAAGTCCTAGCATACCAGCACCTGCGTCTGCGTGATGTTGATATACCTGAGCTAGCGGATCATTTGGCGAGTATCCTGGAGGCGGGTAACCTCCGTGCTGAGGCGACTCTAGCACCAGAGGTGGGGGAGGTGGCGGTGGATACACGGAATGAGGATAAGATCGCGGGGGAAGCGGTGGTGGCTTATCCGGTGACTGGTCACCCCATCTTACGTTCTCATAAGCGGGTACAGGGGAAGCTTGATTGCTCATTGGATTCCGGTGACGGGGAGGATGACCCTCGCCAGAGGAGATGGAAGAGGTAGAACCCAAAAGGGGGGAACCAGAGTTTCCATGCTGAAAGGGTTGAAATGGCACGGGTTGATGCTGCTGCGGCGGCTGCAGGTGGGGATAGGAATTGAAAGGGGCTGGACTGTGAAGCTGTTAATAGTTCCGATATAAAAAAAACCAAAACCAAACCAAAATGATAAAAAAAATATTAAAATAATAATTAGAAAAGGCAAATTTAAAAAATTAAAACACCTGCACCTCTCAACCAATTATAAAGGTAATACCAAGATCATGTACAAAAATTAAAATGTAATTCATTATAACAGTTATATAGTTAAAGGGAAGAAAATTGAAGGATTAAAAAGATTTTCAAAATCAAAAGAATACACAAGAAATGGAAGAAAATTTATGATAATGCACAGGTCAGGGTCACCTTCCATGATGTTTTCTTTACGTAGCTTTTCCTATTCAGCATGTTTCCTTTCGTCACTTGTGACGTTACCAAAATCAAGCTTTTTGTACTATTGCTTTAAACTGCTCTTTGTTTCCCCGAACAAATTGCATGAGTCATAATTTATGCTTGATAATTATGCATGAATGAAGTTCAAGAACACACAGACAGTTCAACAGGAAAATGTTCCTACACCTTTTGTTCCAAAAAGTTGTAACAACAAACGTATGGAAAATGCATGCACCTTAAATACCTATATTTTTACTAGCAATCATGCCAAGAAACACATAAATCATTGTCATTGCCAAAAAATTCAGCAGAGCACTAAACACACAACTGAATACTAATGTAATAAGTAATAGCGCATTTTAAGTTTAGTAGTTATTCCGGCCAAGTTAACGATCACAAAGTAATCACCGTGTATTTTCCTTTTTGCATCTGGCAAAATATTATAGAAAGTGTAGAAACTGATACGCACACGTAAAAATCACAAATCACATCTTTAGCAGCGTTTCCTTTCCCAAAAAACTCCTCCTTGCAAATATTGTGCATTGCATAAATTATTGCTTTTTAAAACACACCTACTGACATCCTACCAACTAGCAAGTTTATAAATAGAAAAGCAATTTTCAGGTTTGTTGAAATGAAACTCTTTAAAAATGCTACAAGATGCCTTCTGCAAATCCAATTTTATTTCCAAATGGGAAACGTACTAAAAAAGTATTTAACTAAAAATTTCAAGAAAACTAGCAGCTCGTAAATTATTTTTAAACTGCACACACACACGATGCACATGACCAGTAGCTTAATTATTCCCTAAGTTCACACCCCAAATCACTGTTAATTACCCCCAAAATAAGCTTTAAAATAAAAGCATTAAAAACAGGACACTGTACAGATGCAAGTAGGCTGACAACTGTGTACTGTACATATCCTGGTGTGATAAATCTGACGCATATTCACTTCCGGTTAATCCTCCTCTTGTTTGAGGGGTAGCTTTACAATTGCCATACTGCTAAATACTACTGTTGAAGTGTGTTTGCTTGTACAGAGGCATTTGATTTCATGATGACAAAAATCTAAGTGTATGGATTCGAATAATGAACAGATGCATAGAAGCAACATTATTGCATTGACGTGCACAAACGAAAGTGGTATCACTTTCATTCTCGTCTTCATTGAAAATTATCATCATCATCCATGCCCTGAATCATTTTTAGAATTTGGAAGTGCATGATGGCACAAATTTACCCAAACCCATGCATCTTTCTTGTCATGATACACTTGCTACTGTGTTTTTGGTCGAGTTTTTATTTATTTACATAGCTGGACTTGGACTACTGTATCTCTGGCTTGATTTGAATTTTGAATTGGACGGGGGTACATTACACACAGTCGAATATCACAATAAACAAAAGGAGACCTTACACACACACTACCTAACTAGCTATTATCATCTTACACAGATTTTTTGACTGGGTAAAACTTTTTATATGGAAAAGTATATGCGTATGGCGGTGGTGATGATTATAAAATCCCCAAAAAAGAGAATGGACGGCTGAATGAAGTATAAAGGGAGGAGGAGGAGGATGATTCATTTCAGTTCATCATCATCTGTCATTCCTAAGAATCAAGTCATGTTCACTAGCTTAAAAAGCCTACTTTACTACAACATCACACACATAAGCAGCACATCATTTATCAGTCCTGTCAGCACCACACAGACAAAAGTCACATAGAGGATAAAGTTAATCATAACGAAAAAACGTCTTTCAGATGATAGTTAAGTCTAAAGAACACATAGAATGTGAACAAACAGTACATGGACAGACAGTTGATAGTATAAAGCGTTAAATAATAAACAAACAGACGTTCCCACAGACAGTCTGTCCCCAAAATCTAAAGAAGGCTGCACCCATATTGGGATATGAGTTATAGCCTATAACCAATATTATAGATTATGGATGATAATAGGCCACATTACAAATTTTTTGTAGCATGTACAAAAATAGCCGAAACGCTATATTTAAAGTTTACATTAATTAATAAATTCTTTAACATGTAACATTGCTATTTCTCTGTTTTCCAGCAGCTTGACTCAATCTTTCCAAATGCTCAGTACTCAGTACGCAACATTCTACATTGATTCCTATTTATGATCAACGCACGTTTACAATTTTTCCATTCTTTATTGTAAGTGTCACAATGCCACGCACGCATTCTATTATACCGCAACCCTTTCAAACTTTTACTTTGTTTTGCTTGCCAGTGCTTGAAATTTATGGCGTTAGCCCTTTTGTTTTGATTTTTTTCAGGGGCCATTTCAATTCAATCAAAAGCCGTGGTGTGGTAATCTCGTAATGTGGATGCTGTTTTCATGTGTGCTTGGTCATCCCCATAATTCATACATATAAAAACATACACACAAAACCGCTCAAAATCTCTTGCTGTGCTTTAATCTCTTTTATTTTCTACACCTAAAAACACGGTTATGTTGTTGACTGCGTGTACACAAAGTTTTAAATTTTTAAATAATAAAATTATTATTATTACCAACACCCAAAAAACCACATAATTTTCTTTTCAAATTCAAAACTGAATTATAATCATAAAAAACGGCAAGTCTAGTAGCAGCAGGGAAGATGAGATGAGAGTGTTGCACGTGCTTACAATAATAAATATTAAGTATGCAATGCGATGCATTCATTCATGCATAATATTATCCTGTGTGCATTCCATTTTTTTAAACTGTCCCTATTTTACTGTAAATGAAAGAGAAAAGCCCAAAGCAACATTTCAACAGAGAAAAATGCAACTCATCTGCTTCGCTTCATTTTTCTATTCATTAGACTATCTCTCTAGCTGTGCTCATGGATGAAGGGCAAGAAAAATTGAAAGGGTTGAAAGAAATGAAGTAAAACAAATGGGTGAACTCTTTTCTTCTTTTGTCTATTTTTACTTGTCTTTCACTCACTCTCCGCAGCCAACCCGTTGCCGGATATTCTTCATTGAATTTAATTTACTTTTAAAAAAAGCCGCACGACCACCGCCATAACAGTAAGCTTTAAAAAGTAACCGTAATAATAATTCATTACGAATAATATCGTCATCCTCATCTTGGAAGGGATAATAAATGCAGAGTCACTTTGCTAGCAAGAATTTCTCCAACTTTTTGTTTCGATTTCCCATTCATTATCAATTAATGGATTTTTAAGTGACAAGCAAGTTTGCCTTTGGGATTTGTCGCTCTGCATGGGTGCCAGTGTTGCTTTTTTATTTTCAAAGAAAGCTTCCTATAGCGTTTTTAGTAAAAGAAACAGAAAAAATGCTTTTAATCTAAAAACAAATTAATAAAAAGTGGCAATAAAAGGAAACCACTCTGCGTCTAATTTAATTTAAAGCTTCAATGGAAAACACAGAGCCAGAGAAAACAATAAAAATATGTGCAATGACACCATAAAAAATTCCATATAAAAATAAAAAGTGTCAGACTTCCGTTCTTTGAAATTCTACATGCGGGCATTACGAATTGCTTCAGCTGCTAGCAATAATTCTTTTTTCATGGAAAAGTTTTCAAAATGATGGGACGTTTCTCAAATAAACTTTAAAGTAGCCTGCTTGTCTAACTGAGAATTGAGCAATTACCAAGTGCCAACTTGATACCGTTTTGGCGAGAGGAATTTTTATAACGTGCGTTGAGCATGATAGCAAAGAATGTTATGACCTTTGAGCAATTTTGTATGCATGAAAAACTTTCAGTTTCGTCCTCCATCATCCAAAAAGAATGTCTGTCTGTAAAATGGTTTAGTATTTGGAACAAAATATTTTTATGAGTTTAATAAAATATGCGCAAACACACATTAACAGCAGGAAAAGGCAATGCCCGATTTACATTTATGGATTGTGACGGTGACTCTCGTTGTCGTCAATAAAATGATGTCGAAGCCTGAATGTCTGTGAACTTTTGGCAAAGACAATGTCGCATTTGTATCTAATAGGTAATTAGCGATAGCATGGACATTACTGATTGTACAAACATATTGTTTCACTTAACAAACCATTTCTGCATTCAAGGTTAGTTGATAGCTGCAAATTCTTTATTAACTTTATCTAAACTGCATTTATGCGACAGAAGAATCAGCATCTTGCTTACCGGCAGGTTTGCGGTGCTTTGTCGAAAGGACTTCATCTGACTTTCAATTTTCTTAAGTCCCTGCTGTGCCTTCTCAAAGTCAGCCATGTCACGGGGATTCTGGGACATTTCGTACTTTTTCCAAAGACGCTCCACATCCGCTTGAGCTTTGTCCCGCATTGCCTGCAGCGTTCGCAGCTTGTTTCCCTGTAGCTGCTGCTGAATTTCTTGCTGCAAATTTTTAAACAAATAACAAAATTAAAAATCATCCTAAACAATCATCCATTCCTTATTTGTTGTTGTACCATAATATTATAAGCAATGGCACAACTTCCGTTTCAATATTTTTGCCTGTCCACTTGTCTGTTTTTACTTTCCCTTTCACTCCTTTACAAACTTTCCACTGACACGTTTTTACATAGGCATATTATGCAAAACAAGCATATCGTGACAGTTTTATTTATTTATGAGTCCAGTCAAAAGAATAGAAACCACTATTTCAAATTCAAACATTTGAATCACAATGCAAGCACAAAAAAATGGTTTACGGTTTAATGGCAATGGTCATCATCATTTGCTTTTCATGTAATATCACGTTGGTGGCTGGTCACTGTAGTCATTCAGCTTATTTAACTACTAATAGGCAATGGCAATATTATATATTATTGCATTTCATTCCCATACTCGTAAGAAGTCCAATAAAATAAAAATGACTTTTGATACAGCATTCAAGTGGTGACGACGGTGAGTTGTGTGCATAAAAACAGGATTTTACACAGAGTCATTGTCAATTTAACAAGGTGGAACATACAGAAAAAAAAACCAATGATTCTTATTTCTTCATGTTGCTCTGTTAGATCAATGAACCGTGAGAATGAGAAAGGAACAGAGAGGAGATGTAAAGAAATCAATTCATGTCACTTTGAATCAAACTCTTTTGAAAAAATCACAATCACACGCTGCAGTGGTGCTCCTAATAAACAGTTACATAGCTTTTATATGTTTAATTCTCAAATGTAAACGGTTTATTTTCAAAAATCCAATCTCTTTTTTTACAGATATTCAATGACCAGAGCACAGTTAATGCGTTATAAAAACAAGAGCAAAAAATGTTTATCGATTTCTTTCAATAAATTCAGTGTGGCTGATTGGAGATTTATTGCAAACGAATGCGATACACAAAGTGGCAAACTTTTCTGAGAATATTTTTTACTTCACTTTCTTCTTGTCACTAAACCATGATGCTTTTCAAATTCGTGCTATTTTATATTGCGGTTTATATTGATTTCTAAATTATATTTACTGATATTGTGGTCCCAACCAACAAAACGTCCCAAATATTGACCAATGCCATTTACCAGACATTCTGTGTTCTCTATGCCACTACATGTAGATATTTGTCAATGCCAATTTTTCACACTTTTCATTTAGGCTGAAATACCAAATTAGCTATATTGTATATGGACACCACTGATTCTGGCAAGTAGATTTGCTTTTGTAAAGAAATAAATTTGTAATTTTCAATTTCAGATAGAACTTTGCAAATTGTAAGTTTGCAATTGTAACTAGACGTTTTTTATGTACACACGCTTCAACTCAACGCTTTGGTTGGTAAACAAACACAGAGAACATTATGGCAATGCAGCCAAAAAACAAATAAAAAACACCAACACGCTTTTGTGGTGAGAAGGGAAGATGTCTAGTTTATATAACGGCAACATGTTTGGTGTTATATTGGTTTACATTCCCTTCTGGGATTAGAATATGCATATTACATGATCTCAATCTTACTGACCAAGTTTTCTCCGTCATCTTTTACCATATTATATGATCATCAGTCTCACCTCGACGAACTCTACACACAGCTTCCTTTTCATTTCATTTTCTTCTTGCACGCAAATTATAAAACGCACGCACGCCTTTTCTCTTTCTATATATCTCCCTGTTTGTCTTTTGCGAGGGGGCTTCCAACAAAAAATTAGCTCAAGCTTGTCATTCTCTCCCAGTTTTACATATCACTTTCATTCGAGCCTGTAATACGTTTGGCACATACTAAAGGCACACAAAAGTAAATAAGAAAGCAGGTGCCATGTGGTTGCCTGGTCATGTCAAACTAATCAACTGAAAACTGTGTCACACAAGAAGACTGTCATTTTTCAAAAAATTGTAGGGATCACCGTACAAAAAAAGAGTTTCTTGCTGATTATGAATATTCATCTTGTCAACAGCTTCATATATTAATCCCACTTGAAGTAAAAATCATCAACTTTGCATTTTTATTTTCATGGACTGTATGACTCCAATATGCCTACTTGCCTACCAAAAAATATCAAAATCCAAGCGACTAGGCTATTGAATTTCACCTTTTTGGCGACTGTATAGTCTGGCGCTAATGGAATAAATCGTCAGAAGAATCACCAAAAGCCTTATTTTAATCAAAGCGTGAAAAGATTAAGGTTTTGTTAGTTCATCAACATCAAAAAATGTTTTTATACACTGGCTGGTTACTCGTTACTGTTCGGAAGGAAAACATAAGAAGTTGCACGAAAACGTGTGCAAAATCGAGCTGGCACCAGTCTGTCGAGCCAGCAATGAGCATTATGCACACTTTGTAATTATAATACGCATGACGAATGTAGCTTAACCCGAATTCTGCCTTTATCCCTTTTACTACCGCCACAGCCACCAAAAAAACTACTCGCCAAAGAAGAGATTACTAATCATTCAACAGCAAGATGTGACATTACAAAACAAGAAAACAAACCGTTTGCCAAACTTTTTTGTAAAAATATAAATAAAATCTACAAAGCCAGTCTATTTTGTACTGTGGATGTCCTGCTGCTCTGACTTTTTACCTGTTTACCTACTTTTCCCATAAAAATGATTTTTTCTTGCTTTTTGATTATTTCCAGCAGTGACATCATCGTTTTTACTTTCTGTCATTATATGTCAACTAATCACTTAAGAAAATTGCCTTTTTGCATTTGAATCGGTCGATAAAAATACTTTTGATCTATTCATTATGTCATCATGAAATTCATCTCTGACAATTAAGCAAGCAGCTCAAGTTGAAAATGTTGTTGCAGTCTGGTAAAAAAATGAAAAAGACGCCACATGTCACTTTGCATTTTTGGGTTCGTGTCACCGTCCTCTTTTGATTGAAACAGAAGGCTTTATGTATTAAAAAAGAAGAATAAAGACTAATGTTCTGTTTTCTTCTGAAGAGTTTTAAATATTTAACGGAAAGCCAAAGTGAAATGAAAATACTGCAAAAAATGTTTATTGCGTTACGGATCATCTTGGTCGGGCAAAAGTGTACAGCAGATGTGGCATGGCATGCAAAACAAGACATTCAAAAAATGAATTAATTCAGCTTTTTAAGCTGATTTCAATTTTAGATTGAACCTCCAAAAGTTTTATTGTGCAATCTGTTTAAATTACTTCATCTGCTTGCACTCTCTCTCTCTGCGGTTGCACTTTTCAAAGGTTTTGCTATCTATGTATTCAGCAGAGACTCATTCAATTACAAAACTGAAGGTTTTGAAGGAGAAATAAAAAACTGCAAATTGAAAAGGAAAAGAGCAAATCCATTTTTTTAACCTTGAACCTGCATATAAAAACGTGCACAAAAAATTATCGGTCTATCGTCAGTTCTTCTTGTGCACTATCTTCTCCGTCGATCATATCATCAACGTCAGCATATCATCCTACCGTTAAAAATACACATAAGCCATTATATATTTTTTCTTGTAGTTTGTAACGTCGTTTTTAAATGTGAATATTACGCACGCAGAGTTTCCGCTGAGGCTTAACCTGGCCATGAAGGTGCAACATTTTAGTACTTTTCCAATGCCACTGCCACGACCAACCCATCAAGCTGTGTATAATAGTGAATAGAGTATTTTCTCAAAGGTGTCATTTGAGAATAGATAGAGGAATGAAATTGAAAAACTAAAAAGATCACTGTTTTACGTGCACACACGGGGATTTTTTATGACTTTCGGTTTTCGTAGTCCTTTGCCAAAATATTTTTTCAGCTTTGTGCTTGTCTAATATGCTCAAACCTTAAACACAAGTCGTGTTTAAAATTGACTGAATCAAAATGAAAGCGAGCGTGAAATGGGACTTGATCGTTTTACAAAAAAAAAGTAATTTAAAAGTAATACGCTGTTTAAAAATATATTGAAACAACAGTACAATTTACTGCATGAATAGGTAGTGAATGTGGCATTAAATAAAATGATTCTTACGTTAACGGGCAGAGGAGCGGTGACCCGGTCATTAGTTGGAAGGTGGTGCTGTCGACCTCCATTTCCCCCAATAAGACCCACCCCAGGCATACTGATAAGGTCAGGTTGCTTCACTGTCAGAGTTACATAGGC
This sequence comes from Entomobrya proxima, assembly GCA_029691765.1. NCBI lineage: Eukaryota > Metazoa > Arthropoda > Collembola > Entomobryomorpha > Entomobryidae > Entomobrya > Entomobrya proxima. Next base: position 14,156,148 of record CM056171.1, on the reverse strand, counting down.
TCCAGCAGCTAGAATTCGCAAAGAAAAAAACATAATTAGTTATTTTGCTTGCATCATCATCACAAATTCTTTACTAATTAGCAAAAGCAGCTTTTAGCTATTCATTCTTTTTTAACAATGCAACGCATAATTACGATGACCACTTTTTTTGCAATTTGCAATGCAATTTGACTGGTGACACCAAAAAAAGTCTATACAAAGCCGTGAATGAAAATGTAATAATGATCACATTAAAGCGGTACTTTATAGAGCGGCTTCGGCTTCAATTACGAAAAAGGTGACAAAGTGCACAAGCGAAAAAAAGGTGATTACGCTGCGCTGCCTTAATGAATGTCTCTGTGCTGAGTTTGAGAAATGGCAATGATAACATCTAAAAACATTATATTATGCTTTGGTAAAGGTCGTAAAAATAGGTGGACAACAATAATAAAACGTGTCATTACAAGCACGTTAAGTTGCCAGTTGTCCGTTAACACGCCACCGCAATAATGTGCAACGCAGTAATAATATTTTTATATTCCTTTTCTTACCGCAATACAAGCTCATAGCGGACATAATTTTAAGACTGTGTAAAACATTTTTTGGCTAGGACAACAATCTATAAAAAGGACATTAATACATAAACACTTTTTTTAACCCTTTACTCTTTTATCGTAAAAACATAACTTTAAACTTTAATCTGAATTTCATCAGTACGACCTGACGGGTTCAACATGTCCTAAGATGGGACTCTCGAAGCCTTGCTGTGGCACACCTGTTACATAATCGTAATCCGACAACACTCGTAACAATATTATTACCGTTTTTATTACCTGCCCAACTTGGCTTTTGTCGGTGGTGGAGGTGCAACCTCATCATGGATTATTTCAGAAGGTGCATAATAACAAATTGCGCACCTACAACTTACAACCGCCTTACTAATTACAGGTTGGAAACAAATTTCGCAATGTTTGCAGCATATCATCATTGTTTTATCATTTTTAAAGGAAATGTGACTTATTGGACTTGATTGGATTTTTTTGAAGGAAGGTGAACGTGACCGTATGAAATGTGACTTGACAAAGTGTACAAATTCGCACCTGTGCCATTTAGTGAGTCATGTATGAAATTTAGAAAAGGAAAGGAAATATGTGGGCTATATATGCAAACACACGACCTATCAACATGTTTCTCTCCTCACGTAATTCAACTGATCACACTACCGAATGAAACCGGTACAAAAAAGGAAATTAATAAGCAGTTTGTGTCAATCAACATTGGGTCAAGGGTCATAGGTATTGCTAACACTGGTAATTTTAATTTTTAGGTAGTATTGCTTAATTATTATTTGCAAATTTGAAAGCACCACGGTAAAGAAAATGATGCCTATTGATCTCTCTCCAGTGAGAAGAGAGAAAATTGAAATGATGATCGTTTAGTCACGACTGCAAAAATTGAAATAAATGTAATGAAAGGATTTATTGTTTCGTTTCTACTGCCAAAATAGCTGAGAACAAATTAATTATTTAGAGGAAAATTATAATCTGCCATGTCAGTGATACACCAAAAAAAACTACAGCTTTGATGACAAGAGAAACATGACGTGAACACCGTAAAGTGATCATCAAACTTGTCGTCGTGCTCATGAATAAATTTGTCGAAATCCAAAATACTATAACTGTCTATTGTTCAAATTGAATAGTAGGGTACCCAATACTTCAATAATATATTTTTATTGAAATTGATTTACCATGAGAGGGTTAAAATAAGGGGAAGTGGAAAAAGGGAATGATATTATCGCTGCTGCTGAGTACACATCCATTTAAATCACTTTTCCTTTTCTGTTTAAACGGTAGTTGCTTAATAGGTAGATAAACAACAGTGGTGAATAGTGAGTGCATATTTTTTTGGCAACTGCCAATACGTCTCATATATTTCTCCTTTTGCAAATAAGTAATCATTTTCGTGTAATGAATGCGTGTTCTTGTACTTCCACAACAAGAAATGGCTTGTCCTCTGGGTTGAAGCGGAGAAGATGGGGCTCATAATTATAATAGGCATGCAATATTCATGTCATGTCTAGTGGACTAGCAATCATTGAAAAGCAAAAGAAAGAAAAACGTATTTTTAAAAGAGTCTCTATTTCAATTTCAACACCTGTTTATCCATTCATTCTTCACAGAAGATGAAAGGAACTTGTCCTAACTGGTAGATTTAATGGCTTTTAAAATAGTGTAATGGTTAGAATAATGTGAGGTAGCAGTGTTCAGAATGAGGAAGAGGTGCGGCGGTGGTGGGGTGTACAGCGAACAAGATATATAATTTCGTTGTCAATAATACGTCTATTCTTTAGAAAAAAAGAAGAGATGGAGCTTCTTGTCATTCCCCCTTCGTCAATGAATGATGGACAAGTGGCAGGGATTTTCTATTTGCAAAGTGAAGTTGCATGCTGAATTATTGAGACTACCTGCTATTCCTTCGTTTTTCAAATAAAATACATCAATAATGAGCTGCTTTTATGTGGTAAAAATGGCGATGATGTAATGTCAGTTAAATGATAACGGAACAAGATGAATTGCGCGTTTTTATTGTAAAAATCAAGTATTTTGAATTTGAAGATCTTATGCAACTTTTTACCAATAATAGAACAATATAGAGTGGCACTACTACTGTTACTTCCACATTTTTTGCACAAATTTGCATGTTGCTTGCTAAAATGGTTTTTAGGAGAATTTTTGCATTTTATAAACATTAGCATTAAAATATACTGCGCTAGTTGCATATAAATCTGAAATTATGTTGATTGTGCTGTCATCATCATGACATATGATGAGTCATCGAAATTGAAAAGTACGTTAAAATTAAGAGGTCTGTAGTACGTATTAATAGTTGCCGAGCACTCCTTTTATACATACTTTTAGTGCTGGTACGAATCACATTAAAACAAGTAAAAAAGCAAAGATATAAATTGTGATAAGATTATGCATAGCTTATAAATATGAATTTGTGCTACCAACTTATGTAGGTATACTTATAAGTGGTATATTGAATAATAAGTTATAATACTGTGCCATTTTTCTCAAATCTAGTGTACATTTATTCCGGTTTTTACTGGACTAGTCTGCTTTCCCTTACGCTTTGTAGACATCATCATAATTTAGAAAAAAGATATATTATTCATAATGCACAGTTAATGGTTATTATTACTTTTATTAAGCCTAATTTACAGGAACTTGAATCTTCAACGTGCCTACAGAAGATGAGCGTAGTATGGAAAAACGATCTATTGCAATGGAAATTCACTTCAAAATATGAAGCAATATTGTCGGCTTATTAATTACGCACATAGCAAACAAGGGTAAGTAGCTTGAATACTTGCAACGCATTATACTACATACGTATAACATATCAACACAATTCCTGTTCACAATGCAAAAAAAACAGTTTTAAAAAAGTACAAAACTGGAAATTTCAGATTAGGAAATCATTATGTTTCTCATATCACGTCATAATAATCCAATAGATTTGAATTGCTAACTTATTTAGTCTAAAAAAGCTACCTTCAACCTTCCTTCCTCCTACATTTCATTTCGATCCCAATATATTTTCAAAGCCTTTTACACAGGTACTGGCAATGCATTCAATAATATTTTATTCCCATTTATCCCATGAACTGTCATTTTTTACGATCCGCACATAAGAAACACGATTCCCATTAAAATCCCATTCTATTTATATTATCATCCCTACGCATTTTTCTACAAGGGCAACACACCACAGATAAAAACGCACCAAAAAAGTCCTCAGAATAATAATTCAATGCACTCATATGGCTAATTCTGATGGAGCTATTTATTTACACTTTTTTATTATAATACCAGCGGCATGATCATCACATCATGCCCAGTTACGGTCATGTTTGCAAATCCAATCCAATCAAAAGCCATTTTATTTGTATTTACAATTTTTTCCTCTACCTTCCTTTATACTTGTGCACCCTCGTATATTTGTACAAAAAAACTAATTCAAGTACACTGGCATATTAATAAAAACGTCTTGTTGTTGTACTCTGTGACTTGAACAAAAAATTTGTCATAAAAAAGTTAACTCTGCTGAGCATTGAAGAATGTGTTGGAAACATGAGCATGTCTGCCTTTCAGAATCAATAGCAGATTTATATGCAAACATTGTTGTGTATCTCAGGAAGATGACATCATCTTCCAACTCAAAAAGAATCCAGCATAAAAAAAGTGAAGATGAGCCAAAGGCAGAAATATACAAACAAAGACATAATTGAGCTTTCATTTAATTCCACATTGCCATTACTCTGTAGTTTGTTTTTTGCAGAAGCCGTTTGGTATCATGTTTTCGTGTCAAAGTTGTCCCTGTCTGTGCAAAATGCGACAAAGTAAAGTTTTACTAAAATCTTTGCTTCTGCTGCATAAAAAACTTTTGCAACAAAAACAAAATGCACAGAAAGAAAGGGAAGAAAATTAACTGCCAATAATACCTAATAAATTGCCTAATCAAGCTGGCGCGACTGCCTGCTGCTCAGTGTCATACTTTATTATGGATCGTGGCCATCTTCTTTTTTGATTACCATTATTTCATCATAGGTCGAATGAATTAATATTAGTATCAGTTTCAGTAAAAAGAAAGAGTTGATGAAAATGGCATCGTCAATCATAATCAGAGAGTCTCTTTGTGAAATTAAAACCTAAGCTAAGCGGCAGCCGCCAACGCAAACTTTAAGATGAACGTTGCGGGTCATGCCCGCACACACACGTCAAGATTAAAGCGCAAGCAAACTCAACAGCTGCCCTTGTCATTTAATTTGAAGCGTTTAAGATTGTATCAAGTGCCATTTTTTTAGACTGTGCTAATTTTACTGACCTCAACTTACATATGTCTTGAGGAAAAAAGTAAAAGAATTACTAAAAAGACCAACGGAATCTTTTTATAGTGTAAACAGGAAATTGATCCTTTTTGAAATTGGCTAGTTTGCATTTTGCGTCGGACGTACAGCTAAATATTTCCGTTAAATTTGTTTTTCCTTGAAACTATAAATTTGTTTAGAATGTTGAACTATGTAACAAAAATTTAAATTGCTAATTTTGTAAAGAGGTAGCTTAAAAGGCTGTGTATTTTTATGCGTAAAAAAAGTGTAGAAAAAAGTGTTAATTTTACACAAAGACTTTGCCGCGTAGGGCAATGCCAAGGTTGAATCGATTTTTCATCCCAAAAATTGCAGCTCTTTATAGTTGAGTACTATTCACAGAGAACAATCTTAAAGCTGAGGATGATGAAAATGATGATTATCAAGGGAATCGGAAAACAATGAAGCAGTTTGTCATATCGGATTTACAGAGATGAATATGATAAACACACGACAATGGACGGACATTGGACATCTCGTTTAATTTGCGCTTTTGACATCAAAGTCATTTGTTACTTGTCTAAAAATGCATTGGTTTTACAATTGTTTTTCCACAAGAAAATTACCCATGCTCAGTATTAATTTTGCCTTTCAGTCAAATTTCAAGAGAGTGACAAGAAGGATGGAACGCAAAAATGACCAAACCTTGTACATCATCATTGTACACATATAATATGCTGATACTCAAAGATAATCACAGTTAGTGTATACATGCTGATTAGGTTAAAACTAATCATAAAAGCAACCTTTGGGTGCTACTTCCTTGCGATATTGCACTTGATCTTGAAAATCCATTATTCATATCGCACCAACAACGACATACACAGATTCTCAATTTTTGATTTTGCCTTGAGTCTTATTATGAAAATAAGATAAGTCCTGTGTTGTAATTGTAACTGCAGGATACTTTCATCATATCTGCTTCTGCTACTATATCAAACCTAAATTATAATTAGAATTAAAAGTTGCAAATTGTAGGTTTGCAGGATGGAGATACGTAAAGAATATATATAACATAGAAGTCTTCTTATTTAATTTTAAGCTTGTCCTTCCACTTGTCTTGGTTCAAGGGAACTTAATCTGAAGCTTGATGAAAAAAGCAATAAAGAAGAATAAATGATTTTTCAGATTATGGATAACATTCACTCAGAATCAAAGAAGGTGAAGAAGATTTCTGCCAATTAGTATTTTACCAGATACAGACGCCGTATTCGAGTATATAGATGCGAACTGCCGATCACATAGGTCAGATACAGTGATTAAAGTCAGAACCGAAATTCCAGTGAGTTCATGATTGTACATTTTCATACCAATCTTGTCCCAATTTTCATTTTCCCAAGCTTTGAATTTGGATGCATTTGAATTCCCAAAAAATGGAAGATCATTCTAAATTCCTTCCCAAAATACTATTCGTTTCCCCTCCTGTCTAATTTTTCCATTGTACCTTTTGTTAATAGGCAATAGCATGCCAATTTTGGCAATAGCTTGCCTTTCTCTTCCAAATTAAAACGGCGTCCCTGTCCCTGACAGTCACTAGCTACTTTACGTAAAACGGAACAATATAAATTCATTGAAAATGCAAATGAAACAAAGAAAAACCGTGTTCCTTTCCATTCCCCAATTGCCTGTTCCCAGTGCCCCATTTTCCACTAAACGCTGTATTTCTAAAGCTACTTAATTTTCCCCAAAAAGCACACACATTCACGCTACATTGCCCTTCACGTAAAGTGTAATTTCACCCAAGAATAATTATTTTCGAAGCTTTGGAACATGTCATTTTGGAAGGACTCCCCAAAATCTCATGAATATCTTTTCTACTACTACTGCACATACATGTGGATTGCATAGAGACTCATCTTTGTGCAAACCACACCAAGTTATTCAACAGAAAGTTTGGCAAAAACTTTTTGCATTGCCTTGCTGAAATACAGACAGATTCGAGTTGTCTCCTTGAAATCTGAATGTCGATGTCATTTTCCCACTAAATGTAAATGGAGCTCTGGCCTTGCTCTTGATTATATGCCTTGTCTTCTCCACAAAATCATCCTTTTCGCCACTTCCCTTGGCGTTCATCTTGAAAATTGCGAAATTTTGGTAGAAACACAGAAGAGACCGCAACGAGAAAAGGTATAATGGAAAACATAATATGTGCACCTAAGTATACGTAATTTGGTTTTGGCACACTGCGTACATTTTCTCCCTTTCTGTCACCATCTGTGTTCCGCCTTCTATTATCCTAATACGTTTTTGCAATAAAGCCCCTAGTGTCGTGCATCACATTTTACGTAACCGAATCTGTAGGAGTGTGTACAAGCCTTCTGTGCAAAAAAGGGGGAAATAACCATCAAACCGTGTCATAACCGTCAAAAGCTCTAAAAAACGTGCTTTTCTTTTTTGTGGGCAAAACCTAGTGCGCTGGTGGTCCCCTTCTGCTTAAATATATTCCCTTTTTATTAATATTTCTGCAGCAGACTTTTTTCTGCCTTTCAAAAGTCGTCAGAAAACCAGAGAACCAGATGCCTTATCCCACTACTCAACTCAAGAAAAAGGAACAACTCAGCATTACAAAAGATGGCTTGTCATGCTGCTTCCTTTTCATCATTCCATTTTATCATATCGTCAAGTCATACTCATCATCATCGTGATCTTCAGTTACAAAAGGAAAAATGGCAAGCGAAGAACGGACTTTTAGGCAACACAACAGAAAAAAGGAACAAAGGACCGAATGAAAAAAACACGTTGCAAAAAAATTATGAACATGATATGAACCCGAGAGTAAAAATGGCACGTCTGAAAAGCTAAAATCTAAAATTATTATATGGCCTGTTGCGCACTTGATGATTATTACCACGTTTTGGATGCCCTATTGGATTGGCTTGAAAGGAAAATATTACCGCAACTCAGTTAACATCAGTCTGGCTAATACCTCTTTCCATTTTCATTTTGGCATCCCGGTATGTAGTATGCATTTACCGTTTTCCTATCTGTCTGCGTTGTGCACAGCAGGAGGAAAACCTGAGAGAGTGCAGGAAAAATCATTGAAGATTTTGTCTTGGAGCAAAACATTGCAAAAATGTACAATGTGCACTTGGCTCTCTAGCTAGCACTTGACTACAAGACCAAAGACAGTGTTTAGTTTCCTTTTTGCCTATTGAAAAGAAAGAAGATGAGGAAAGAAGTGTACTTTTTATTCATTTGACAACGTAACGACTTTTGGATTATTTTTAGAAATGGCATATATTATAACAGTATAATATGTGTGTATAAGTTACAAACATATTAGTTGAAAATGAAGCTCATGAAGATCATCATCTCTGTTTTCTTCCGAGAAGCTCACAGGGAGAAAAATTTTGACGTTGCCTTGTCAGACTCATACTGAGCAGCATATCATAGCAAAACGCAGACTATAATGATCATTATGCCAGCGCAAAAAAGTGCATAATGTATTATTGCATTTGGCAAATATCATTTCAGAAAAAAGAACTATAGGCTTTTGCATAACAATATTTAATACCACACAACAAACTTATGTGTTTGGAGTGGAGGATAAATAGGTTTGGCTCTCTGGGAGTGGGTAAAAATCCCTAAAAGTATTTTGACATGAATCTGTCTTCTTTTTACCTTGTATGATCATTAGTGTCGCCTAAAAAGATCTCGTTTCTTTTTTTCATCTCGCAGTCAGTATTATTTACTATTATGACTATAGCTTTATGTGTAATCACCCAGTAAAAACGTACGTCGGCTCTGATGCTGCTGAAGTGAAGATGTGACTGACTCTGATAATCTGGCCGGCCACTCACATTTGCATTTTGTGTTTGGGAATATAGGAGGTTAAAGACTAAGGCAAAGTACTAATAAAAATTAAATCTTGAAGAAATATAATCTCATTACAGAACTAAGCAATAGCACTGTGGCACATAGTAAATTGCAAAACACTATCATTCATCCATTTAACCTACGGATTTTAATTCTCGTTTTCTACAATAAAGTATTTTATTTCCATTGCCAGCCATCACCCAACTGCTGTAGCATGATAGACAAACAAAGATCGATTTTATATTCTTAAATGCTCTTGTAGCGCAAACGAACCGCTCTTGTAGTATCCACTTTCCACCAAGTTTAATGTTATTACTGGCAATTGGAAAAGTACTATACTTTTATTCTTTTTCTAAGAAAGCTCATAAAAAAGTTGGAAGAATAATATAAACAAAGAAACGTTACTGCACACACAGCACACAAGACTATAATGTTAAATGTCGAGCTGTAGCTCAGTGATCAGTGATGGCACATAATATAACAAAACAACAACAAAAGCACCATTTTCTTAAATATCCACATACATTTTGTATATTCTTTTTCTTCTTAACTTTCTTACATAAACAAGCTATAAAAACTATAATAATATGTATAAAAGATGCTGTGATTTTTTTTAAATCTCCGCACTTCTTTTTTTCCTGCTATTAATTTTCTTTCTTAGAGCAGAGTAGGCTGTACTTTCTTCCTGCATAGCCTAAATAGTTAAATGCGTTTTTACTACTAGTAACGCAACTTGCATATATACCACCATCCAATGCTCAACTCAACATTTCTACTTTACTTGACAAACCGCCAGGAAGTCAAAGTCACTCCTCAAAAACCATAAATTTGTCCCTGCCTGTAAGGTAAAGTCAAAAATCCAAACTTTGTTGCTGTTACTCCTGCCACGTTTTTTTCTGCTGAAATATAAAAAAGCTATGCAAAAAAACTATACAACAGAAAGGAAAGAGCATGTTGCATCTTGCAAAAGCTTTTAAAACTCTTGTTCATTCCATCTTATTACACTAAGCGCATAAGTTAACAGCACAGCAGCAAGAGTTCTAGGATTTTTTCCCCTTAAGATAAGATAACATGACCACACTACTATAAAGCAACGGCAGAAGAAAACAAGCTTGGCATTTAATATTGTAATTGCTTTCAAAATCCCCTATTTATTCCACAAAGTTGAGCATTTTTACAATATTACCCAGCTATTATGACAAGCTTGTAATCCCCCTTCGGCTTGAAAATCTTTAAAATGTGCAGGCACTTTTCTATTCTGACTTTTTCAGCACAGCAAAAAAATTCTCAAGAGGCCTAACTAAAATAAATGAGCGGTGAACACTTTCCTTCATTTAATTTTCTGGTTTGCACACACACAACACAAGCTTCAAACTAAGTTATGTAAAGGCATGAAAGACAAGAGAAGCTTTTTCATGGACAAATGAAGAGCCTCTTAAAAACCAAGACGAAAAGTCAAAGTCGTAAAAAATCTATGTGCATTTTTTATTACGGAATATTTTGTAGTGCGCCATTAGTTTTGCCTATGGGATTAAGTGGAATATGTAGACAGAAGAAGGGGGTGTTGATTGGAGCATGTCATGTCATGTGGGAAAAAATGCATACAGGTCATAAATTAAAAATCAGAGGAAGAAAAGGAGAACCAAAGAGGAGGAGAAAATATCCAGCAGTTCTTTTGTAACATGTTTCGTAATTAGCATTTTCTCTTTCTACTTGTGTAAGTTCACATGTTACGCAATTCCAGAAAGTTAAAGTCAACCAGCATCATATTATGCAGCAATGCACTGCAACAATGTCTGACTTTCAACTGTGTGCAGATCGCTTTCAGCACAGAGATTTACTAAAGAAAGACAGATTTTTTTTACGAAAGAAGTAATAAACTATCCTTCATTATGTATGTTCCACCAACCACCCCACCTATTCTGCAAGGATAAGAAAAGGGGGAAATGGCATCTTCTTCAGGAAAAGAAATAGGCGTTTGCATGCCATTCTCTTTTGGCTTTAAAAGCCTTCCATCATTCGTTTTCCTTTGCTCACGCACAATAAAACTCAATTTTTTATGCGTTTCCTATCATCCTGAAAAAAGTGTAGTCAACAGCAAAGAGCGGCGAATCAAAAAGAAAAATGCTGGTAAAATGGCTTGCTTATGTACTAATACTACTTTATGACGGTGACGGTATATATATTTTTATGGGAAATCATGCAGGTCCATAATTCTCCATGAAAAAACAGTGAAAATGTAATGGACTGTTTGACTGAAAACAGGTTCTTCTGCTTCTCTTTTGTATTTAGTATTTTTATAGGCGTTTTGTGAAAATTGTGTGTAAATATGCGTATCTTCTTGTGTATGAAATTGCATAGCTGTGTGTTTCTTATCGCTTGATTCGCATCTTTTTTTCTCAGGATTGAGAATGATCACGCAGTATTTTTTTAACCATGAAACAACGCAACTATATGCATTCAGCAAATGAAACGCAGAGACAGACAAAAAGACAGGTTCATCCTCCATTTTTTATTCCTTTTGTCATCCGCCGTTTTGTTTTCAACAGTCTTTCTACTTGAAAGAAATCAAAAGGCACATAGTTTTCTGGAATTTTTTAAACCTTTGTTTCTCTGTGAATTTATATATGACTGAAATGGGATTTGCAACAGCAATGAAGAGTAAAACAATTGTGTTGAGTATTCCTTCAAGCGGAATTCTCCATCAGAAGAAGAATGTCCGACGAAAGACGCATATTAAAGCTGCAGACAGCATTCCAGCGAAATGATCCCATCCTGATTGAATCCTTGCTTCGGTATGCATTAAATTATTATAGGGAAAAATTTCTTTACGATTTTTTACATAAAGTTTTTTACAGCCTTTGGCAATAAATGCACTAATGCCCGTGAAGACAAAAACACACGGCGTTTCTTGAACTTAAGCTGATGATGGTATTGTGCCATATATAAAAAAGGTAAAGTTAAGTAGAAAAGGTAAATAATTAAAATACCGTGTCCTGTCATAGCCATAAACAAAAACCTGTTCACCGGAAATCATCTTCATTTTCCCCGCATATGTGATTTCATATGTCTGTACGAGTTTATATCTTCTTTCATGTTTTGATTTAAGATTTTCACGTTTCAAGTCTGGCTTCCGGCGGATTTTTTGCAAAAACGAGTTAAGCCGAGAAAAAACTGACTAGACTGCTTACAATATCTGTCAAACTTATTATATTCCTACACAGACGCAGTTTTTTAACATTATGCATGCAAACTTCCTATTAGATAGATGGGTAATAAAACGCTTACAAAAAGTGCTTTCTTATTTCCTGAAATTCAACAAGAGTTCTACACGAGCGTGTAGTTTAATTGCTTTAACAATTAAAAGTACAGAGTATGAAAGTGAAACAAAAAATATCAGTCATCAGCATCAGTGCGTATTATCCCGTTTTTTGTTGCAGAGTTCATTATCTTCTTCTCATCACTCATTTTTCCCGACGTTTCATAACGCAGGAGACACCATCAGAAAAAATAGCTAAAAAGGAAGTCATTAATAAACCGCAGCAGTAAGACAATGTATAAACGTAGCTTGCAACAATTACTTAAAAATCCTTGCAAAAGAACGATACATACAAATTGTACTGGATGGACTGACAGACGAAAGTACTTTAGAATGTCAACAAAATGTCATTAGCAGTGAACTTGAATCCTGTACTCTGTTTTAAAAAAGCACACTAAGCTTGTTTTACAAATGACTAAATAAATGTATTCTTCTGTTTCAAAAGATGACGGTAAATAAAAAAGTACATCAATTTAATACAGAAATGAATGCAGTTGTCATCAGATCTATTTGCTTTTCCCGTCTACGTGCTGCTTAATTGTAATTGAAATATGCCTACATTTTTAAACAAACAGGAACATAACCTTTTGCTACATAAAAAAACTTTACATTACACACCGCGGCGCACACATGCATTTTCGAACTTGATTGTTGTCTCTATTGCCATAAATGATGATGATCCACCCATTTATTTGTTTAACACGTACACTGCTCTCCACCAACCAAGCTAAAGTTAATTTACCCTTCTGCACTGCTAAAGCTCGTTAAAATGTATTTTGTTAATTATCCTCACCAACTTGTACATTCATTTGTTTCATACATCCAAATATGTACTTCTCCTCTAAATCATTAATTTACTTCACTCAGAAACTACGCGTACGCGTGTACAACACTTGAGCCGTCACGAGACTTCAAACATACATTATGTTTCCAATAAAATGAAGTCTCTAACGAAAGGGAAACCAAATATATATTATCTCCGTACCCGGATCAGCAAGATGGAATAGATGAGATCACGCCACACCATTTAAGCTGTTAAGCCTTGGGTACGTGAATGCATTAATAAACAAAAAAGTAAATATATTCCATTAATTAATTCATGGGCATCATCATTCTCTTCACTATGCAAATGAGCTCTGTCTCAGTACAAGAAAGACAATAAAAACGGATCCAGATTCTCTGCTGCTGTCTGTAGACAAAAGAGATATCCTCGGTATTTCACAAACAACACGTTTCTCTCTGCTCTCAGGAGAGAGTGAACTGAACTCATTAAAAAATCTCTATATCCAGCAAAATCCGGAGCAGAGCTTTAACCAAAATCTACTCTCACTGCTTAAGTGACATTTGCATAATATGTAAACATTTAATCTTTTCCTTCCGAAAATAAATGACTGGCCATTATCTAGCGGCAGGGAAGACAGAACAAGAGCCGCAAATTGAGAGTGTCATTGTTGAAAAAACTCAACAACAATGTTGCACGCATTAATTAAAACAAAGAGTCGAGAGAGAAAGGATAACCCACTCGACTTTCCACACGCATATGTACATACATCCATCCATTAAGGTTTTTGTTTTGGAGGAACATATTTCTAAAATGTATGTTACATTTTGTTTTCAAAGCTGTTAAAATGGAATAGCAGCTGAACAATCCAACCGAGACTAGAACAAAACGGTGCTGTGCGACATTAGAAACCGAGAGAATGGTTTTGTGGTTGCAGTTTGACAACTTGCTTTATCGCGCGTCATATTTCACCCTTTTTTGTGTGTCTGTCGAAAGAAATTTAATTGATGGTGATGTACAAAGAAGGTAAACGATCATGTTACTACACACACAACAGGAACATGATGATGACACCTCTTCAATTCAAAAAAGCTTTTTGGGCTCTTGTCAAAAAAAATTTGAAATAGAATCTCATTTCGTATTCCGCGTTCGCCCGTAAAAGTGCACCATGCCGGGTTATCTTATTATTTTGCCATAATCCTGAAAATTTTTCGGCTAAAACTGGATTTCTATCAGGGACGTTTTTTTATTTCTCTGCAAAAAAATCAAAATAATCTGCAGGAAAAAAACCAGAAAATTGAAGGCAAAACAGAGCCACTTAAAAGGTTCATAAATAAACAGGGTAAAACATATTGCGACTCCAACTGACCTTCTTTTTTGTTTTTAAGAAAATGCTTATCCTTTCTGAAATATGATAATGAAAGATACATCGTTATTACTGGGTTTTCAATGAGAGAAAGACCATTTTTCTTGGAAACTTGTCAAAAAGTATCGCAGTTTTTTGAAGAAACTAGCAAAATTGCTCTCTTGTCATGAATTAACCATTTCTACGCGTGTAAAACAACATATCATTAAAGAAAATTGAGAAGAAGCTCTGTGCAAGTTAAAAAGTAGTAGCCGCTGTGCTGCTGTAAATTTTCTCTCTCAAAAGCAAAAATAACAGCGCGTATTATTGTGCACTAATTCACGACAAAGAACGACACATGTCGTGTGTGCGTTGGAGAAAATTACTGGTTGTTGTAGCATTGGCAGAACCGTTTTGATACGCGTGATAAATTTTTGTTAAAAGAGATCTTAAATCAGTATCATTTTACGCCAATTTGAAATCGGGAGCAGCTCTCTAAAGATGAAATATTTAAGTGAGCCATTATTGACGTATGCATGGCACATGACACACACGTCACCATAAGGCAATCTTGTTAAAAATAGTGCAAGTGGTCTTGTGCATAATAAATGATAATATGATGAATGAGTGACCATTGCTATGTTTGAATATGAGAGCGCACATACAAAGTGTAAGCAAGGCCGTTTTTATGCTGAATGAAGGTTTTGAAAATCTAGTGCCATTATAAATCCTATCGAAATCCCGTGTAAACAAAAATATTATTCTTAGAAATGAAACAAGTTAAGTCGATATTCTATTTTTGCCACCCGTCGCAGTTTATTAGCCCCACAACAGATATAAACATCATTTTCTCTCAAATTTATTACGCCAGCATAATGGCAACTGATTAACATCACAGTAAGATGAGGATGACACCCTCCCTCGCGTTGTAGCAAGCTGAGAGAGAACTACCAATTTGCCGTAATATTTTTAGCCGTGTGAACTCTTGCTGTGCTACTTCCAAAGGCCAAAAAAATAAGTGTATTTTTAAGAACAGGAAATGGGAAAAGAAAAAAATAAACCTAAAAATATATGCAAACGAGACATTTTCCTTGTCCACCATTACCACCATCACCTCCTCGGCATTTTTATATCGCACATCACGACATCCCAATATCGGATGATCATTCATTACTTTTAATATTGATCCTGGCACATAGCACCATGACTTGAAGATAAATGGGGATGATGATTATGATTATCTTCACAGGATAATATTGTGTGCTGCATGTGTGCATCACCCTCTTCTTCGCACACATCCTCCTCTCATCTAAACCTCACGCATAATCTTTTTTCGCTGGTGTTTTGGGCTCTAGATCATTAGACAACCAGACAGCCTATCGATATCAATAATCTCTGCTGGATTGCCATGATGCAAGGCATAAGAATGATAATATGGACATATCACACATATTATGACGATGATAGGTATACTACAGCACAAGGCTGATAAAGATAAGCAGTAGGATACAGGGCAATTCGCCACGGTAAAGAGTCGACATGGAAAGATTCAATCGATTAAACAAAAAATGAAATCATTTTGTCCGTACAGTCTCCTCAGTTATGATTCTGAGCTCTTATTGCAACCCAGCTCTCTTTTCTACACAGAAAAGATAATGTCACTAACCTTCTATTTATATACCTTGTGTACACACACACATACAAATATTATGCACGCATTTTTTGGTTGGGTTGTTGGGTGTTGTTCTTCAGAATAAAAAACGTGAACATAGTAATATTGTAAGCCTGATAATGACAAACACGAGGCTGTACAAAAAAATGAACAGATGTTTTAATAAAAAAGGACACCGCACTTCCACTCTCTTTTTATCTGATTTGGAGTTTTGATACTAAATATCTTTTTAAGAAAGGATAATGCATACAAATCTACGTGATCCAATACAAATACATAAATATCATGATGTACATTTTTACGCACTTTCCTTTAAAAGTTTTCTCTTTTGGTGTAGTTGCAACAGCTTTTTGGCTAGGGGAAAACGGTTTTTGCCTTCTTGTTATATATTATCAAAAAATTTAGATTTATCAACATTTTTCATGCCCCTTCAAATGCAATTGCAAATGCTGCCAATAAATTTTACACTGACAACCGAGCTATGTACATACTAAGGATATCAGTATCAATTTTCCTGGCACAGAACATGCAGCCGGTGAGCCGCCTATTGAATTTAGAAAGACTAAACAAAGAAATTTAGGGTTTTATTGAAATCTGAGTAAACAAGATGGTTTTTAAGAAATGGCAACCGAATTTTAAAGTATCATGATAAATTATCCATTTTGCATTCCGGTACATATTATGCTACCCTGTCTGTTGGGTTGCCTCGCAGTTTCTAATTTCTAATTAGCACTTAAATGGAGTGAACCTTTAGAATTCCCCAGTGAAAATTTTTGGATACTGAGAATCAAAATCTATTCCAATTTAATGAAAGTCAGCAATGTAAACATAATTGTTTGAAAAGCGACAGTGTGGTTACAAAACACTCGTTTTTCTGCACTCCATTAATTTATTACATTGCAATAAGACTCTTTTTTATCCTTCCTTTTTCTCCTCCTACTTTACCATCCTTCTTCGAAAACACGAAAGTGTTCGTATTCTTCGTACACATAATTTTTTTCGCGATATCATCTAATCTCCTCTTCTCGTCTTTCTTCTTTTTATGGTGCCACAACGATCACCATCATTTTCATTTCTCACAATCAGATCAGTTCTTGCCCTCTCTGCTATCATGTACTCTAGTAATATATAATGTGGCATAGATAGACCAAACCAAAAAAGACTCTCAAATTACCAGTTGGCATCACCAAACAAGATTTATTATAATCATTGCTGAATATTGCATTGAAGCAAAAAATGAGCGAAAGAACGACAATAATGGACCAACAAACACTAGTACCCCAGCTCAACAATATAGCAAGAACCTTTGTCTGATCGACCTATGCGTAGTTTAATGCTGCAATGAACATTAACTTTAAGATAGGCATTATCATTACACATTATCATCACAGGTCGAAGAACCAAACAAGATGTACCACAACTGTCACTCAATTTTATTCGGGGATAACGTTCGGTTTTGGTCATCTTCTCAACAATCACGACTATTAAAGTAGCCATTCAAAATACAGCTTATTACTTTTTTATTCAATTTTCTCTGCTACTACTTACTACTTAACCAACATGGACAAAAGCAAAAGAATAAGAAAAAGGCAACGGTAACTGTAATAATAATCGCCAGTGATCTTGCTAACAATGGAACACAACAACTCAAGTTTTGAAATCAAACTGCCTCCTTTTTACAGTAGTGGACATTATCAAAAGAAATAAAAAATGCGTAGTACACAGAGCCCAACCTTAGAAGAAAAACCCGATTTTTATCGCAACACATTTCATGATCATCACACCAAATCTTTTTTGTAACAAGTCTACTTTATGTACCATAAAGTCAAGTAGCAAGTTTAGAGTTTTTTAAGGATTGATTTAACATGAATTGTTTTTAAAGCTACCTTTATTCTTCTTGCTATTTTTCTTTGCCTCCTTCGCACTCCGTTTCGAGTTGGAGGAGGCGGACGAAGCTGACGAGTTTTCCTCCGTGTGGCTTCCCATCTTTTTGGCGTGGAGCATTTAATACTCTCGGGGAAATAAAAACAACACTTTTTAACCACACAACGCGAGAAGCACTTAAAAATCTAAATATAACTTAATTCTTCAATATAATAAGTGAAGTATGATGACTTATGTTTCTTTTAATACTGTTTTTGTTTTTTATTGAAAAAACAAACACTCTATAGCCAAAATGGACACACACTTGTGGCAATAATTTGTGTGTTAAATGTGCTTCTTTTATTGCCAATAAACCTCTCAACTTTTGATAAAGATGATTGTAGTTTCTTTGGTGGACTGGAGGAGTAGAAATTTTTTTATAGAGATGACACCATCTACAACATACACACACGCTTCTTAAGAGTAGCCTTTTGTCAAACTATTTTCTTTTCTATAACAAACGAGTGCTATTGGTAGGAGCATAAATTTACATAATAATAATAATTATCCCACTTCTTCATGTAGCTCTTGTAATATTATAAGCATCATCTCCTTTTGCTGTTTTGGACAAAATTTCTGACGCATTCTGGCACTGTTCTTGTTCATCATTATAATGGCCAGCATTAATAAAAGTTGATGTTGCTGCACAGCATTAACTTTTGCAATAGAAATAACTCTTCTTCTTCTAGAGCAACGTTGCTGCTGACACTGGGACGCTGCTTGTAATAATTCCTGTGTTACAAGAAGACGATGATCACGTTCCTTATTTTGGTCCGACACACATAACATGATCATCACCATCTTCTTCTTCTAGTACTAATACTACAGGGCCATAACCGCAACATTTAGTTTTTGTCATTTTTAGATCTTTCTAAGCTGACCATAAGATGACCACAAAGTGTGAACGATATTTGATTTGCTGTTTGTTTTTCTACTGCAGGAGTGCAGGTGAAGTGAACACGCTCTCTGGGTGAGATTTACATGTGTACACATTCAGTTTTTTAAGAAGCTATTATTGTTTTTTCTTCATTCTTTAGAGGCTCCACTTGTTCTCTAGGGTGTCAAGAGTCAAGATACAAAAAAAACAAGTTGGAAATAATAATGCACACACACACGTTATATATATCTGACGAATCTTTGAATAAAAAAAATGTTGCTCATCTCATCTGCTCGCTCTTTCATGCCAAATATGACGCCCACACGCAGACAGACACAACAAGAGAGAATAGAAAAAAATTAGAGATGACGACGATCATCTTATAAACTAAAAGATGATACCACTTGCACATTTGCATTACATTATCTTTGTCAGTGGTGGAATTTCTTCTTGACTGTGTGTGATTATATGGCACACACGCAGCCTAATAAATTCAGCACAGGAGATAAAAATGTGATCGTTTGATGATGCTGCCTTTGAACTGCATTGCATGCAACAAGAACAAAGTACATGATCTAATTTTTTTCAAAAAGATTGTCATGAATTTAAAAAGTACTAAAGCGTGCAACAAAATAGGGACTAAATAGTTGGCCGGACATATAACAAAAATAAGTGTTTTAAAAGACCACCAGCGAATAAAACACGAAGAAGAACATAGAATGTCACAGCAGTTACAGTTTTCTGCAAATGACATTGTTTAAAAAAAGTAACACGAAATCAAGTTGTAAAATTTAATACCGCAGTACTAAAAAGTATTGCTCTATGTAGCAGTAACAATGTAATTTAGGTAGAAATGGAGATAGAGTTGCAGTTGTGCTGGTTTTGAAATCAGTTTTTTGTTTCTACTTATTATGGATTTTTGTGTAAATATCCGCGTTTCCCTCTCTGATTAAAATCAGGCTTGACCACATATGTTTACAGGCGACATTGGACATTGGTCAGTGACCAAAGACCAGTACAGTGATGTGATTAGGTGGTATATTGTTACAACAACAGCAGTCATAACAATTCAACAATGTAATGTAATAGTGCACAGCAGTAATAATAATGAACGATTATTTGCGGGTAAATGCACAAGCTAGAATGACTATGGATATGGCGTTCATTAAAAGTTATGGGATGAGCATCATCATAATTTTTGTTTCTTTCCTCGTTTGGCTCTGTTTTATGCGCAGAACTGTCTTTGTGCCGCTGTGTGACCAAATGCCGACCTAGTTATCAAGTCATTTTTAGTTTTATCTTTTTTGTAAACCGACCGGCCAGAACATTCATGAAATATCTACCTTAATTCTGTACAAATCTGAATCTCTTTACAAAAGCTTTACTATCCGCTTTATAATTGGCCAATACAAGGATGATGACAGTCACAGATTTTCTTTATTTCAAATTTCAAAATAATGTAATGCTGTGCAAGACAACAGGTAGATTACAAAACAAACAAGTGCTTAAAAGCACATGTACTTCCTTTTGAATTCTTGATGGTCATAGTCATGTCATGCAATGCGACTTTGACGAATGCAAATTAGCGTCATTACTCATTACGAGAATGATCATTGATCATGAAAATGAGCCAGCATGAGAGATTTGTTGTTGGAGACGAGGTCTCTAAAAGCATATTTTTATAGTTACTCTACTTACTCGTTATGAAAATGCACTACACCAGAAAATCATGCAAGTTAACTTGTAGAAATAGATATCTTTTCATGTCCACGCAGCAGTAAAAAATATATTACAATTTCACTGCGGGATTCAATAACACTTTTTTAAACTTGCTGTTTAGTATTTTAGTGACCTTAATCACACACTGTGCTCATATTCATAAGTTTTCCTTTCGTAATAAAATATATACGCGTACTTTTTTATTGCTAATCGTTTTAAGATAGATCAAGATCCAAGGCGGTGTGACATAATGTCCATTGGATTCCCAAACAACAGTAATTTTTGTCAATGTTGCAATGACACAACAAGGCTTTCTCAAAAAGAATCTCGAGTTTCCATCAAAATTCTGTTTTTAGACACAACAGCGTGTACAATCTCGTGATATCTTCTTGGAAAAGTGATGGCAATCGTTTTCACAGCCCACTCTCAATACCAAGCCTTTCTACAAAAATCTTTGGCTTTGCTCAACTTGATGACGATGTGATGATGCGACCATCAAAAGTGTTCAAGTTCTTGGAACGATATTCAAACAACTTTTTTAAACGTTGCACTTTGTTTCCGACCACACTTCAAGATATAAAACTGCAGCTATTCGATATGGCGGATAAAGTCACAAGGAAAAGTTTGTTGTTGTCACTCACAAAAACAAGGATAAGGTTTTGAAAGAAAATAGTTTAGCGTGCACCATTACCACCGTCATCCACAAAAATGCATAATGCGGGGTGGTTACATGGGAATAAGTTCTTGAAAATTCGTATAAGAATGTATGGCAGTTATTCAATATATAACCTCCGGTTTTTTATAAAATCTAATCCAAATGTCATGTTCATGTTACAAATGTTTTTCACCAGCTAATAACACACTGAAGTAACAGCAAAGTGCATAATAGTCTAATTGACTTGTGAGATGTTGTTAAAACGTGTAGTGTTTTTTGGATAACGATCCTGTTGGTTATTTTAAACCGTGGTCTTAATATTTGCTTGTTAATTTAGCACTGTTTTTCACTACCGTACTGTTGATGGAGGATTCGTCACAGAAAACATTGAAAAAAATTTGTGTACGTTTGACGATGCGTCACCATCAAAATTTGCAAACCATGCATTCAACCAGGGTAGGTATCGTTTTCGAATGTTAGGTAGTATTGAAAGTGTTAAGTAAGATTCTAAGCACGTTGTCACACTTCCAATGTGGAATTCCCACAGCTGAAAATCATGAACTAGCCGTTACTAGCCCAGTTTCCTTTTGAATTTGCAGGAAAATGCAAAATATTAGGACAAAGAATTCCAACTTGAAAAAACAATCAAAAATTCTTTTTGCATTTTGTCACGTTCCGTTATAAAGTACAGGAATTTTGATCCCTTTAAAACCGCATATTTGTGTGCACTAAACAAACATACAAGACACATATAGTACATATAGTCTGCCGACACGGACACGATACACGATCGTAAAAGATGTAGCTTTATGTAAGTAAACTTTGTGCAAAACCACAGAATGCTATTTTCTCTGCAACTTTGCCGCTACAACTGTATCCGTTTTAAAAAATCAATTCAAAAGTCACGTTAAATTTACCCACTGCTGTGCTGATGATTTTTTTGAAAATATATTACATATTCAATATTCAGATCCGTGAGTGCACCACGCAGAAAAAACGCGGAAACAAGATGAACAGTGCAAATAGTCAAGGAATCAAGTTCACTTTAATATTTTTTGCTGTTATTGAGAATGAAAACTAAGATGAAAGTCTTTCTATCTAGTAGCCTTCTTTGTTCTTTTCCTTTTAGGCTTTGGGCTGTAGATTACGAAAGCAATGGGCTACTATAGAAGATCAATGGCACGCCACTATCAGCACCAGACAAGCTAATAGGCATATAAACTATAATAGCTATTTGTTTGATATGAAAACAAAAATCTTGTTTTGTAGCTGTTGTGCTGAGGCTGCTGCTGCAAGTAGAAAATTGCTGAAATATTTTTGAACTTGATAGTAGAGAAAAAACCAAGTTCAGCAACCACTTTTTTGCTTTGTCTTTCTTCTTCTGTCAGATTATCTATATTGCTTTGGTCAATTATACCATCATCGCCAAAAGTCAATATAATCAACAGTCAAGTTAAAAAATGAAATTCTGACGTTTACACAAATTCCCAATTTTATGAATGGTCCTGTGCACAAAACACACACACACTTTAAGCATGTTTCATTTTTTCTAGAATATTTTCAAAATTCCGGTTTTATGGCTTGTTCAATAAAAAACCCAAGAGGCTGTATGCATTTATATAGAGAAAGGCCGAATGAATGAACAAAATTATCTATAACAAGCACTAAGAATATTACCAGTGAAATTCAGTGAATTTTTACAGAGTAAAAAGTTTTATAATTGTTGTCGTCACACATGCAGACACAGACCACAGGGTACAACTTGTTGTTGGTCTCTAACTGCCCTGGCCACTGGTCACCCAACTTATAACAAGCTCACTAGACAAACTTTAAATTACCAAACAAACAGTAAAAACTTGATTTTTTTCTTGTTAAAATTGACAATTATATTAAACAGTAAAAGCCAGAGAGACACAACACACAGCTTTTTTTCAAGCAGTCAAGAAAAAATCCTTAATAATTTTTACAAATACCTAATTTCAACTTATTTCGTTTTATTCGATCGAAAAAACTGTCCTTTTAATTTTTATTTCAAACTACCTATTTTTGAACTAAAGAAGAAGAGAACAAAGTTTTTTCAATCTAAAGAACACGCTATACTATAGCCACCTTTCTTTTCTCTTCTTCCCTTTTCGCTCTCGTCGTCGTCGTATGTTTTTCATCTATCCACGAGAATAGGGAGAGGAGTACTGACAAGAGCAAAAAGAATTTTTCAACCTTTCTTCTTCTCCCATATTCCCATCAAAGCCTTTTCAATAATAAAGCTGCATAGAACAGCAGTGTTGTGTTGTATATCTAATGTGCAATGCACCCCCGTCAACAAAAACCCTAACATCGTGTCATGATACTACTACGATGATCATGATGATGATCATGATTTTAACATTAGTACACACACTCAACATGCAACTTTTAAAGTTCTCTATATTATATTGCTGGTTGTTTCGACTGCTGCTGATGATCATGAGAAACAATTTTTTTCTGTGAGTCTTTCCTCCTCTTCATATGTATCGTCGTAGTAAAACCTGCCTCCTCATCTTTCTAGTGGTGTGTGTGCCTACAAAGTTAACATTTTTAAATGTGGGTATATATGTCTGCACACCTAAATGAATGTTATGCATGGAGCCATATAAGAATATATGTAGATTTTGAAGTTGGATGTTGTGTATGTTGCCGAACGAACGCCAGAAGAAACGTGTGTCTGCTGGGGAGATTGAGGATTTTTCAATGTTGGAGCGTTGGAGCAACAGCACCAAACTTAACCAAACTGTTGAAGATTATCCCACAAAAGTGCTCAAAGGCTTCAAAGACATTTTGGTGTTTGATTTTTTGATATAACAGATTAGTATAGGATGATTCGTCAGGGGATTCAATACTGAGAAGTTGAATTAAACTTTTTTTTATTTTGGCAGTCTTGAAAACAAAAATCCTTTCCTGACTGTATAGAGCTATGAGCTATCATTTCCACCAACACATGCACGCAACAAAAACACTAGACGTGTAATAATATTTTGGAGTTGGATCTTGGATTATGAAAGGAGGCATCTCTAGTAAATATATTATAAGGAAGGAAGAAAGAATGTTGTTATGTATTTTGCTAGATTTTGTACAGTCAGACTCAGACAGACAGATAATCATTATCTTCACCAAAGATCATCATTTTTTGGCTAGAGGTATGCAACTATATAGTCTGTAGTATAAAAAACACCGTAAATACAAAATCAGAAGAATAGCTAAGGTAGACATTTAGATTTTTTTCTCCCCTTGTTCCTCCTTTCATCATGCTCATCAGCAATTTTCAAGACGGAGAACCACTTGAATGAAGACAGATGAAAAAGGGAGAAATAAAGAATTTCCTTTGTTGTGCAGCAGCAGCATCTTCCATCCATTTTCCCCTGCAGTAATAATAAGATGTAGTAGGAGGTGGATTTTTAAAAGTTTTAAAATTTCATTGCATTGCTGCTGCTAACTGCATTGTTGAAAAAAATGCAATAATCACGAAGAATCACGACGAATAGCTGGATACTACACCATTATTGTATCAACGGCGGCATTTTTTCTGAAGGAAGAAATGATAATGGCAATAATACGGCCATAGAAAGACACATTTTACTACGTTCAAAACAGTTTCTTTTTAGTAGAGGCTTTACTTTATAGTTGAATGAAGGTGTTGAGTAAAATATGAAGAAGGTACTTCCGCAGCTCAAAGAAATAAAGCGTTTTATTATAAGAACAGCTTGTGCTGTTTCCTTTTTTCTTCATGTGCGAGCCAACAGGACCAAGTCAAGTAACAAGTTATTCAAGCTTTTCCTTCTTTTTCAGCATCTTTCTCACATTTTGTATGTTTCTTCAAGGAATTAAGAAGTTGGAGTGGATATGAGACGCGACGAGACGATGATGAGAGAGAGGATGTAAATTAGAGGCTCGTTCTAAAATACATTTTTTTCTGAATGGCTTATTTACTCACATCTTCTTGAGAAACAGTAAAAGTATTTAGATAAGTGGGCATATACGCACCTAATGATTTGCATGTGAGACTACTGGTTGCAGACAAACTGAAACTGTATTTCATACAAAAGTTGTATGTTTTTCACAGAGAGTACCCGAAAAAATGCATACCTATATGCTTTTCAAGCATATCCTTTCAACATGTTTATCACTCTCTTCCTGTATGTGTTCCTGGTCTGGTTGGTCAAATTAAGTACACTTTTCCTTTCTCACCATTTGATCCCAGAACAAAACTCAAAGTGCTATACTGCGGCAGGTTTCTACTTTCGGTTTTACCGTATTATGCCATACATGCCTGCAGCACTTATTTTTCTGTCGGATTACCAGTCACCATGAATCATATTGACATTGACAATAGAAAATGACCAGAACTAAAATAGGAGGGAAAGGTATAGGAACACTTTACTAATTGCTGATTATTTATGCGTGCTTACCTAGCTTAAAACAAAATTACCTGCCTGGCAGGCGGGTATAAGATAAGGCAAAGCAATTTCCTATAAAAAGTAAAAATAGTTATGATTCCATCAGCAACTGTTCCGGTTTCTTGATGTATAAGAATACCAACAGGGAGAGGCAGGAAAAAAAGATCAGATAAGCGGCTCTCTATGTGAAAATAGCCGTTCTTGCATAATAATTTATTTCTTACTCTCTGTGTCTGTGTCCAGCTGCGTGCAAATATTATTGTGTAGGTATGCCTTGAAATATAAATAGAAAATGGAATAATGGGAAACAGGCAGTATGTGTTTAGAGCACAAGCTAGTGGGCTGGCATTGGCATTATCAAACTTTACTATCATAATTCTTCCTTTAAAAAAGAATTTATTTTTTCTTACCGTTTGCTGTGGTGTTACAAAGAGGAAAGTTTGTAGGTGGTTCTAGTACCGGTATTCACGTTTTCACGCTCGCTTTTTTCAAAAATGATTTTCACTAAACACGGAAAACTACCTGAATTCCTTCACCTTTCTTTACGCTTGGATTAATTTTTGTTTTCGGGCAAAGCGCGGTCCGTTGTTGGTGGATTTCTTCAAGTTTTTATGTGGCTATATACTTTGTATACATTTTATATTGCACGGCAATATTTCACGATGAACTTCACTAAACAAAAATGATGGTGGTATCATTCATAAATATGAAATAGGCTGTACAGAAGTAGATATACTTTGTACGTTATTGTGGGGACACCTTTTGCACCTTTCTGGTCTTTCCTCCTATTTCATTATTCATGGAGCGACTACTATAAGCAGTCATCTTTTTCTTTGGCATATGGTCATTATCATGGCTACTTGGCCATTGTTAAACGGGAGCGTGACATTGAACTATGAAAAAATGGAAAGTGTATGTTCAGCTCATAGAAGCAAAAGAGCAATAATTCCATTCCATATTATATCAACCGAGTCCCAAGTCCCAGCACAAAATCTAATCATAAACAAAATCGTGAACTTTGGTGCGTTGTGCTTATGTCTAAGCATTGTATATTATAATGGGATGTGATGATGATCATGATGATCGGAGAGCGAAAATGGATTTTTGCTCTTTTTTGAATAATTTACAACCTTAGTCAAGTCACCTGCCTGCTACATTGCAAGTTTACGGTCAAACACGATGCTGGCGCTTGTAGGAGTAAACAGGAAATCACTGCAGGGGCAAGAGCAAACTAAAATGCCTAAAAAAGTCAACGCTACAGCTTATTTTATAAGCACAAAACCAACTTACTTTGCATGGAAATTATTAAAATAAAGTAAAAAAAAATGAGGATGTTCTGTTATTATTATTGTTATTATGAAAACAGACTTCCTCCTCTATTTACTAAGCTGATAAGTCATTTACAATTCTTTTAGCCAGTAGCTGTTTTTCACCGTTATGGCAAAGAAAATTATTTATGACAAAAGAGCATTTTTCAACCTCTACCGTGCACAAGCTCTAAATATGGAGTTGGTGCGTAGTAGGAAATACAAGAGAGAAAGAAAGTGGGAAAAGGTTATTGTTCGGAAGCTGTCTTGAAGCAAAATCAATTTACGTTTTAAAAGCCTAGCCGATAGGCTATAACTCTGCCATTTGGGACGTACGTGCAAATACAATATTCATATTTATATTATGGCCATGTTGTTATTATTGATGAAGGTGAAAGGAAATTTAATAAAGGAAGGAATAAATCCTCTGACAAGTTTAAACAGAGAAAGAAAACAACACACACACACCCGACATTATTTTTCTCTTATTGCTTATTTCAACGCATGTCGTCACTTGAACAGATTTTTTAAGAGAGAAAAAGTATAAGCTTGTTTGTGAAAGTGGAAATGGGATTTGTCGACAGGGGAAGAAGCTCTCTTGTTTTGTTATTTGCTGCCTGCTGCTAAAACAGCTAACTGCCTTGCCGTTAACTGACTGGAGGGAAGAAAAAAACGAACGTGATGGAAGAAACATGTTTTGCAGACATAAACAACAACAGGGGAATTTGTTTTTGGAAAAACGTTAAAAAGTTGGATGAGGACACTGACACGCAATGGTTTGTTTACTTCCTAAAAAAAGAAAATGGCAAGACTTTGAACCTGAAGTGCTGTATGGGCATTTGATGTTGGTATATACTGCTATTTATATGCAATCCAATTCAATCAAAAGTAATTTCGCCTTCTTTTCTGTGGCTTTGTAGTTTTTTTATCCATCGGATACAGCAAATAAAAAGTTTAGCCAAAAGACCAAAGATGAAACGAAACGTTTTTCGCCCTTTCATTTTCAGAAAAATCAACAACAATTGGTTACATAACGAAGCTGATTGTTAGCAAAAAGAGATAATAAGGAAGAAGATGATTGTTGTTATCAACTTCGACAAGGAAAAGAAAAGTATGCTCTCTATTCTAGCTCGTGCTTTGCATTTCATTTTTTATGAGCCGGGCATAAACGTTACCGTTAACTGCATTACTCATTGCCATTGCTCTCACATATTTATAAAAACCAGATTTTCCACGGAAAACCCAAATAGCATGCATGATGATTTCAGTTGAAAGGGAAATAAAAAGAAGAATGCAGTGTGTGTGCAAAGTAGCAAAACAGAAAAATATAAAAATACGCTTGGTTGACTCCGAGAAATGCGGTAATTGACTAATGTACATGTAGCATTTTTCTGCGAAACTTTTTCTCAACTTCCAAAACAAGTGCCTATACTTTACGCATTCAAGCGTAGGTATATGAATTGTAAACAGAAAAAAAGTAAACACGGATATATAGGCAACTTGCTATAATCTTCGGCATGGTCAAATTCGTCAGAATAAAAATAAATTCTTTAATTCAGGCCCAAATGCAAACAAAAAGTCAACCCTTTTTTCTGCAGAAGTGAATTGATTTACCCAATCACTCTTGCTTTCTTTCTTGTTCCCACTTTTTCCAGAACAGCAATCAACAGAACATTGAACTACGCATTTATCCTTAACACTATTTGCTTTTCCCTTTTTTTCCAGTAAACGTAATATAACCGTAAGCCGAGCTCTTTGATGATTATCGCAATGATGATCATCATCACATCCCAAATATCAATATTGGAACATATGACAAAAAATACACGCAGTCTAGCTACTTACTCACATTATTACATGCTTTTTTACCTACTAAACTCCAAAGACGGAAACTGGAGCACAAACACAAATACACCGAAACACCGACAGAGAACGAGAATTGCACTCTAGTTCTCTAGTCCGTCAGATATTTACTCAGCAGTCAAGTAGAGAGATCATCATCATCAATATCACCATCATTGCTAGAGTTTTTTTGGGTTATTTAACCAAGCCAGTAATGAGTGGAGTATATAGGGAACATGTGTGCCAGTTCCCTAATAATCAGCCAACACAAAGAAAAATTATTGTGGAAACTTAAGTCACAGAGTTTTTTCCGTCAGTGTGTGTGACGG
The DNA here is from genome assembly GCA_029691765.1 of Entomobrya proxima. Taxonomy (NCBI): domain Eukaryota; kingdom Metazoa; phylum Arthropoda; class Collembola; order Entomobryomorpha; family Entomobryidae; genus Entomobrya; species Entomobrya proxima. Next base: position 14,127,218 of record CM056171.1, on the reverse strand, counting down.
GGAAAATATTAGATGATAATCACGTTGTTGTTCGATGGTGGGAAATATTGCACCAGTTTTTAGCTTTCCCTTTTCATCTGACGCCTATCTATACTCATCTTGAGTCTTCACAACCATACCACATGTCTTTTCAAAGCAAAAAATGTTATAGGCTTATGAAAAATGTATGATCATGTTGATGATGATGACCGAAAAAAACTAGCAACTGACACAGTTGACGATGACGCTATTACAACTTTATTACAAGGGCGGAATTTAATAGATGGCAGATGGAGCCAAGCCGGGTTGACCACCTTATATTCACAGGAAAAAACTGTGCTTCTTTTGTATAGAAAGAAGAATGCGTATGAAAGGATATTGCATTACACTTTTTGCCGTAGAAAAAGATGAAACTGGTTCTTCTTCATTGTCTGACTATGACTTTGCTGGACTATGTACTTGACTTTTGTTCAACAGACGACAAAAAAGGCGACACTAGGGTAGAATGTCAAAAATGGAGAAAACAAGATCAGTAGGATCAGAATCAACTCACCGCGTTGTCACCACTATATACTTGCTGCTGGGATCACACAGCCAATTCATACATTCCGGATTCTGCAGAATGACTGAAAGTAGAAAGATGTGGACATGGGAGCATAGGGAGACGGACATGAAAACCTGGAATGATATTTTGTTGGGAATAGGAAAGAGATCTGTAGAGCTACTGTGTGGTGGAACAAAGAGCTGAGCTTGAGCTGCTGTTGCTGAATAGAACAATCTCAATAAAGAAAGGCAGCATAAGGAAAGGAAAATTAGAAGCAGGGAACCCCTTCAGTATTTTAACCACGAGAAAAACAAGAAGACACACACGGTAAAGTAGAATATGGAGGAGACCTTCCCTCACAAAAAGTTTTACTTTGGCTGCTCCAAATAATACTGTATTAAGTATTCAGCATACGACACGGTGGATTTTGTACGTGCACGTTTTTAGGTAGCACAGAAAAAAAGATGTGCCCTATAAACGCAGATTCACTCTGATAAGCAAGAGTAGCACACACACAGCAGCCATAAGGAAAATCAAAGTGTTTTTTCAAACTTGAGCAGTGGTGTGCTTCCAACACCCAAGCACAATAATAGTTTATAAGAAGATGAAGAACTCACACCGACATGAAAAGAGAATAAGAAAAATTTCCATCAGGAGAATTTGTAGAGAGTGAGATGTGAAATGAAATGTGTGGAGTTTTTAGCAGGAAAGCAGCATGTCATGCCAAGTACACATTAGGGAACATGAATAAAATAAAAAGCTTGTCTTGTCTTGTGTGTTTTCTGCTGCTGCTGTCCAAAGCTCTCAGCTTTCATTCAGAGAAAAAATATGTATTTGTAGTAGAAAAAGAGAAACTGTTTTGGTTGTTATGAAATGAAGGCTACTTTTCAACTGAAACCATGAAGAGAGCCATGCATGCAGCCATCATGTCATGCCTGGAAAATTATAGAGAACAACAGAAACGAAGATGAGCAGTGTGCGTTGTAGTTTTGGAAGTAGTTTTTTGGAACTCATAGAGAGAACAAGAAGAACTCACAGAGGAAATCATAAATGAAAATTCATGATGATGAGAACTTCTGATTCCAAAACTGAGTGAGTGAGAGTGAGAACCCAGATTCGTGGGGATCATTACTATACATAATGCATACATTGCCATATTGCAGTATTTGGTTGTGTTTTAAACGGCAGCACAAGGGTTTCTCTAAAAGCTGTCCATGTCCGTGTTTGGCTTCTGAAATATAAATATATACCGGTCTCTGCTGAACTGAGTCAATGAATTTCATAAGAACAAAAAAATGATGCCCTTCTCTGGTAGTAGTACGTAGTAATGTGGTGTGGGGCTGTTGACATGTGTATGCTTTTTATACGCAGTGCTTGTACACACTCACTCTGCTCGTGTTTTACTCTATTAAATTATCCATTTTATGTCCATTTTTCATGAGCTTTGAGAACACCAGAGTCCATCAATGTTTCTTATGCTTTGTTTGGGTTTATTGGATGGTTGAGGAGGAGGCGAGATTACAGTTACAACAACGGACGGACGGACAAAACAACAACATGACTACCTATATATTTTCATACATGTGTGTGTAGATATTACCAGTACTCACGCATAATATGTCGAGTTTAAGGAATAATAAAACTAATAACATTTTTGGATGGATATGCGAAAAGACAGGCCAGACAGACGGACACGCACGGTTACCAGATTCTCTGTTGAAATAATATGTTATGTCTGAAATGTGTAGGCTGTGGACTGGCTAGTAAGCAGCAACGGTCTCTGCTTTTGTCTGCATTGAAAATTGAAATCATCATCGACCGTCAGATCTGATTTTTCCGATGCGATATGTCATACGTGTTAATGGACAAGAACCGCTGAACTGCATGTGTACGTTGCGTAGCTAATATGTTCAGTAAAAGGGAATATGAAGTTTTGATATGATCATATTCACATTATTTTATACAAGCACATTTATAGAAAAAACATGGCAAGGAATAGAAGATGGGATCAGCATCAACACATATAAAAATGTTTATAGTGACTGCATCATTTGTTCATAATAATTTTTGTGTGTGCTCCCTTTTTTCTATGTGCCACACCGCATTATCGTCCTACCATCCCTATTTCCACCCTCTTTCATAACCATCTTCTCTTAGCGTATCATCGTCACTAGTCACCACTTTTATTTCTGGTTGCCTAAAATCTTTTCTGGTCGACTTAAAGTGCAGCTACCCAAACATAAATAAAACTTCCGCTCCAAATGGCCTGTACTACTGCAATATACAATACTACACTGATGATCAGTCTACAAAATCGGGAATCAGAAAAGGATTTTACTGCCTTGGTTTATTTTTGTTAGTTGCCAACAAATGCACTTGGATGGATGATATTCGGCGTAGTTTAAAAACACAAAGGGTAAAAATTACGGAAGGAAGGAAGAAGAATGCAATTAGTGCACTAGCTGCACTCTCTGAAAAGTACAGTAGCATTTTACAAAAATATGACTCATATATGACCTGTATGATTGCCATTCAGAAACCCGAATAGACACTTGAAATCAATTGAAAGATTAAAACGAGATGATCCCTATTTTTCCAGCAGTTGCAATTCCAGTCCAGCTGGAAACGGGTTCAAGCTAAAAAGGACATAAGTTCAGAACTCATAATGATACTCCATTTATTTTAGAGATCACTCTTTCACCGCAAACTACTCCACACTCCAGGCAAGCTTTTACTGATTCCTGATTCTATTTTACTACGCAATGCATAATGTATCTCATCCACATCTCGTGTCATTTTCAAAGTGCCATCCGTACTTTATAGTTTGTACACAGAAAAAGCATAATATTATATGCCTTTCCGCGTAATGTCACGCATGATAGGGGTGGCATTTTGGCCTGTGGACACAACTTTCATGTATGCAATCGAATAATACAGCACAAGTCCCCGAGCATTTTTATCAATAGAGACAATCAACAAAAGCGAGTGATGTAACAAATACAGCAGACAAGTCTCAATTGAGCAAGATGAGCCGAGTCCACTTTATAGCTTGTGGTGACCCCAAGAGAAAAATTCCCCATATATCCACAAGTCCACCGTATTCATTATTTTGGCAGCAAGGAAGGAAATGAGTGTATGAGGAAGAAAATAAGCTACATTAATAGAAGAACTAATGAAACTGAACAACTGTCACTGTTACCGATACAGCTAGCTGTCAGATAGAGAAAAAAATTGGAGTTGGATTTGCATTGCAAGCGTATTTTCTAAGTAAGAGATACGATAGATAAAATATCAGGAACAAGATCTTTTCCGCGTAAAGTGCAACAACTGGTGACAACCAAAAGCTAAATGCTAAAAGCTATATAATATAAAAGCAACACTAGTAATTAGGATAATTTCTACTTTTACGTTGATTACGCGCATAAAATTAGGAAGTAATGCTTTTTGGTGCTTGGCCAAGCAAAAAAGCACCAAACAAAGTGCATCATTCATTCAATATCCTGCCTAATCACCTAACTTTCTTCATAGTTTTTCAGAAAATCTAATTCTAAAGTGCATAGTTTCAGGGATATTTACTGTCACATCAAACTTCTATAATTTTTAACTCGTTGATCTGTAAGATTTATTAATACGCTCGTATAGATAGGATTGACAAAGTGGTGGTCAGATTTGTGTTAAAATATCAATGGAAATATTAAGTGTGAACAAATTTTATAAACTATGTCATACATAAGTAATGTAGCTACAAAATCATTCCAAATCTTCCTATAATGTCTAAAAAACATACGAACTGCCACCAACCTCCACCCACGCAACGTGCCTTTCATTTATGCCAGTTACACTTTACCTTTCATTACAAAACTAGGTTATATTCACATCAAACTGATGCGTTCATGCGTAATCCTACTACAATTACAGGGATCAGCACATTTGTAAACTTTCTGTCATAATTCACTTCTGCTTTACCGTCATTTCCACTTGATTTTTCTTGATTACTCGACTCATTTCATTAATGGTGTGCTCACGCATACGACAAACTTGATGAACATGATGTAAATTTTTTTAAAATGCCTGTGCTATCTCATCTTGTGTTAAGTAACGTAACAAAATCTCGTCATCTACATCCCCTCCTCCTATTTTTCCTCCCAATTTCCCAAACGCAGACACAGTGTCCTCAAGGTACACACAGAGCCATGGCGTTTCTGTCTCTTTTCCTTTTTTATTACCATAAATGTACACGTAATGCAATAAATTAGAATGCTTTCGTGTCACTTTATTTTACGCATCTATGAAGACACGTTACTTTGGATTAGTTGCGTATTGGACTAATAAACTCCCTTTCTATTACATTTCCTTTTTAATTCCCTTATGCATTCAAATATTCATAATCATTTGGCTCAATCAGGCTCATCTGAGTCTGTCCTGTTTCTACTCAATCTGCTAAGTATGAAGTACAAAGCTGGATATTAATTTGTTGATTGCCTTTTTCTTTTAACTTTTTATTAGGATTTTGTAATCAACTCAACATCCACATCAAACATTCATCCATCCCCCAATTTCTTTAAACAATCGCACACACATACATTTTTATCTCTCTCTAAAAATTTCTTTTTAAAGCCGCAACACACAGGAATAAAATACTTTTGTCTTGGCTTTAAAAACTAGATCCATATCTTTTCTCTTCCACATGTGGCATGTTTGCCTAAGTGCGTGTCGCATCAACCCTTTCCCTTACCATAAAAGTCGCGACACTGCAATTTACTGCTATCAGCAGAAGTGCTCAAATTCAAGATTCAAATTATGAATGTGTACATTTCAAAAACAATTTCTTTTACTGTCATTAAAAGATAGGTATACCCACACACAAGTACGCAGTACGCGCATTTGCAATCGTTTTCTTTTATTCATTCATTCATTCAATCTTCTTTTCCTACTTCATTTCTGGAGCAATAAAAAGAAACTGTGTTGCAAAGTGAGAACGCACACTAATGGCTTGTTGTTTTGATTGCGATGATGAGATGGCGATACTGCGATGATAATTTGAATTCGAGGTTTTAATACCTACACACATACATACCACACCACACAAGTTTTATTGCCATATTTGCTACTCTTCTTTCTTATTATTTGGTCTGTCTTTGGATATGAAAATGAATCTTATCGCAAAGCTTCCATCTTCATTCAAGAGAAAGAAACAACGAGACAAGACATTTGGTTGTCCTGTTTAAAAATGTGTACCGTTAGTAATGCAGAGTTACAGATTTGCTAGTAGGCATAATAAATTTAGTCATTCAAGCATTCATCTCCACAACACAGTGCAAAGTACAGCAGTGTTATGTTTAAAAAAGAATAGAAATATAGACATCTTCATTTTTCTGTCCTGTCTTTCAGCTCATTGTTTAATTTTTTTTTGGATGGGAGTGAAAGAAAATTGTACCTAAAAGGATTTTCTCAAGAGATGACGGCAAATGATAATGACATGTGATATCACTATCAAAAAAGCTGAAATGATCCTGTCAATGATGTGAAAAATGTGTGATGTGAGGACAGGTACAAAATAAAGAAATAAGAAAGAATCTTTTGTGCGACAATGGAATAGCCGCTAATAATGCTCCTGGTGCTGTTGTTGCCGACAATCAAAATGGAAATTGAAGAACCAAGCCTTTAAAATAAATAATTTTTGGATATTTTTTGCAATGCCATGTCGTGTTCCATAAAAAAGTAAATATAGTTATTTGAAGTACATCTGCCTGATTAGCTACTTGTAAAAATTATTAGAAGATTGGTGTTCCACAAGGAGAATTTGCTTTTTGTAGAGTGTGAAATTCGATTAAAAATTTTGATCATCCTGGGAACATAAGTTGACTATCCAGATTAGTCGCACCCCACAAAGATGTATTCTTTCATGTACTGGTTTGCAAGAACAATTAGAAAATTGAGTCTTGAACAGGACCAAAACAAATGACGCAGTTTCCAATTATAGCTTTAGATTTTACTGGCGATGAACCTCTAGAAAAAAAACAACTATTTTTTCATAACAATCCATAATCCACAACTTTAAAAATTGATTTCATTATTCGAGTTAAAAATAAACTTATTCTTTCTCAAATCTCCTCCTCCACCACCACCAACCAACCACTTTGTCTTTACAGCATCAAAAACGCCGACATCTTTCCTCCACCTCCATGCATATCAATTTTTAATGCCTTCCAATTCAACCTCCTTCACACTCTGCTGCATCTCTGCATCCATCATCCTTCAACTTTGTTACAGATATAATAAATTACATTATGCAATAACCTCTCCATCACACACCAACCAAACCAATACGAATGCAAAGTCAGCAAAAAATGTTACATAAGATTAAAATCTTGATGGACTTGACTCCAACTCTCTCTGGATGGATATGCACATGACGAGACAAAACTTATGACTCATAAGAATATTTTTTTACTTCCATCTTTACACAAACTACTACGGATACAGCACCGCCACCGCAAAGTCGCAAACGACGACCACCACCATCGCATCAGCATCATTGCGTCTTTTGGAGACATGAGAAAGATCAAGTCAAAAGTTTATAATCTTCAATTCAATCTTTGCGTTTTGTGCTTTACATTATTTCTATTGCATAAACAAAATTTCATTCCCACGGACGAACACAGTTTATGACGAATGGGGTATGTATCGTAAAATGTGTTGCAAAAAACCCAAAGGACAAAAACTGATTTTATTCTGATCATGATCATCATCATGACATGGTAGTGTGGGGTATTATGTACTAACTTAACATTATGACAGCAGGTACATAGCATAGCACCAAAAAGGTCGGTAATAGCAAAGTTGTATGGAAAAAGGCACTAAACCAAGATGGAGGAGCAGACTGCGCAGTTTTGGCATTTGTGAGTGGTAGGGTGTTTTATGACACTAAAACAAGTCATTTTTGCACGATCTTCCTCCTCACCCAGCAGAGAGATATGATGGTGAAGGTCTCTTGAGAAAATGATTGCTTTTGGCGTGTTTGGCTTTTGAATAATGATAATATGTAATAACGTGTTTTAAAGGAAATAGGATTTAGACATTGCTTCATAAAAACTGCATGAAAAAGTTGCATATTAAATGAAAATGTTTAAAATAGATATTTAGCCAAAGTTCGGACCTATTTCCTTTGAACCATTTGGTTTGGGTAATTTCACGTTAAATAGGTTGTATTTTCACCGTAAACGAATTATTAAAGCATTTGCATAAGCTAGTTTAAAAAGCCAAAAATGGAAGATTTGTCTTACCTCTAATCAAATTGACAACTTCAGTATGGTTCATATGCTCCACCAGTGTACCATTCACCTGCAAGTAAAAAATTGAATGGAATCATTAAAATTTATCTATTAGAACCATAAACCAGCAATCAAATGTCATAATTGTAATTCAATCTCCAGTATCATCGCATTTATTACCCACCCAGTATTACTATCCTTCGTTGAATAATTATTGATAAACTGCACAAATTGATTTAACAACTTCACATGATTTATTTTGCAAACTAAATAATGTTAGCTTACCTTTACGATAATATCCCCTTTTCGTATCCCGGCAGTATCTGCGGCCCCATCTACAAAAAATATAAACAAAAATTGGTCAACTTTTCCCACTTCATTTACTCAAATTGCGCATAATGCATGTGTAACGATCTATTTTTCCTTTTTGTATAAATTTCTCTGTCTTTTGCCATTTTTGGCATATCATAATTACTATTTTTATTCACTAGCAATTCTTCTTGCTTTTTTGCATAGCCACCAACACATAATAAGTCAACATTCAGGCAAAAATTCGCATAATTTTTCGCAGGACATTATTTTATCTCCGTGCAAAAGCATGTCACAATACTCCAATACAATTATATCACTCATTAAGCCCATAAATAAAATGGCACTAGTAGTGGCAGAACACCTGTAATGCTCAGCTACTTGCGTCATTTGTCTGCATCATCAACATTTTATCCTCATTATCATTTTTAAAAAGCTCGTTGCAAAAAGTTACCACTTTTTAAGCCAGAGACTAATGTGTAGTCAACCTCTCTCAATGGCAATCATATTCTGGCTAATTTGGAGTTTTGCTCTTGTTATGGCTTGAGAGCAACTTGTAGTTTAAAAAAGTGTAACAAATTTATTCTCTCCTGGATTTATTATAATTCAGTTTTGCACAAAGTGATAATAATTTAGCATTACGGATGTTCAATGCTAGTTCTGAGAAGAGAAAGATGATATGGGATTTTGGATGCTGTGTTCTGAGCCAAAGCCAAGTTGGCCATATACAAATGCAACTACACTCGTGGTTCATTCATTAGCAATTAAGATTTTTTTCCTGCCTCACTCTCTCCTTCAACTGAAAACTGCTAATTTAGTAATTGTCTGGCATACAAGTGTCATGTGCAAAAATTGTAAGTCAACGTGTGTGACTCTGCATGTGCGCTTGCATTCGTTCTATTATGGAGACAAACGCTGCTCCAGAGAGCCAAACTCACTTGCATTTTTTACCTGTTCATCCTGTTCTAATCGTGATCACGACAGAGTTTTTGGAGAGATAGCCTATATTTGGCTGTGATTTTTGCACTGAGCCCAACCAGCAACCTTGACAAGTGTTAAAACATATTTTTCATAGAAATTGCTTATTGGTTTTGCATACACAGATATGGATAAACTAGTTGCGTACCTAATCAAATCCAAAAATTAAGGTTTGCTAATCTAAAATCCGCATTTTTTTTACATTTCGTATCTCTACTGATTTCATTTTATCTTTAGCATTCCATCCAACTCTTGTGTGTGATAAGCTGAAGGTTGATTTATTTATGAACCCATCTCAGTTTTCTCGCTTTTTTAATCTGTGCCACTGTGACCGACTCATCCACTGGCTTGGTTTTCTGGGAGGTGCGTGCATGGTATTAACCGACTGCCACAAAAGACCACCACCGAGAAAGCCTTTGTTGAAAAAAAAATTAGCATGCAAGAGGAAAACTGTCAACCTATCCCTAAATGCAGATTTTTTCACAATGCATAGCAGTTTATAAATTCCCTACGGCGATAACTCGTCAACCACCTTTAAACAATGCCTGTCTGTCTGAACACCAAAGGTCAAATAGGTACTATTTTAGATCATAAAAAACCCATTCCTCATATCGTCATTATTATTTGCAAAGAGCATACTGAATTCTTAACCCGACAAGTACTGTACTTGGTAAAGAGTTTTGCATATTGCCACAATTATTATTAAAAGACCAGTTTTACTCACAGACATTTGATAGCCTTTTAGTCGTCTAACCGTCTCGCTGGGTTTGCATTTTTGGCTCTTTGATAATAAAAAACGGTTGTTAAAATTAAATTGCATATGCATCTATTATCGTATTTCTCTCTACACACCTGTAGCTATATCTCGTTCAAAAGGTTATTGTTACACGATACACCTTTGCCTAACCTACCTGACTATCTAGTTCTCTGACTGATGATGATGATGATGTTTGTGACACAGTCATTCATAAATGATAATATCAGTAGACCCATTAGAATTCTAAATTTTTATTTTTAACTGTTTTGTGGAGACTTTGTTATTGATGAAGATACGTATTGCTTATTGTCGACAAATAAGGAAGGGTTATCATAAACCTAATCCAAAAAATACTTGCTTACCAGAAAAAAACACTTAGAGCTATATCGTTCTCGCCTGTCAAAAACATCAAAACTTGTCAATTTGCCATTTAACTTCTAATCTCATCCATCGCCCTAATCTTCATTCTTAAAAGTAGTCAACCAGCTATATAACTTAAAGGTTAAGACTATCAAAGAATGCCAATAATAATCTTCAATATTGTCATATTATTATTGCCAGTTGACCTTGATATTTCTGACTTTTGTCAAATTGCTAACATGCTACTTAACTCACCTGTACATCATCCATACAATCATCCAAAGAGATGTGCTACTACACATGTTTTCTCAAGTGATTAGTGCAAAAAGCACAATACTAATACAAACAGAAAATATATGGAAGAGAGAGTGTCATCGTCATCATCATTAGCAAAAGATGATGATGTACTACACAAGCCAATCATTAAATCAAGCACCAGCACACACAGAGTCCCAGAAAAAAAGCTGCTTAGACCACTTGACTCTATACGACACCCACAACACCGTCGTATATTAATTTGAAAAACAAAAGATTACCATCTCGTCATCGATATAAAAAAATATCAACGAGTCTGTAAAAAAATCAAAAGTTAACCCTTTCTGGCCTAGCCTGTCAAAAATATTGACCGATAAGGCAACTCGCTTAAAACTTGTTCCTTTAAATGTCTGTCTTCAGTCTATTGACTGACCATTGACTTCCGTCGCGTATTACTATATTGCAGCGAAAAAATCTACAAGCCGGCTTTATAAAAAGTGAGATTACACTTTGATATACCTGAGCTATTGATTTGCACATTTAATTTCTTAATTTTTGCCCAGCTTCAAGTTTGCCTACCCCCAAACTTGACTTTGGTCAATCATTTCAATCAAAAAAGACCTGTTTCCCGTTATCAATTGACAAGAAAGTGAAAACTGTTCGACATCCACTCAAAACATTCATACACACGTGTATTGTGTACTGCTTATCAGCGCGCATAAACTCTTGCCAAAATAAATAATATTTTTGCTAAAAGGCCAAATACAACAAAAAATAGTTATTTGAGAGATTTGACAAGATTTCCGATTTGACTGCGTGATACGCACAAAATATCCCAAAGTCATCCATGACCTCAGGTGCAAAATGTTAATGGCATTTGTGATACATATTTTCTGACTTTCAGAGAGCCTACTAAAACGGATGGGTGATGATGGGTGGAATATTTTCTTGAGTGTGCATAATATGACGAGCAGAGTGTACATGTAGGCGGCATTAAGTGGAAGGATTTCTGCTTGTTAAGCACAACATTTATATTCTCAAACTAAAATTCTGAATATATATTTTTTGCAAGTGCAATTTTTACATGCTCACACCTTAATACCTTAAAACCCTTTTAGGTTTTATGAATTATATGCCCTCCTCCTTTTCGTATCATATCCTTTATCCCCACTTGTTAGTTTAACTTGCAAAGGTACTTAGCAAACTCGTATCACCGTCGTAAACAAAAAAAAATCTCATATTTTTTGGCATGTTTTATTACAACGCAGAAAAGTTCAAGTTAAAACGCGCAGTTAACCTGCACCCTTTAGGCCTGTTTAATTCATCTTTTCAACTTCTTCAAGTCAAGTGTCGCTTTTCATTTTCTTAAGAAAAAAAAGTCACACGAGGGCAGGCATAGAATTTGCGCTAGAGGCCTTTAGCAGAAATTCTCATCATCAAAGGAATTTAATAGGTACATTATTTATGCCAATTGTGAATTCCTCTGTGATATGCTTAATGGTTTTAAGCATATAAGTTTATCACGCGTGAATACTAAACACCTCATGTGCAAAAATATGTATGTTCCCTTTTACCTCTCTCTTATAGCCATGTTTGACCATTTCACTTTACATTTTCTAAGAAAAATATGTGCAAGGAATGTTACGCGAGAGACAATGTTGCGTGGCCGTGGATTATGTACGCTTTATTGTCATTTTCTCACACAGAAACAAACAAAGGAACATTTTCCTATGTCCATTCTAGTAATTTAATTACAGTTGTTAGCACGCGAAAAAACACCTGTCCTTTCACCTGATTTACATAAAATGACACTCTTTAAGGAACTTACTGGGAAAATGAGAAAATTTTATGTCAAGTTTAAAGCAATTACTACACGTGTAATTTACTAAAATGAATATTTTATTGCATTTTTACCTTTCTTGACTGTCTGCACATTAACGGGATTGTCACCCGAGAGGGTGAGCCCATATCCGTTATTGTCATCCCGATGCACAATCACCGCACGGATATTCCAAATCTGGTTGGGATCCATGGCTTTGCACTACTAAATTACTTTCATAGACTACTAAGGAGTTTGTCACCGCAATGCACTTGCAATTGGATGCAATTGAGTTGCACTGGTCACTTCTAGCACAAATTAGATTATACATTTATCATTAATTTTGCATTTGCAGTTTCTTTTAATAAGCCAATTAAGATTTCATTTTAATTTTTGAAAAGCCGTAGCTTTGGTTTATTATGCGAAACTTAAAACCGAGCCATGTGCATAATAATTCATACTCGACGAAACTGTTTTATGCATTTTTAGTCATTCTTGACCTTCGACTCTACTGCCAATCAACCATCTTGCTAAATTATTAATTAAACAAGGAAGTATAGGCTCACACGTTATTTTTGTGTCATAGGTTGACCACTATAAATTATTTACCTAAAACACCCATCTATCTAAACACTTATAATTGAAAACTACATACTGAATTTATTTCCTAAAGTTTAGCAGAAATTATGTACACGAGAACTTCTTAAATCTAAAAACTTTTATATTTACAACTTGCACAGTTTTGTCTAGCTCCTATTTTGGAAATCAATTTATCGATCTTAATTTTCTTCAGAAAAATTCCAGAGAATATTTAAACCTTTATTAACTGACTGACTAACACTCGTTTGCGTAATAATTACACTTGATAATGATAATCTCTATCCGATTTTTTTCGGTTGAAGGTGAATAATGAGACATGGGACAATGGGAGGACACGTTTAGATTATAGAGGCGACTGATAATACATTTTTATTTACCAATTGTCTGCGCACTATACAAACTTTAGTTAAAATATGATGGTCACCCTAATCGAGTGTCTATGTTCAATACGTATGCATATAAATGCACGTTTTTCTTGGTCCGTTCCTCCTACCCTTCTACTTTGTCATTGTCATCATCCAAAAGTACTAGTAGTCACCAGACAGAAAAACTTTATCCAGTTTCCAGACAGTTTCCATTTCCACTTTTTTACCCGTTCCCAATAATTTCTATTCGCTTCCACTTCCACTGCCGAAGCTGCTGATGACTGGCTGGAGAAGCTGGAGTAGATTGGCTCTAGCCTGGTCTGGAGAAAATTACATTAGATTTGCCATTTTCACTTGTTGAATGTGCACACACTACTCATATCACATCACACTAGGTATATAATATCGCAGTATCATCAGCCAAGATAAAATGTACTGTGTGTCTATAGATGTTGTACACCTAATAAACTTGGACTACGTTTTGGAGAGAACGGAACGGATTATTGTTGGCGGATATTTTTTTATTTTCCTATATTATCGCAAGTAGTACACACATACACACACTTGTACATAATAACTGCATGGTCATCATTATCATCTCGGCACTTACTACTTCTGTTCTCTGACTGAGCATTTAGTACGTACGTTCGTACGTAGAACGAACGACTTACCTTGGAACATAATTTACTACTCTCTTGTGAATCTTAACTTGTGGTTCACACAAAAATAAAATATCCCATGCATACATTCATATTCATACAAAAAATATGTACATAAGTTATATTATATTTTAGCCCTCCACCACCTTTTCTCAATACAGAGTTTGGGTTTTCTGTGCTATGGTTGTACGTGTAAATAGTAATAAAGTAGTCAACTTGTTTATTAACAATCAGTGCGGCTCTATGTGTGCGCGATAAAGTCCTCTACAAACATTTCATATTCATATGCATATTATTTACCTTCTTCTTTGCTCTCTGCTGCTATTCAATTCAGTACTCTGAAAGAGAATTGGTGTTTGGTGGTCGAAAAAAGTCACAAGAGATCACAGTAGTGGATTCACTATTCACTAAAGTCAGTTGTTTAGTGAGGTCACAAAAAATCATTCTGCATCTCTCTGCAATGCATGCATACGATGGGCTTAGATCATTCATGATAACTTTGGCAATACCCACATGTTTATAGGTTGTTGGTTTTTTTCATTTATTTAACCCAACTTTACGCGCAAAAGGTATGTATAACTCGGCATGTAAGAACTCCGCCCCCGTCCAAATCCTCCTAATTCCCAAACACATTAGTTTTCATTTCATCAAAGAGAATACTTGTTCTAGTGTGTTTTTTCCACGAAGAACAACGTGAGTAGGATAAATATTATTTACCTTTTTACCACACTCTCTGTATGCTGCATATTATCATTTGGTTTTGTGTACAAGTAATACCTAGACATGCAATTTAACTAAGGCCGAGAGAGGCAATCGAATCATATGAAACGAAAATGATCTTGTGGGATTATTACTTTACTTGAACATCTCTAGTGTGCCCAGTGTCCATAAGCTTTATACACATATTCGAAATATAAATGTTTATACTCATTCATAATATTAACTGGCAGCCGCAGCTGTAGATCAAGTGACGACTCACACACACTCAGAACAGCTAAAAAAGATGAATATTATGAGATCAGCCTGCTGATTGTAGATTTTTTCAAGTCTTTGTCCTCTTCATCTCATCTTGTTTCTAAATCTCATACAGAGTACCATGCTCTCTTGCGCCCGTACAATTTACTAAAATCTCAGGTAGATCTTTGAACACAATTAGGTGCACTGAAATGGAGATAGAATGCATTGTGAACACTTTAGCATTTTTTACATGCACGCGAAATAATAAAAGCTTTTTCCTTTGTTGCTCATTTTGTGGTTCATTCTGGAGAGACTTGTTGGGGCAACTTGAGACCACTTGCTTCAACCTCAACCCTCTTCCTTTGACTTTGTTTGCTTGCTCATTTCTCTTTGTTCATTTTTCCTCTGCAAATCCAGATCAAAAGTTTTTTTACAACAGCATCAGCATTTTTCATTTCTTTCCTGTGCCAAGTGCAGTGGTTCCCCCTCCACAGTAACGGCTCAAGCTAAAAAGTGTAAGCCGTTCTGTTTCACTACTCTTATATCCAGTACCAACTCTGGCCAGCAGAGAGGCACACAGTAATCTATTGATTTTTTGGGGTTTTAACCTAAAACATCAATTCCCGTTCTTTCTGTTGACTACTATAAATGCTACCATTCTCTCTTACTTTCATGCTATCGCACCTCTTCTCTGTATCCCTTTTGGTTTCTGTACAATTTTTTCGCGAAATCGGTGATAGTGATGGCAATAATGGTGTGCCAGGCAGTAAAGTAAAATAGTCAACGTGTAGGTAGATACATAAAACTTTTGCTGCGGTGCACATTATCTGTCCGTACCGACAAGACAAAAAGCTCGTGTGGGGAAACTTGTATCTAGTGCATTGGCAAATGGCAAAAAATATACTGGCTCATTTTCTGGAGAGACACATAGTCTGACTTGTTTTTTTTACCGAACTGAACTGGAAGTTGGAATTTGGAATGGGGAAGTAGTAAGTGGAGCACTGGAATAAAAATCAGTTGATATTACCCGCATGCATACACGGTGGTAAATCTACTTCGGAGTTTTGTTTTGTGAGGGGATATAACATGAAGGGTTGCCTGTTTTCTTTTTAAAAAGTAGCTCAAGCTCAAACTTTATTTTTTCAGGTTAGCCTCCTATTATTCCGTTCTAATATTTAGATTGCGCCTGGCTGACAAATAAGCAAGTCCATAGATTAGTCATTCTCTCGTGTGCTCTTCTGTAGGATGCTCTTTCCCGGAAAACCTTTCGCAAAAACCGAATTTATTGTCTGTTTGCTCGTGTTTGCACTTGGCTGGAGACTCCAGAGAGTTGGTTTTGGGGCGCCATTTTAATTATTCCAGAATTTTTTTTGAGGAATTTTGGAATACGAAGTATTACATTATTAAAACCGCAAAGTTTGTTGCGGAAATTTGAACACATTTTACACTTTAAAATGTTCCAAATTTTGTTCAAGAAAGTATAACAGTTTTTCTTAAAACTGTAATCATGATGATGCTGCATTTGGTGAAAAGAAGACACAAAATCTATACCGAGTTGCTGTGCTCATTTGAAATCAGCGTAAGATGAGAGGATATTCTCATTCTTAAAACGTCAAATATTTCTTTTTGCAAAATGGACATTATGTAGTGAAGTGAAAAGCAGTGTGAATACTGGCAATTTGTTGGCAGTAAACTTTTTGGGTGGTTTTGCACAAAAAAGTTTTCTTTTTTTAAAAGAAGACTAACAAAACCGGAAGAAAGGAAGGAAGTAAAAATGTCATCTTATCCAAATCGACCGATTTTTATTACTGGTTGTGACGATGATGATTACGTAAGTTATAAGTTATCATTTAAAGTTTTGTACAAGTTGTCGCTAAAGTAGGTACACTTGAAGCGTAGTTAGAATGTAATTAATAAATGGTTCATAAAACTGTGAATGTAATAGTACGAAAGCAGGAGTGATCTGACGTGGCAATTGGCCGGCTTAGTTGCTTATATGCTTTAAAGGCATTCAGCACAAGCAAACCCCATTAACTGTTTCATGGCATTCAGTTTTAATATTTTATCCTAAAATAAACTGTTTAGCCGTCTTAGCAAATATGAATTCCAAAATCTACCTATTACTAATAAGCGTCACAGCATCAGCATATAAATGTTTGTAATTAAAGCAATAAAAGTCAAGTTATATGCATCACTTACCTTTGAAAACCTGTGAAGGGCATAAACATATCTGTCTTTAATCGGCTCCCCTCTCCTCTGTTCAGTAAAAGCTGGTAGCAACATGATATTTTGTTTTTTGTACAGCAATTAATGCCGTCATTGTCATAAAAAACCCATAATCCTAATCCTGAACAACAACAATAGAATTACTTGGCTAAATCTCACCCATCCATCTTGTTTTTTCGGAGATGTTGATTTTTTAAGATTACATAAAATTTGCAAGCGTTTCATTCTACATACTTGACTACACGGACATTCACCATTTTTTATTCCCATTTCCATCCCATCTGCATCCCAGATTGATTATGTTATGTCATGTTTTCCTATTTAACCATAAGTTAAAGTATGTGCACAGGATTTCCCAGTAGTAGTTTAAAAAACACCAAAATATTCTAATTCTTTTCTTAAAAGCTCTGTTTTTTTCCTGACACTGTGATCATCAACCATATAGAAAATTCAGTTTAGACAAGAGAGTGACTTCTATTGTGTAAACTGAAGGGGATGTTCAAAAATGTTGATCATTCTTCAAATAATCGATCTTTTTCCTCTCACCATGTACACATGTTTACCAGCCCGTAATTAGGTACTGTTGCATCTCTCTGTCTTCTTGAATCTAATTCTTCGTTACAATGCCATTATATCATCTTCACTTCATTTCATCGTTGAATAATCGCCCTATTCATTTTCTTCTTTGAATCTTTGAATGTGTGGCAATAAAACGCGAGCAGGGTAGTATACACTATTCTAACATCATGAAACACTATTTTTTGCTACTAAAATCTTCAAAGAAAAAACAATCTCGTTTTTATTATTCGCCTTTGCTGTTTCCCCTTCAAGTTTCATTTTCTATTTGATTTTGACTAGTGTTGGTCGTCGTGTCGGAAAATGCATAAGACCTGCTTCTATTCTATTCATCAAAATGCTGATGGCTTTTTTGGATTTTGCCAGCAGCAGAAGCCGCCGAAGCAACTGAATTTGTAAAATGGTAGTAATAATGACATAGCAAGGCAGCATAACAACAGTGGTGAGAGTGGTGGTGGTGATATTTAGTTTTTAGCCAGATTATTTCGGTTTTAAAAAATTATTGCATGTGAACAACACGCTCACTGTACTCAATCTTATATGCCCAAGTGTGTAATCTCGGTAATGATGAAAATGCGTGCGCCATCCATGTAACAGCTCATCAAGCTGCATACTAGTAACCAATTTCGCTTAGTTTTTTTTACTATTCACTATTTCATCTTTAGTTTTTAAATCTTATACTCTTTCTCAAGAAAGATGAGTAGAAGATGAGTTGAGAGTTTTTTGTTCTGGGGGAATGTAATGCTTAAAAGTTGATGATGATCGTCGTGGTTCGTTCGAGAGTGTTCGTACAAAAATTCGTAGAAGACCAACTGGCAACACTTTTTTTTACTGACATAAGGGCATTCAAATTGAAGTAGGAGTTTGCAAGCAAGAGAGGATATTGCCGCATACCTACATAATTTCGGTAAATATTGTACTACTTCTTAGAAAACATCTTGAAGGGGAAGAGAGGAAAGGAGATGATGGTGGCCAAGATGCAGATTTGCACAGATGAGAAAAGATGACATAACAGCTAAGAAGCAGTGTGCTTTTAGGAAAAACATTTTTTGAAAATGTACCAGAATATTATAGAGACAACCGACCGTAAAAAAATAAGCAAATATTATAATTTAACTTGTGCTCTTAAAAAACAACACATTATGCTATCGTCATTGTCCTCTCCCGTTTCTCTCTGTTCTCGTTTTTTCTACTTGTTTATTTCAGATTACCAATTTTAATTTATCATGCATAAAATTACGTACATTATAAGGTGTATTGACTAGTAATGCCTAATGTATTCCTCCTACAACACATAAAGTGCTGTCAATGCCAATAATAGCCTAGCCACAAGACAAACCATCAGAGCCTGATGAGTAGTCTTTACGAAATCACATCACATCATCATCAAATTTTGCGTCCGCATAATATTCCCTTTTGTTTTGTGGGTTCGCAGGAACAAACAAAATTGATTATTAAAATGCCTTTTTATGGACAAAATAACAAGTAAAGAAAGATGACTGATGATTTGGATGGCTGTTCAATGTTCAAAATACAAAAACAAATTGGTTGGTTGTGTTAGCTTCAACCAACTTGTTGACTAGAGAGTTATTATATAAGTCAAGTCAACACTCACTAGTCACTCACTCTCGCAACTTCTGCGGGAGCAAAAATTATTGTTGAGTAATGAAGTTATTATGATCAAGTGAATACCTAATATATGAAGTGTCGGTAATGTTCAATGGCTGTTGGTTTGGCATAGTGTTCAATAAATATTGAATATTGATTAATGATTATCGTCATTGGGATGGAAGTATAGTAAGTAGTACAAAAACAGACACAAATATAAAGTGGTTTATTTAAAAGAGCTTTTCTCATATCGCACTCAATAATTTATATACTGTAGTCAGTCAAAAAGTCAAATCTATTTTTTACTTGACTGCTTGCATTGCACATGGGGATTTTTGTGGACAGTCCCATTTAACTTTTTTGGCTGTTGCTGAAATCAAAAGTGAGCTCAGTAGTGAATGGAGGAAAAGGAAAGGTAAATAGCAAAATGATAAAAGAAATCAAGTTGATGGTATTGATAATAATATAGTACACTTGATATAATACCCATTTATAGCCTTTGATATATAGCCCTTCATCGTTTTTAAATTTAAACTGCTATTACAACAATCTGTATACAAAGTGTAGTAATAAATTATATTATGGCATTTTCTTTTTGTTCACAAACTATCTGTTAAAATGCAATATGTTGGTTTGGTTGGTGACGACGGATAGGACACACGGAATAATAGGTTGGTGTATCGTGTTTAATGTCGTGTTGCATTGTATTCTAAACTAGTAATTTAGTGTACAGGACACAGGCATGCTGTTCAAGAAAGCATGGTTCATTATGATTACATGATTTAGAACACATAATAAAAGCCTACATGTAGAGTCTAGTATTCTATACACATTTATATATGATTATTTATGGGAAGCGTTTTAAAAAGCGAAGTTATAGTAGTAAAAGGCAGTGCACGAAATGCATTTACAATAGAGGAAAAAGAAACACAAGCTACTATACTATTACTACTGACTGCACGGTAAAAATCGCTGTGTAATTCGTTTCGTTATAGTTTTTTCGTACTTTTAACTTTGGTTTAGATTTTTTACTACTGTAGTGATATGATGAAGAGTCAGAGCCAGAAAAGCAGAGAACGACACACGGGCAACAGTTAAAGTAAAAATTTATGTACGCCTTTATGCTCTCTGTGTGTGTATCTAGTATATTTTATTATTCAATATAATATCTGCCATAAGAACAGAAGAACAGCCTAGATATTTCATTTCTTTCTAAGTTTTGATCTCACTTTTGACTTGACTACTGCTACATAGCGTCAACTTTGTTAAGTTTGTTAAGTATACGAGTACAAACATAAGTATACGAATCCATCATGATTTTTGGGCTTTTTTATTCATCTTCTTCAGAGTCACTGCTTGTTCTTCATCGGTTTCTTGTTCATCATCTTCTTCTTTTAAAGTCGGGAAGCGGACTGCATTGTGTGCGCGCATACACATAAATTTGATATTGCTGTTGTGTGTGAATGAAGAGTCATCATCAGTCAATTTATTTTAACGAAAAAATAAGAGAATTTAGCCCGTAAGAGTTTTTAGTGTGGTGAGATGTATCTCTGTAACTGTTTGAAAGGTGATGAGGAGACTATGACGAGATTCATGAAGTGGTGCAAAGGAGAGCACTAAACACAAAGATAGATCTGCAGAGAGATACACACTGACTCTGACTATGATCCATATTATTACATTTTACCTATATTACCAAAGCCATAACTCCGTCAGTGTGATCAGTTGAAAGTTAGCAAGTAATCAGGCTGGTGGACGCTTTTTCAAGCCTGTGCTCTTGATTCCAAGTTGGCGTGCGTTTTTTTGAAAGGTGATGGCGATGATGAGGTGTGAATGTACTGAACAGTTTTGTGTGGGGTATAATCATTTTTTTGTATAAAAAGTGAGTAAAAAATAGGTAATTCATAATTGCAACCATTTTTCGGATTCCACACAGATAATTTTTTGTACAAGAACAAGCTTTTTGTAATTTGAACATAAAAAAGATTATACCAATTATTCAAGTGGATATAACGTGACCAGAGTTTTTGCTGGAACATGTAAAAGTGTGAATTTGAGTTGAAAACGGCAGAACAAAGTCAAAAGTTTTTCTGTTTGTTATTGGTGTGGTGGTTTTTTTTAAAGTGAAGAACGGTGTTCATTGTTCGTCCAAACAGAAAAACTTTAGCATCAGGAAGGACGTGCATGACATCGCGTTACAAACACACTTTCTTTATCTTTCCCGTCCCACGAGGAATATTCTGAGAAACAAATGGAATTTTTTGGTGGGTATGACATGACGGATACTATCATGAAAGTAGTTCATATATATACACAAAGCCCGCTATATTATCATGTAGGGTTAACATGCAATTTTTCCATGAAAGCACATGAAAAAACTTTTTACATTGTGAAAAATGTCCTGTCCTATTGTCTCTCTTGAGCACTTTTGCTGTCGGGCGTCGGTCCGCAGAGTTGGTAATAACAATGAAATAAGTGAAGTGAACATTCTGTACCTGTATGTTATGCTATCCAGACAAGAAGGAAAAGGGTCATTTTCATTCATTCATTCAAAAAATAATTTCGCCTCTAAAAAGTTATTCTTTTATGTAGGTTTGTTGAAATAAAAAGGGAAAATGGGCTAGATGCAAAAAAGGGTTATATTCGCCCTTGATGTTCGTTTAGTAAACTTAGCAGGAAGGATATGAAGGGAATAAATGGGTTTACGGATTTTAGGTACAAGGTACCCAGAAAATGCCTTGCATGCAAATGGGTGGGAATTGGGAATGTCTCATAAGTTGCTGGTTGGCTGTGGTCCGCCTTTTTAATAAATTCTGTTGAATTGTTTACTAGACGGAGACTCTAATTTGGTAATTAATAGTAGCATTTTAACTAGAAATCAATTAATATGAAAAAAATATCAGAGCATAACTACATGCTATACAAATTCCTTGAGAATTTTTGCACGCAATCTGATGAATCTGAGGCAACTCTGTGGAATAACACAATTTAATAACTTGCGTCATTCATCATTCATGCAATAAGATATTCTGGAAAATTATATAGTGCATTTAATAGACAACTTATTATTCATTATTCGTTCCCATTGACCCTAAACTAGAAAATTACACTTGTCACTTATGCAATTATATTTGCTCTACCAAGATGAACATGTGCCATTTGTCATTTGCCCATGGTCATTCTTATAAAAACAGTTTAAACACAACAAGTTCTATTGTTTGCGTTGCATCGTCATACTAAACGCCAAAGGTCAAGAGTAAGAAAAGTAAAAATCTTCTGTACCCGGAAGTTCAAAAACCGCTTTCTTTTTTTGTGTTCGGTCATAACCATGCATTTTTCTCACAAAATCCAGAACTGTACAGTAAAGTAACGAATGAAACCTTGTAGCCCTTAACCTTCACCTAGACATGTCAATAGAAGGAAATGGAACAAATGGAAAGTGAAGCTGACAAGCTGAATCAATAACCTCGGATCTCAAATCCTAAACCGTTCCTTTTTCTCCGCATTTCACAAAGCATGCATTTCTTTGACAAGGGGTCAATCTTCACATTTTTCATGAAGCTTCCGCGTTTGTCTCCACGCATTCTCTAAGGTCTGCGTGGACTATGGACTTCAAAGGTCCAAAATGCAATGGTTTGGCTTCACTTGTTCAGTGCAGAAGTGAAGTTGCAGTCGTGCAGTTCACTTCATTTCATTTCATATCTTAAAAAGTTTATTATATTAAAAACGTGTGCATTTAGATGTACGCATTTTAATGCACAGAAATCTTAAAACTTCTTGACAGTTACCAGTTAATTAAGTTGAATTGGTCAGTAGTCAGTGATCAATTTTCTAAGCTGTTAAGTCGTCTTGGCGCATTCATAATTCATGCAAAAAGTACTGGCTTTTGACATTCCACTAACTGCACATATTTTTTAATTTTTAATTAAGTTAAGTTCTTTAGGTTATTTTATTTTCAGCATTTTTTATAGTTTTTGTTTTAATTTTTTAACGCTTTCAGAAACTTCATGCACTTCAGAGCAGATGAGGAATGAATGGTCAACGAACAGTTAGATTCCCGTAAATTTTGTATGATGGCCATGCCAAAGTCCGTTACACTCCGCTTTGTGTACAATTCAGTAGGATAATAGACCAACTACGAAAACTGGCTGAGATTTTTTATGGAAAGTTCCTTCAACGAAATAAACCCTTAAATGTCACGGAGCATTGTTTTGTCAGTTAATCAGTGACGTTTTTTTGTACGTACCGGAAATCCACAAAACACCGGAAACTTGAAAGTGCATGTTGCTGTTACCTTTGCCTTTTTGTTTTGTTCATTTTTGTAACCACCTCGGCACGCTGCCAGTGTCATAGTCAAGTGTTTGGTTTTGGAGGAACAGTTTCCAACAGAAAAACTGACAAAATCCTGTGTAGATTTATAACGGAAGCTAAAAGGCAGTGAAAATGGGAGTGAAGAAGTTGGTTAATAATCGACGGAACGGAGTAAGTTTCATTTTGTTGGCTTTTTATACACATTTTTAATTTTTTAAGTTAATTATTTTTAATTGTTTTGCAAATTGAGAGTGATTGATTGTTGTAACGGTAAATTTTAACGGTAAACAGGTAAAAACCGAATAGACGAACAAGCATATTTTGGAGGAGTTTCCTCCATCATGAGTCGTTTGCTTGTACAGCGTTCGCACAGAACATGATCATAACCTTAGTCAAGTTTTTCTTATTCTTGGCACCGTTTCAATGTCAAGTCAATAAAGCGCCCGCAACGGCACATAACGCTTTTGTAAACATGTTAGAGCAGTGGTGTGAAACTGCACTAATTTAATTAGCATGTCCATTAAAATGTTGGAATTATGTGTTGTTCAATTAGGCAGAGGACAGTTCTGGCAAGTGGGACGATGACCAAGGCCTGCAAATGCGGGGGGAGAAGGCACCCCTTTCCCCGGTCAGTGAAGCACCTGACGAGGATGAGGACGATGGGTTGTACATGTACGACATTAGGGATGCCGGTGTACCTGCGGTAAGTTCTTAAAGAAAACTGGGATTTAATG
Source organism: Entomobrya proxima (assembly GCA_029691765.1). NCBI lineage: Eukaryota > Metazoa > Arthropoda > Collembola > Entomobryomorpha > Entomobryidae > Entomobrya > Entomobrya proxima. Next base: position 14,102,907 of record CM056171.1, on the reverse strand, counting down.
ACTTTGCGGCATGATTTATATGTTAATTAAGCTTAATTTTAAGTGAATTCTGATTTTAATGACAGGTTCCAGACGGTGGCTACGGCTGGATCATTGTGCTAGCCTCATTCTTCTGTAATCTCATTGTGGACGGGATCGCCTACACTTTCGGTGTCTTCCTTCCCAAGTTTGCCGAGGACTTTAACGTGGGCAAGGGTGAAGTGGCCTGGGCTGGAAGTCTTCTTTGTGGAGTTTATCTCTGTGTTGGTAAGTCAGTTTTTCCTGGATATTTTTTGATGGTCTTCTGAAAACCCAAGGACAACCTGAATTGGATGATTTGGTGTCATAAACACATTTTTATCTTTTTATTATTTTGCCAGTCAATAAAGTAATTTGGCACGGCATTTGTGTCGCCATCAATTTGATCGAACCTTGATGAGTTGCTTTATGAAAGTCATCAAGCTTCTGATCAAGATCAGATAGGGAGGATTGCTGTAGGTGATGATAAATGATAGGATCATGCATACTTGACTAAACCAATTATGGTCAGTTCTCGGGCGATCGATTGTCGTTGGGTTTTTGACATACATTGTAGATATGACGTGTATTGAGTAACTGCGCGATATGGCACATATATTTTGTAACACAAAAGGTCATGCTATAACATCGGAGTAATTTGTTGTGGCTGGTCAACAGTTTACTTACTACTACGTAGAAAATTATTTGCATGAAAGATGTAGATTATGAATTGATTTTGAAATATGACATTTTTTCTGTATTTCCAGGTCCAATAGTAAGCGCCCTAGCAAACAAGTATGGCTGTCGAGCGGTTTGTATTGCTGGGTCGATTGTCGGCTCCATTGGCTTTGGCTTGTCTTCACTTTCACCCGATCTCAGTGTTCTGATGCTTACGTATGGCGTGATAGGAGGTAAGGCACTTGTAAAACTTTTGCTTAAAATTGTATCTTAAGTTGTTGTGATTGTGATGATAAGCAAATAAAACTGGATTTAGATTTTAGGCGTAGTATTCCTAGAACAGACTAGCTACAAAAAATGCACAGATTGAGGTTAAATGCCAGTCATGTGAGTCAACAGTCAAGTTTATTTAACTCACCAGAGAGCAAGGAAAATGAGGAAAACATGGTTTTGCATAAGATAGATAAATGAACTTTATCAAAAATTACGTTCTTCCCTTTTGCGTCTTCCTTTGCAAAGCGTGCTCATCCATAAGAAAAAAATGGAGTATGACTTGTAAGAAAAATATTTGATAAAAGAACAAAAATGATTTGCGGCTTATTTTTTTCCAATAAGCAATAAAGACACAGTTTGTAAACTTGCTTGCTTGACGAGGTGATGAAAAATGACATATAATTTAATGGAAAATAAATTAAGGATTTTGATAGTCATTTAAGTAGCAATAAAAAAGTATTAATATGCCTAAAGGCGAAAATAACTTCTTGTTGAATCATAAAATATTTATAAATGATGTCCTTTTTTCTGGGTGAGGATTTATAAAAAGCAGATGAAAAGGGTGAACTATGTTTACTTGCTCTTATTTCATTTCCTTCAATAAAAAAACTTATTCCTAGACAGATTCGACATTATGAAGACACATAAAATCTTGTAATATGATTTAAGAGAACAAAATTGACAAAGAGAATGAACAGTAGTGACGTGTGGCTTGGCTTGGTTGAAATCTACTTAGGTATATAGCAGGTTATATGGGTTATACGATACTTTTTGTGCCAAGTATCCATTTCTCTGCTGGGCTTAATTTCATTCATTATGAATCACTTGATGCTATGCGGGTTGTCAATCTTTTTTGATAAGTGTATCATCATCATCAATATCAACATATTATTATCATGTTGTCTGTGAGCAGCAGCAAATAGGTAATCGAATGATACGGATGAGCAAATTTATACATGTGTGATGTTTGCGTAGGGATTATTTTGTGCAGTTTGATTTAATCTCTGAACAACCACGATAGGATGAACAAGCTGAATGGAATTTGACTGGCTTTGACAAAATGAATGAGCAAGTTGAAAACAACTACTCTCTCTGCGACTGACAGAAAAAAGGAACGATTAGCAGATCATAGGGAACAACTTTTATAGTCAAATTTTTACACTAGGGGTTCTTTATACCTATAAGGCTAACAAGTTTAACTCAACAAGTTAACAAATGAAGTAGATCGATACATAATGGACTATCAATTGGATATAAGATGATGTATAGGGCCAGAGCATACTACGTGATCTCCATTACTTTTTTATGACATGTATGAGGTAATAATAAGTTTTTCAAAATTGTTATTTTGGTTCCTTGCCAGGTGTTGGATTTGGTCTCATTTACTTACCAGCCGTTGTCTGTGTTGGCTACTATTTCGAGTCGAAAAGAGCACTTGCCACAGGCATAGCAGTATGTGGTTCAGGTAAGACGATCTTGATGATGACGATATGACGGTGGTAGGGTGGATGGTCTAAAGTTCACCTGCTCCTTTAAATTTTTAATGTGTTTTGACAAGTATTTATGGTGGATGGGAAAGATACAGTTTTAAAAACTGAAAAAAAGCTTTCTTTTGAGAACTTGTTTTTTATTCTTGGATGCTCTAAAACTTTAAAATGATTTTTTTTGCAATGACCCCAAAGGTGTGGGAACCTTCGTGTTTGCTCCTTTTGCAACTGCTCTCCTTGGAGTGATGAGCTGGCGGCAGGCAAACCTGATTTTTGCTGGGCTGATTCTATCATGCGGGGTAAGCCTATAAACAGCTTGTGATTTGGATTTAAATAACTCTGAATATTATAATTGATGACGATAATTGAGTCGGGTTGTCTGTGATTGGATTATCAATGTTTGTATGCAAATTCAATGAGGATTACAACAAGTTTTAATAAAGTGCTTTTATAATTTTTTATATCAATTTTTATATAGCTGTTTGGACTATTAATGAAACCACTTGAGGTGCAAGTAGAGCTGCTGGATGAAGATGAGGAGGAGGAAGAAGAATACGAACACGAAGATGTGGAGAAGGGTCGGTGCACAAAAAGTAGAAAGGGTAAAAACTTGCTGCAACGTATGGCCGATGATAAGAGACAATACATGGAGCGAGGAAGCTTGGCTGGATCAGCATACTTTATGGTGCAACTTCCTGACGGAACGATGGAAAGGAGGATGAAAATGCCGTTGAATGTTGACCCTGGTGTGCATTCCAGCTTTAATTTAGATCAGTTAGTACCTGCTGGACCGGGAACGCCAATGACTCCTGTACCAACAATGCCTCTGCTACCTACCATCACCGAAGCGAAGACTACGGATACTGGAAGTACTCAAGGATCTGAGACTAGTCGAGAAAGCTCTGTGGATCCTGAGAAGAAGAAAGATGATGCGGAGAAAATTAATAACAACAGTGAGGACAACAACAATCCTCTGCCCAACATTCCGGAACCGATTATTGAAGAAGAGAAGGAGTCCGAAGAGGAAAAATCTCTTTCAGAGTCCAACAAGGAAGTCAAGGAGTCAACTGGAATCCCGTAAGCACTTTGGAATATAACTTCAGAATAGTTTAGAATAAATTAAATACTAATTATTGTTTCTTGTTTTAATTTTCAGTATCCCGAAGAAAAATCTTCGAGAAAGGCGAACCAGCGAAGGCGCAATTTCTTCGTCACCATCCAGCAACGCAGCAACTCCAGTATCTAGCATAAAGCAGGAAGCTCATGCCGCACTCTTATCGAAAAGTCCCGTTGCAAAATCAGGAATGCCAGCCAGGGTGGGAAGCACTGTAGGAACCGGAAGTCAATTTGGCAGCAAACCTGGAGCTTTAGGCATTCCCCGAAATGGCTCTGCCCCGCAATTCAACTATGGCCGAAGCATCCCAAAAAATACCAGTGTGCCTTTCTTCGACAAACAGCAGGCTACAAGGAGACCTAGCTTCCGTGCCGTACCCCTTGGAACTGCCACCAACAAAGGAAGCAAAGCTAATCTTGAAGCTATGAACAAGCAGGATTCCCGAAGAGGATCAATCTCGAATACCATCAAGGGCTCAATCGCTTCTTTTATGGGCTCCAAAATCATCAACACGTCCACTCAAGATGATGACGCCAACAGTTTATGGAGCAAGCAGGAGCTGTCGGATGGACTTATTTTTAGTAGTTCACACAAGTCAGCGGCTAATACAGAACCTCGTCACATTATTCGTCCCATGTCCAGAAAGGATATATTTTACTCTGGCTCGATAGTCAACCTGCCAGAGTACAAGAGTCAGATGAGCATCAACTCGTACCGACAGAGCGTGTTGAATCTTCCAAAAACCGCTTCAGGCATATCGCTGGACGGTTATGCATCTCCTGATGGTGGCAAGGAACTGGAAAAATCCAGTTGTCCTTGTTTAGGAAAGAGCACGGGAGCGTTCAAAAGTGCTCTGGCACAGCTTGTGGACGTGTCTCTACTTGCTAACCCAGTATTTCTCTTTATAGCCGTTAGTAATGTGTTTGGAATGTTGGGCTTTTATGTTCCTTTTGTTTACCTTATTGACGCAGCCGTACTCAAGGTAAGTTAAAACTAAATGGCACTCGTTCTATAAACTTATTATTTAATGCAAAATCATTGTAAAGTTGTCATCTTTGTTTGTATTTAGGGAGTGGATGAAGGCAAAGCAGCGTTGCTTCTATCAATTATTGGAGTAACCAACACTCTGGGTCGAGTTCTCTCCGGGATGATTTCAGATCTGCCTCAAGTGAACTCCCTGATGATGAACAATTTTTGCATTTTGATGTCGGGAATTTGTGTACTTGTCGTGCCATTTTGTAGCTCAAGTTATTACGCATACGTGGGGGTAGCCGTTTTCTTTGGTCTCTTTGTATCCGCTTACATTTCACTCACTTCCATTATCCTCGTCGACCTGCTCGGGTTGGAAAATCTCACCAATGCCTTTGGACTTTTGATCCTGTTCCGTGGCTTTGCTGGAATCATTGGAGCTCCCTTGGCAGGTAATATTGCTGTTCAAATGAACCAAACATATTTTGCAAGTTTGTTCTAAAATACAAACACTTAATATTTAATTCGTTCTATTTTTCAATTATAGGGGCTGTTTTCGACAACTTTAAAAATTACGACGTATCCTTCTATTTGGCTGGTGGATTCTTAATAATTTCCGCAGTCATCAGTTCCCTTGTTCCAATTGTAACGCGATGTGCACCTGAGAAACCGGTTCTACAGCCACCACACCAACAAGAAAACGTCCTCGAGGACATCCCCGAGGCTCCCGAATCCAACTCGAATAGCGGAGATATTGAGACAGATTCCAAATATGATCATGTCGAATCATCTTTATAATAATAACAATTTTTATAGCTTATGATAAATGGATAGGAGGGGTTCTCCTAAAGGCCATTTCTTTAAACCCAAAACAAGAATGTGTTTTGACACAATGTTTTGCAAAGCTCATTCATTTATTCCTTGTGCGGGTTTAACTTTTTTATTTTGTGTTTGCAAATTTCCATCGCTTTAAAGTAAAGTAATGGAATTTTACAAACACTTTGGCGCATTTATTTAACTTTTTTATCCCGAAGCATTTTTGCAAAACTTGTTGACAGAGCACACTTGTTTCTGTAGGTTTATAATTAAAAATGGCCTTCAGGAGAACCCATCCTTTTTATTGCCATAATTTTAAATTTTTAACAAAAAACCTAGTATCAATATCAATCCTTTTAGTATTGAACGTACTAATTTAAAAAACTGCCTCATGCTTGCTGCGTGCGACCGTTTTGCCATTGTTTGTACTTATACCAGTGTTCACACGGGCAGAGTTGTTTTTAGCTTTCCTGTCAACCTTTAAACCTTATAGTACATCATCATACATTTATTATGTAACTAATTGTTGAACAAAGTACATTATATTTATACCTTTTACTAGATCATTTAGTATTTTTGTGTAGCTAGCTAGTTTAGTTTATTAGCTCAGAATTAGAATCGAAACGTAGAGGTAGAAAGTTCAGTGATTGTACTTGATAATTAAATGCAATGCTTACTTTGAAGCATTCTCGGAACAAAGGCGAATTAGCTAACTTGTATGGTTATCTACCAAAACACTTCATTACGAATGTACCTTGGTAAATATCTTTAGTGTATTTTTTGAAACATTTTTTGTTCTCCTCCAAGTTTAAGAGGCATGACGCAAAATACTTGTTGTTCGTAGTTAGCTTATCAGACAAATTGAATTTATAAGGCTACATATTGTGTGTTTGTATAATTACTTGTACAATTAAATTAGTACTTAATTTACGCTAATTTACAATCTCGAAACTGATGCATTTTGTACATAATTTTACGTTTTCATAATAGTTTATGTATTTAAGCTAAAGGATATAGTTTCTGTGTAAAAAGCGCTGGAAAAAGGATAAAAGAGTATTCCTTTTATCATAACATAATATTATACTTACGCGATTATCTTTTTGATTTTCATCGCCAAAAAAACCACCGCCATAATATAATATGATGCCAGAGGGTTTACTACAAACAACAAACAATACTACTTGCTACTTTACAGTTAAAGAACTTTTTTCTCTTTACGACAGATATAGGCTGACTCACCGAAAAGGCTGCACTTTCCAAAACGCTTTAATGCAATGCAGATATACGTGAGAAAAAACTATCCCTTTTTCTTTCAAGAACCACAAGAAATATTCCTTCTTGAAGAAAAATCCATTTTTGAAAAAATGCAAACTGTCCGTATTCAAAATAACTTAAAAATATAAAAGCCATTTAAAATGATAAATACACACAAAAAGTTTGAATTGTTTTTGATTAGGATGAAATATAACAGTTAAAGGTGAAAATGATGTTGATTTTTTTTTGTTGGAGGAGTGACGTGACCTGATAAAACATATAAAAGAAAAAAATATAAGTGTTTGTTGAAAAATAAGAAAGAATTTTATAAAAACAAGGTATGTACTTAATCTTGGTTGTTTAACCTAACTGATTACATAATCCAAGAAAGAGAAATAACTTTAAATGTAAGTTATGACAAATACTGTTAAAAATATGCAGAGAGTTAGGTTGCCTTCTTGAGCGTGTGTGTATATGTCACCTATTACTATTTGAGAAACACTTGTCCATGAAAATCATAAAAAGATTATGATGATTAATTATGTTACACAGTTTATGTTGTTTATAATAATAGAAAAGTTGGAACTTGTAGACAGTAGTACTTTTTCTGTGATATGATCTCTCCTCATGAAATAAAATAATAAAAAATGTTATAAAAACTGTAAAAAATAAACTAGCAGAAATAGCATTCTGCGACTTGTGTACATACTGACAAAACAAATCAAGAGCATGTTCCATTTCATAATTTATCCCGAACACGTAATCCTTCGATTATTTCCGTATCAGAAAACTAATAGCTTTTTCATTCATGCGGAAAGCAATATATCTACCTACTTGGATTTTCCCATGATCCAATCCAACTTTCAAACTTTTTCAATAACTTTTGGGTGTAGCTGGTGGAACGAGACACACGTGAGTGATGCGATTCACGTGTCGCATTCGTCACATGTTATAAAAATTCTACCTAATTTTTACGAAGGTGATCTTTTACAAGCACAAAAAATGTAAGCACCTATTTACCAATATAAAAACGGTTTATATGCAAGTTCGGAAATGGTCGTGCTTTGTAACTCCTACTTAAATATGCACAGACTCATTCTAAAGATGCATCTATTTATAGCGAAGATAGAAGAAAGCAACCTGTTTACTTACAAAAACAATTTTTTTGCTGCATTTATGTGTTATCGAGCAAACAAGCTAATAAAAAAGTAACATGTGCCAAGATAATCCCTTTTGGAGAGCTACAAACAACAAAACGGGCTATATAGCGGATCATGTTACCTAGCTTTAGATCTTGCTTTATAATAAATGAGCTAAAGCTCCGAATGTGTGTGAATGTCAAAGAAGTCATGTTAGCCAACGGGGCGAAACAAAACCGTTATAGCACCGTTTCCAACAATTCCATTACGCTACCGTTTTGTTGCTGTTGCTGCACTACTGCTTACATCAGTGCAGTTTTTTTCCGTTTGTCTACTGCCCGAAAAAATCACGGTCACGATGCAGCTGTGGGAAAGATAGTGTGTCTGCATTTCTCTAGTAAACCCATAATGCTTTTTGCGTGGTTTACCGCATAATTTCAGTAGGTACGCAGTTTCCCTAAAATATTTAACGCAACATAGTCAACTCGTCAACAACATGGACTTGGTGACAATTTTGCATTCTCATCTTTTGCAAGTTAACCGAGATAAGCCATTTCCTGCAATTTTCCTCAAAAGATAACTAAAAGCAATTGCACATTGCCCTGGTCCAGTTTTCCAATTATGGTGACAAAGCACAGATTTTTCAGAAGTGCTTTGTGCAAAATAGCTTGTTGAAAGCAAACCACTCATTTCATCACAATAAGTCATAAGTGTGACTTATGCAACAAGCTAATTGTAATTAGTGAGCAAAACACATACACTAGTGGCGTCAGTTATCGATACAATACATACTTATCTTTATTAAAACGACGACACAGGCAACGCATCTACCCAATACAAGTCGTGGGGTCAGATTTATGCTTTCTATGGACTTTCAATACAAACGTGTAATCAATCAGAATAGACAAAGTAATGTCAAGTAAAGCAGCCAAGAGTCAAGTGCCATTTTACAGAGCAATAATTCGAAGTTATTGCTGTTCTTATATTTATGTGAGAATAAAACGAATTAGCAAGCAATTTTCATGGATCAATGATCAATAGCAAATTATCAATGGAGTGAGTGAACGTGCTGAGAACTGACGTATTCCAAAGTAATAGGTTATGATAGGAGTAGAAGCACAAGATTGTGAACTGTGGAACTTCAAGGTGAGTGTTAACGTAAAGATGTGCATTTACATTTACATAAATTATATAGCTAACCGTAACCCATTCATAAATTATGAATCATGAAAAGAAAAATAATATTTATTTGTGGATGAATGAAATTCGTTGTCATTTTAGTTGTTTTCTTTATTTTATATGAACCAATTGCTACAAGATGCATTAAGATATTATTGTTTTAAAGAACGCCTTATATCACTTGTCACTTGCTTTGTTTGTGCACAGTGCATGATTTGAGGACAAAGAACAAGACTATTTATAAATCTTGGCTTTGGCATTGTCTTCTCTGAAGACTGTATGACATAGAAAAACATTTTTATCGAATATTTTTTGTCTTAAAAGGTCAAAACAAAACTGTAAAGCATAAAAATACATATCAGAAGCAACGGAGCAACTAAAACATTTAAACATGATTAATATTTCACTTTGTGCATGGATTTCTTTCTTCGTAGTTCAGTGCAGACAAAGTCAAAGCCATGCATAGTTCGTGGTGGTAGCGTTTTTGGGCTATTGCAGGCAGTATTATAAACATAGACTTAGACATTGATTGATTCTGACATTATGGAATGGGAAAACTGGAACTGTGTTCCAAGTTTCAGGACTATTTTATCGATTTATAATGAAATTATAGAGGAAAATACTGTTTAAACTGATATTTAGGTTAATGTCAAAGCAAACGTAATAGATTTTCAAGGAAAAGGAAGTCAATCTAGTAAGGTTTTTCACTGAAAATGAAAGAATTTGATTTACATATTAGGAAGTTTCAAGTGGTTAATTTAATAGGTAATTGGTCAGTAGGTTAATTATTCAAATCTGTGATCTTTTTAGTTCAGTGTACTAGTACCCACGTCATTGTACATCGTCACCGATGCAATGAAAACGACCAAAATGTGAAAAGGGTTCCAATTCCAATTAGAAACCAATCCATACTGGACTGGTCATTCTTTTAAAAGTGAAAATGAACAAAGTAGCAATGTCCCTTAAGCTTGTGCACATGGAGCATCCCAAATGCATGTATAATCACATCACGTACAACTTTTTATATGATCTGGACAACTTTTGCCATGTGTAACGATAACCGATAAGGATATAAGCTTAAGTTTTATTATTTTAACTATCTCTCCACACTTATCTTTGCATGGTCACCTAAAAAAATCAGGGTTCAGTTTATTAACGTGTCCTCCCAGTGCAATAGCTTATTGGCATGCGTAAAGAACAAAGTAAACCTACAAAGCAGCAGCTGGAAAAATACAATTATTGATTATAATAAATATTTAAATGCCAAATAAATGCCTTCTTTTTAATTCTACTTATTTTTATGTAAAATCTGAACACGGCTGACACGAAACAATTTCTTGTGTTCCGCCCAACAGGATATCAGCGCTCAATGGTCCGGCTTATCATCTTGTTGACAACGAAATCAGCAGACGTAAGCACCGACCGGCCATGCTTTTTCTCTCGTTTTATCAGCCAAAGTACACGTAACAATTTTTTTCAATGTAAAATTATTGTAACAGACAATAATTGATTTGATGATAACCTGGCTGTTTGTGCAATTGTGTGTATAACGTGTAGAGTTATTTGATATTTGCATATCATCGTAAATAAAAAAGTTATCTTCTGGTTTCACGCAATATGCTCATGTTTTTCTGCAAGTGGATTGTTTAAAAAAATGAAATGAATGAAATGTACAAAGAATAGTACACAATATTATCTTGCCACTACACACATGGAACATTATTAGAAATCAGTTTGTGTTATTAATTGTCTTATTATTAGCCAATAAATTGGTAATTATGTAGATAAAAATGGCTACGTTGTTGGTTTTTCAAGTGAAGTTGGTAAAAAATAATAATTAAAAAGAGTGAACAGTGAAGTGATCAAAAAAGAGACAAATGTGGAATTGTGCAGATGGGAAAGTGAAGAGAGCACAGCACTTTGAGCACATCGTCATTTGGAGTTGGAGCATGTGCTTGTAGTGCTTCATTTGTTGAAAAAAATCAGGAAAGGTGGACAAAATTTAGAAAATGTTTATTAAGTTGAAAGCAGAGGTTAAAAGAAGGTGACAGTGAAAGCACGTTAAATTATATAAAAATCGGGTAAGAAACACTTTAATAGTTTTTTTTAAATTCTCATTTTGCCCCAAGTTTGCTCTTGGGTCAGTTTTCCCCGTGTTCGTGCATAATATCTTATAAAAATGCATGAATAATGTTTGCACAGAGATGCAAGTTGGTTAATTAACTTTAAAATATTTGCACAGAAAACTACCATCGTTCATTCACATTCAGTTCAGTAAACAGTTAAGCGTGTGTGTGCATATGAGCAAGAGTTAATGTGGCAGGCATCATCTGAAAATCATGAATCATGATGCAACTTTCAGAAAAAGTGCTCTTAACAGATGCTTGTCAAACTGTTGCAGTTTAAGTTAATAATTTTTAGCGTGCATATTTTATCACACATTTTTGCAACAAGTTTACTGGAGCATATTACCATTTTGTGACGAGTAGGGAATTTAGTCGCGTGTATGATTGACTTGGAATGATTGATTGGGGGAAGGTAGTGCATAATGCAAAGTGCAGGGGAACTGATGGGAAGGTTGATTGGTTGGGTTTCAAACTAAAAGAATTTTCTAAATGAACTATACATAATCATTGCTCGATCATAAGTGTATAATCCACCTGTTAAGAAATCCTGTTTTCCACGTGGAAACTTATTAGGGAACGCTACAGTCATACAACTGTTACTTCTTTTTTTTAAAAAACTTTTTTTATTTTAAAATTATTTTAGATTCATCTCAAACAACCCAACTTGAAATGTTGCGGATAAATTCTTCACAGAAATAAATATTTTCAGACCAATTTACTAAAGTTTCGATTACCGCAGAAGCGTGCGTTAATAATTCTTCTTTATATTTTTCGGGGAGAAAGTACCTTAAAGCATAATGAGTGATCCCAAGAAAGACAGCAACAGCACTGCAGTGGACGTTGCTGTTCCAGACCATGTCGTTACACACGGCAGGCATTCCGTTGGTCGAATGAGTGTTGGTGGAGGTATGGCCAACTCCAAAAGGGCCAGTTTTTTCATTGGGGACGCGGAAGGAAACAAGTTGCCTGTGAAGGTGAATAAAAAATTTATAAACATTTTTTATTGCACTGAACTATCTTAAAAGTTTTACTATTTCTGTTAGATAGTCGGGCCGGATGAACAGGAAATCACTCCAGATGAAATTGTCGTTCCACCAGACGGCGGTTACGGATATGTAAGCTGGCTTTACTAAATTCTCACAATTCCCCAAATGGTTCATTTCTTTAAAACTTACTTATTTTTCTTAGGTTATCGTTTTTGCTGCCTTTATGTCTAACGTCATCGTAGACGGAATTGTATTCTCCTTTGGCAGTTTAAAAGACAGTATATCGGACGCCAGCATAAAACAAGGAATGCCTTTAGATCAAGCCACTTTAGCATGGGTGGGTAGCCTGCTCACCGGTTTCTACCTGCTAACCGGACCCTTTGTTTCCGCCATTGCCAACAGATTCGGCTTCCGCGTTGTCGCCATTCTGGGCAGTCTCATAGCATCTTCTGCTTTTGTCGTTTGCTTCTTTACAAATATGGACGGTCCGAGAATCGGCTACCTGGTGTTCTTTTACGGAGTCATTGGAGGCATTGGTTTTAGCTGCATTTACGTACCTGCCGTTATCGCCGTTGGATTCTACTTTGAAAAGAAGCGTGCTCTAGCCACTGGAGTAGCTATTTGTGGCTCGGGCATTGGAAACTTCATCTTTCCCCCGTTTATTACCGTTTTAACCAACAAGTTTCAATGGAACGGTGCCATTTGTGCGTTGGGAGTTATTGTGCTTCTATGTGGTCTACTGGGTATACTTTATAGACCGTTAAAACCGCAAAAAGCTAAAAAGATGAGTATAACGGTGGACGGTGCAACGCCCGAGGGTACACCTCTGCTTATGCGAATCAAACGCGCAAGGGACATGATGAAGTGGGATTCTGTGAATAGCTTTACCAGCAATAGGGAGTCATACAACGACATTCAAAGGGCAAATGACGATCCCAAGGCAAGATCCGAAGCTTTGTATAATCGCGCCAGAAAAACGTCCACAACTTCCCTAAAGGGCGTTTCCGCCCCAGTGGCAATTCCCGTGGGTGCGGGCATGCAAAGAAAACGTTTGTCTGTGCCTAGCATGCTCCCCGGAAATGTAGGAGATTCCCCGGTGGTTTCTCCCAGCAGTGGACCAATGATTGTAAATCCGCCACTGAAACCATCCACGTTAAAAGCCAAGAGTTTCGTGGGACTTCCGGATTTACACGAAATTGAAGAGGAGCATGGATCGGAGGAGGCGGGCAGTAGGGAAAATAGTGTGATACCTGACGGAAGTCTGCAACAGCAGCATGATAAAACGTCAAGTTTTGAAAATATGTTGAGTAATGGAGGGATGAGTAGGGATAATAACAATGAGAGTAGGAGTTTGCTCAATACGCGTAATGGAAGTGTGGTTACAAGCCGCATAGGGAACTCGACGTTGACCGTGGATGAAATGACCAACTCGAGGATCATTCGGGTGGCAAGCAAAGTCACCCTTAATAAGCCGTTATACAGGGACGATATATTTTACAGTGGCAGTCTTTTGAGATTACCGGACTATGCAAATAATAATGTAAGAAAAAAGTTTTTACCTAAAAAATTTCGTACAAAAGTATTTTCGACTGATGGACATATAAATTGATTGGGGCAATGGTCAGGTGAATTTGGAAAGTGAACATGTGGTGTGCCAAGTAGCAATAGTGTCCGACGATACAGGTAGAGGTTCAGGCAGCCTTCGAGAAAGCACGCAAGTTAGCATAGTCGACAATTTAAAAAATGACACCTGACCCGACCTAATCAAAGTATGGAATTTATAGGAGCAAAAAAAATGCCAAGATAAGTTTGTTTTAAAAATGCATATATTTTTGTACTTTTTTGTATAGCCAATGACCAGTCAAGAGTGGACTGCTGCGGTAACCAGTCCTCCAGAAGATGACGAAGGTGGTCTAATAGCTTCAGAAGAAGTGGATGGAGAAAAGAAAAAAGGATGCTGCAAGGGAGGTGGAGTGGTTAGCAAAATGCTGGACTTTTCTCTACTCCTTTCTCCCACGTTTGTGGTGTTTTGTATAAGTGGCATGTTTGCAATGATTGGATTATTTGTAAGTTGGATGATTATGGTAGCATTTAAATTCTTATGACAAAATGACTGAAATCCAAATTGAAATGAACATGTTTTTTCTTTGAAGGTACCTTTCGTGTTCCTTATGGATCAAGCCTTCTTTGTTTTAGAACACCATGTAGATGGAGTAAACATGACGGAGGTGGAAATGGAAACTGAAAAGAAGACATTGAAAGAGTCGCTAACATTTCTTATATCAATTATTGGAGCAGCTAATACCGTAGGTCGAATTCTCTCTGGATGGATTGCGGATCGACCTTGGGTGAACGCTTTGGTGCTAAACAATGGCGCAGTAACCATAATGGGCTTGTCTACAATGGCGGTACCTTTTCTGCAACAGTGGTTTCACTTTGTGATGTACTCGGGCACGTTTGGCATTTCGATGGGTAAGAAGATCATGGATCATATCAAGTGCAAACCATACATAGAAATTAACATAGTTTTTATCGTGGCTTTCTTTTAGCTTGTTTTGCATCTCTGAGGTCCATTCTGGTTGTGGAACTACTTGGTCTAGCCAAACTAACAAATGCCTTTGGACTTCTACTTCTTTTCCAAGGAATTGCCTCCATGGTGGCTACCCCTTTAGCTGGTATTATTGCACAAACCAGTGGGGGAGAGGGAGATTTTTCTCTAGCTTTCTATTTCGCCGGAAGCGCCCTTCTCATATCTGCCCTAATGTGCTATCCCCTTAACAAGTTGAATCAGTGGGAGAAAAGAAGACATGAAGAAGCAGATCCAAAGTAGCAAAAATAAATGTGTTTTTAGAATTATAGGCTGTTGTTTATGTGATTTCTTCCAAAAAGTGATTTTTCTCAAACTCGCAACTTTTACCCGTTATGTAAGACCCGGTGACTGCACTACGAGAATGTATGGAGGAATTTATTTTTTAAGATATGAGTACATATTATACTTAAACGTTAAATATATTTATGCTAACAAACTGCAATAAAATGTGAGTGTGTATAAATGTAGCACTAATATAAAAGTAGATATAGATAGATAGTTATATAATAGATGTTACAAACGGAAAGTATTATTGTGTGAATAAAGCCAAAGTAAATTATTAGTACATTAATCTTGTAGAGATTTTTAAAAGCTTAAATATTAATGTCTGCAAGTACATTGTGTTTATATGAGACATGGTTGGGGCAACATGAGACTTGCATTCACATGAAAAGCCAGCCATCAGGGTGAAAGTAAAAGTTAAAAATCATCGAAATTCTCAGCTTAATGTGGTACAATAGGAAACGTAGGAATGGTAAAGAACTTTTCCACAGACAGACGATTCCTTAGACAAATGTGTGCAATCTGCTTCTTTTATTGAATCGTAGCATACAGTATTGTAAATCATAGTGTGATAGGAGTAATACTTTCAATTTTACACTGAAAAAATACAATTTCGGAGGAGTACATACAATTTAGGCGCATATTTAAATGATTTCACCTTACAATTTGCAAAGGTTGTGTATTTGTCGAATTAGAAGTTTGCAGTTAGTTTGGGAAAGTTGATCGGAGGAAGAAGTGATAGTCCTGTATAACGGCCACAATTAATGCAGTTGCAATTCCAAGCACCGGAGACAAAGCTTCTATTCCGGCAGAGTTTGGAGTAGGAGGGTTTCCTCCAGGAGAAGGAGGAGGGTTTCCTCCAGGTCCAGTTCCAGTATCGCCGCATTTGCATGAATCAGGCAAATCCTTATTGCAAGAATCACCTTCACATTGACAGGTCATTATTGTCTTATTAACCATTACACAGTCAGTGTTGAACTCTGTACAGTAGCGCATGACTATTTTTTTGGTTTCCAAGTTTTGAAGCAGGGCACAGGCGGGTTTTATGCCGGGACAAGGTAGTTTGACTTCAGGGGTTGTACACTCATTCTCATTGTCACATACGTAGCAGTCGACTGTAATTAACATAAACGCAAAAACTTAATGATAAAAATATTCAGAAATAATTTAAATTCATACATTTAGACAAATTATTTTTACACTTACTACTTTTTTCTGCACAGTTGCAACCCGGAGTTGGCCCCAAGCCCTCGTTGCAACCACGCGTTTGACAGTGGCATGTTAAAAGTGCTCTGTCAATTACCTCACATGGCTGCTTGAACTCTGCACAACCAGCATTTTCTACTTTACTCCCCAAATGGATAGTCTTAAAGCAGGTGGGGTTTTTCCCATTACAAGGTATTAGTTTTAGATTGTCATATTGGCAGTTCTGACATTCGTAACACTCTACTGTTATTTGCAACAAAAAGAACGTTTCAAAATGTGATATTCATCATATAATCTTTATACTGTACATGACAGCTTTTACTTTTCACTTACAAGCAGTTGCATTTTCTCCTTCCGCCGCTACAGCAGGACTGACCAGGTAAAGACCCAGTAGCAATGCTAAACCAACCAGTGGGAATGTCTTCTCGAACTTCAGCATTTTGGAAGCAGTTAAGTTACTTGAGAGTACTTGGTATGGTTTTCGAAGAGTTAGTTCAGTGGTCCTAGTCCTATCCCTATTCCAATTGTCAGTATTGTGTCTATTGATAACGCGCAGAGTGATTGTAAATATCTCATTGCTTTCAAAAATCAGAAAAGTACTGAATTGTTTGCAAGTTTTTTATCACACAGCAATACAGCATTGCACACGGTTGCTTGGAAATCTTCACTTATGACTACCATGCTTGCATGAAGTGAATAAGCTCCTTTTGAAGCCTTTTTAGTACGTTCAACTGGATAATTATTTTTGTTACATGAGACACGGTTGGGGCAACATGAAACATGTCAGAGTGAAAGTTAAAATTATTGAAGTGTGTGGAATGCTGGGCGTGACGGGAGGCATTAGGAAACATGTATGAATAAATGGTAACCAGATTTTTTCCACAAAAATTTCTTAAGGAAAATGAATCAAATGAATGAAAATTATTTAAACGTAGCATATTAAAGTCTAGTGTAAACCAAGTCTAGAGTGAACAATCAGCACTGTAGGGTAATTGAAGTGGCTTTTACTTCCATTTTTACATGCAGGCAATTTTGGACGAGTACATACAATTTACATGCGTTATGATTTGGACTTGAAATTTGTAAATGGTAGCGTATGGGTCGAATTAGTAATTTTCAGTTAATTTGAGAAAGTTCATTTTCCGGTATAGCCCAACAGCACGCCCACAAGTAATGCAGTTGCAATTCCAAACACCGGAGACAAAGCTAGTATTCCAACAGAATTTGTAACAGGACGTGGACCAGGACTAGGGCCAGGATTTACTCCAGTTGCATTAGTAGTAGTAGTCTCAATGAAGTCACCGCATCCGCATTCATCTTCCTCATTTTCATTTTCATTTGGTAAATGTAAATCCTTATTGCAGTAATCCCGATCATGACAATCACACCACCTGAGCGTTGTATTAGCATAACATGAATGAGCAAAATTATAATATCCACAGTCCCGCTTTATTACTTTCTTAGTTTCCAAACTTTGATGCAGCATACAGGCGGCAAGATAACGGACGCAAGACACTTTTCGGCCCTCCCCTTCGCAATCCAACTCATTATCACACTTGATGCATTCAACTGTAATAAATGTTATCCAAAATTATGAATAATTCTAATCATTATGCATCTTGCCGTGTACAGTATTGTTTTATAGGCTCACTCCTTGGTTCTCCACACGAACAATTCGGCAAAGGACCTAAGCCCTCGTTGCAACGATCCCTTTGACAATGACACAATAGATTCAAATTGATAGGCTCACCATATAAGCAGGACTTTCCATTAAATTCCTTGCCAAAGTCTTTTGTACAACCAGCAAACTCATCGAGACTATCTGTATTAATTCTTTTATAGCAGGCGGGATCTGGTCCTGTGCATTCTATTAGTTTGTGATGTGATGACTCATTCATGTTATTATAATATTTTGTATAATTGTAGCATTTTACTATTTATTACAACAAAAAAAGAGCATTTCAAAAAGTTATATTCAACAAACATCAAAACTTTTTCAGCGTTCATGCTTACTTTCACTTTGAACTTACAAGTTTTTTCTTCCTGCGCTACAGTAGGACTGACCAGGTGAAGCACCAGTATCAATGCTAAGCCAACCAGTGGGAATGCCTTACCGAACGCCATTTTAGGAGCAGTTAAATCCTTAATACCTCAAAAAGTGAATACTCACGTCAAAATGTCGGAGTGTCCGACCTCCAACCCAGATTTCTAAACGACTTTGTACAGAGTACAGAGCAATTTTATTATTATAAAAACGCTACGTTTTCCATAATAAATTGTTTAGAATGCTTCAACTATGACTACCATACTGACAAAGTCAGACCCTGATCAAAATGGGGCAAGTTATATTCTCAAAATGATGAAGACGCTCCTTCCCTGGTCAACGAGACGAGAAAGAGATTACAGCTTATTCTGGGGCTAAGTGATACTAAACTATACAGTTTCCATTATAATCAAATATTATTTCATCCCATCACACATTCTGACTGAACTTGTATGAACGCATCATATAGACACGAATATCGACTAAAACTCAATAGGTTCATGGTTACAAATCCTTTGAGTTTCGAACTTTCATCTAATTTACGTTTTCACTCCAAATTTTCTAGCACAATGATTGACTCCTTTGTAGATTCTAGCCAACTGATCGATGATGAATAATTGATAAAATTGTAGTGTTAACTTTCTCTGCTAATTATGGAGCTAGCACATGAAATTGCAGTTATTTTTAGAAAAATCCAGCATCTGAAAGCTGAACCAGACAATAATGGAGATCATCAGAGGCAAAGCGAAATCTTCCAACTTTTCGGTGTAATCGAACGAATTCTTAAACTGGAAGGACAGGAGATTTTAGAAGAATTGGAGCCACCATTAATGGCAACGCAGGTGCTGGAAGCACTGGAGGAAGCCAGAGAGCAATTGAATCAAGCCAAAATAGTTCCAAGCGTTTCTCTTTCTCCAAAAGAAAACCTAATAGTTGATGTGGATAATCCACCATTGTTCCCAGAATATTTTCTTTTGCCTGGCTACCTAGTTCGTGAGAAAATACTAAATTTTCTAAGTCCACAAGATTTGGTCAATCTAGCCAGCGTAGCTCCTTGGGAAGCAGAGAAGGAATGGTTTCCACAGCCATTGACCCACTTGCAATTGCACCTTGTCTTTCCACTTCTCTACAAAATGGGGTTACTAAACCTAATGGACGTTCTAAATCTTAGCGAAGCGTTTCCCTACTTTCGTACCTTCATAACCAAGCACTTTGAACAGATTTTGTGGAAGGACAATCAATACCTGTGCAATACAATTTACACTGGCATTCCGTTAAAGGACTTTGCGAAAGTCAACCTAAAAAAGCGAGGTCCAGTGGCTTGCCACGTACAAGTACAGCCAACTCGTCGGAATGACAAGTTAACACTAAGCCAATTGAAAACCTGTGGAAAATGCATTCTGCATTGTGCTCTGAAGCTACCCAACGGTCTAACTTCGCAGCAGTCACTAGAGGAAGCTGCGGCGTTATTGGAGCATATGCCCAATTTGAAGGTTCTCAGTGTGGAAGATCCCAAAAATACGTTTTCATTACAACTGCCTCAGGATCAGGAGGATAATCCCGATTTTAAAATCCCGGAAATGCCGAATTTGCCATGCTTAAAAACTTTACTGATTATTGAGCTCACTGAAATTTTCTCGTGCTTGAAAAGGGTCCTGTTGGCAAAATATGGGGCAATGTTGGACTCCCTGCAGTTATATTCCATTGGGGAAGCGGAAGAAGACGCTGCCCCGCTTGTAGACGCTTCACTGAGCACCTTGGTCCATTCTATGATTCCCTTTGCACTTGTTAACCGTTTCTTTAACAGTTTGCACGTTTTCCGGAAATGTCCATTAAAAACCCTGTTCGTCAGTGCGGCTCACCTGAATGGGCCCATGAGTTATGAGTACTGCCTTTGGAACTTGCTAGCCCAGTTTTACTACAATTGGGGAGAAACGCTGGAGGAGCTTCAGATTAATCTTACAGGATTTCGGTCGCTTTCATCAAGAAATGTTATTCCGTTCGAGGAATCCAGTGCAATGACCAGGCTTCGTTTTCCAAAGTTGAAACGCTTGACGTTAACTGGCTGTCCAAAGAGTTGGGCTTTTCTGCTCTTGTTTCCCAATTTGGAGGAGTTGGTGTATCATCACACGTTTGAACCTAATGCTTCTAGAGACGAGCCTGGGACAGCGGAACCCTTGATTACAATGTACAGTGACAAGAGAAGAACTTTAACCAGTAACATTTGGAAAGTTCTTGGGAAGTTGAAGCAAGTCAGTTTTGATGTGGTGGACGTTGTGGAAGGCGTGGTTAATGGGGAAAGGGCCTACTTTTCGAAAATGTGTAATATTACTGTTACCCGAGAGGAGTGTATAGCTTTTCAGGAAGAAGGTATTAACTGAAGCAAAAGGGAATAGGGAAACATGCTGTTAATTATTTCAAAATTAGCATGTCTTGTAATAAAGGAGCTAGAGAAAGCAATAGAAATCAATAAAAGGAGTCATTGTCTATTGTATAGAGTTTTCAGTTGACTTCATCATCATATTGATGTGATGAACTGATAACAATTTTAATGACCATTCAAAAGCTTCTAAATTATATCCTCAAAATCAAGGAAAGGCTCAAAGAATTTGTGAATTTTGTGGGCAGGAATTTAATGAGAGGGGCAATATGAGAACGCATGTGAAGAGAATGCATCCAGGAAGGAAGAAGGAAAGTGAGAATGATGAAGAACAACCGATAAAGAATAGGAGTGTCAGTAGGAGATTGGGTAATAGTAGGGATTTGTGGCAATTTTAATTGAATTTTCATTTCATTTTAAATTGATAATTAATAGACATTTGATTCATCTTTTAAATACAATAATTTGTACACATATGTTGATCCGATCAACTTGATTGCTCAGAAGATTTGTTAATAATTAATTTCTTTGATTGGACATCATCTTCCTTTATCCTACATCTCCATCTGAGCAGCCATGCACTCCTTCCGTGTAACGCTTTCTATCCCATTCACATCAAAAGTAACTTTCTCCAACTTAGGAAACAGTTTCCAAATGTTGCTGCTCAGCACCGCATCTCTACCACTTTGAAGTTGAACAATCGGCTGAGTACCCTCCTCCTGTTCGTCATCATCAGACATGGAACCATCTTCATCATCACCCATTTCATAAAACGTTAGTTCCTCCAGCGCAGGGAACAGCAATAGGAAGGACCAGTTCCTGGACACGGGGTAGCAATCTGTGGTCAAGCACCGAAGCTTAGGAAAGGTAAGGTTCGTCATCCAGGTTCTATCTCGATGGTTTTCGTCATCATTGGCGTGATTTCGTGCGTTAAACTCTGATAAGCGAATCTCCAGAACCTCCAGCGTTTCTGCCCAATGTCTACCAAGTAAAGTCAACAATGGTCGAAAGATAATGTCGCTTATTCGCAGGTCAATTTTTTTCAAAGGACAGTTTGCAAAAGTGCGCAAATTGTTAAACACGTTTCGAATAGGCACAGGAAAAAACGGCTTAATGCCCAGCTTTAGACTTGTCACGGAAGCATGTGTGCCAGGGATTTGGAATCGGACTTGTGGCTCGCCAGTCGTGTACAAATCCACAAACTCCAACTTCTGTCCATATTTGCGAAGCAACATTCTTTGCAAAGCCGAGCCCTCGTAACTTTCAAGAAGGGCCAAATTCCTTAGGAATGGCAGCTCTGGAAGCACCAACCCCTCTGTTTCCTGCTGAACCAATCCAGAGTCCTCAATGCTCAGGGTTTTCAGGTTAGGCATAAGCTCAAGATAGGACGCAATCCGTTCCATTATTTGCCCACCTCCATTTAGCTTTAAAGCACAGTGCAAAATCCTTTTGCCACAGATTCGCAGTTGTTCCAATCTTCTTGAGTCATTAGCCAACGTATGATTGAGCTCAAAGCGTACATGAGAGACAACTGGATAATCTTCTTCAAGCCCAATCAAATTCTTCAGTGTCACACTCTTGTCAATGTTGTGGTAGCATCTGAACAAACGAAATCCATCCTTCCAAATCACATCCTCGTAATACTTTAGGATAATGGACCGGACACAGGGATGCCATGTACTCAGAATCATCACGTCCTTGGGTTCCAATAGATCCTTTTCCATGAGAATCGGGAAGATGGTTCTCATTTTAAGGAAAGTTATTCGTTCAGGGAAGAACTTCTTTTCCATGGGTTTGACCAAGGCCACATTCAGCAGGTCTTCAGGGCTAAGGAAGCTCAGAATCTTTTCACGAACCAAGAAGCCGGGTAGTTCGAAATACTTGGGGAAGCTGGCAATGTCCTCCTCATTCTCATCCGCCGCCCTTGGTAGGTTCCCTGTAGGTGTTGGTCCAATTGCCGTTCTTTTTAATTGCTCCCTTGCTTGCTGCAGACTGTCTTGGATTCGTGCAGCCAAGACATCATCCTCCATCTCCTCCAAAATCCAATTCCCCTCCATTTTGAGTATCCACTCGATCATTCCAAAAAGTCGGAAGATTTCACTCTGCTTATCAACTGCATTATCCCCTGCTCCAGTTTCAGTCTTGAGGGTCTCCACCCGTCGAAAAAGCTTAATAATCTCTTGCTCCGCCATAATTATAATGCTCAAACTTCAAAAAGTACAATTTCAAGCAAACTCTTCGGAAAATGTTCCGTCCTACACTGGACACTGACGACTGACCGTTGTAAATGTCCATCAGTCACTTCATGAAAAATGCAATTATGTATATTGCTGCCATGCGTTTTTATTTCCCAAAAATCAATGGAAACGGAACTTGAGTGAATGATGGAAAAGGAGACGCTTCAATCCCTAAATCTTGCCATTCATATAATTTTTCTCATTGGAAAATGGCACGAATTCTTAGATTTTCACACCTTCATTCATCCCAGAAAACCTTTCCATTACACATTAAACTTTCTTACAGTTTATTCTGGGGCTATGTGACACTAAATTATACAATTTCCATTATCCATTATTACTTCATCCCGTCACACATTCGTAACCAAAAATGTCATTCCCAAAAAGCAGATTAGCATAAAAGCATCATCTAACCACAAATTTCAATTAAAATTTAGTCATAATTAACTTAAAATGCTGCCCATGCTCAAGTGTGTCCACTTTTGGGGCAACTTGCGAATTTTATTTGTCACCTACAAACAAACGACTAGTAGTTGACATTCCAATCTTTCTACTAATGAAAGCCATGTTAAATGGCTTCTAAATTATGGACAAACCAAACCAAAATTCATTCATGGATGTCCACTTTTTAATTACCTAGCTAAATCATCAATGAATCACGACCACTAATTCCCAAAATCCAGTACTACGCCGTATCGTCCATCGTCATCCGCGTATCCTGTTCTGATTCTGAGTCAGCTGCTGCCTCAGCTCACGTCTGTCAATGAAGCCACTTGTTTACAAGGTGCTCAGTGTCTTTTTGTGGTGCATTCTCCAGACTCCACTTCCACAAACAGTCCGACTGGACTATTTTTACTCTTCATTTGTCTATTTTTAGTTAACTTATCAATTTAGCTGTCCAAACTGGTTTGTTGTTTGTCCATTGTCCAGTTTAAAGAAGAGGAAACCAGCTTGTCACTCTGAAGCGGAATGACACTGGTTCAGCGCATTTAGTTTTTTAAGTGTAAAGTGCATTTAAACTTGGAGATTTGTGTGTGCCTCTGATTGTCAGGAAATTTGTAGACAACGGCAGTAGCATGACAATGACAATGTAGCCGTTAAAAAGGTGATAACGGTGTGATAAAAATGAAGCGTTAAAGATGCGGAGATTGACAAGAGATTGTGGTAGATTAAGTAGTGACAGCAGTATTAAATGCGCACAAAAAGTTGCTAAACGGTTTATGACCTGATACCTGGCTCAGGACCATTTTTTGAGGGATTTAGAGTATAAAAATGCCTGCTTTAGTGGCTCTAGGTCGACGCTGGCAAATAGCCAGTGACGACTTTGTATTTCCAGGGTTTATCGATGTACTTATCCGAGTCTCGTGGTAAGTGGGTAATAAAATGATGAGTTTATATTAAAGTGTGTCACGGATGTTAAATGGAAGGCTAATTTTATTGCAGGGTTCTTGCGGGATGTATTATCTTTTGGAAAGAAGACACAAAATTAAGCTGTGAAGGAGGAACGTTGATTCGGACTTATCTGATGGGCAACTTTTTTGTGCTTCTGTCAATCATCTTTGCAGATATTGCATTGGTTCAAAATAGTATGGTGGGGTATATAATGGACACGGAGGCGAGAAGGCATGTGGTGCCTTGTTTGTACATCCGGTAAGTAATCATGATTAAAAAGAAAGTTTAAAGATAAGTTGTTTTTAAGCAATTAATTCATGTTGTGTGGTTTTTTTTCTTTGCAGGGTGGCACTTGTCATACCGGAAATCATTTGGAATGCTCTGGGTACTGACTGGGTGTACTCGGGTACAATTATGTGTGAAGCTGATGCACCTGAGACGTTGCTATTAATTAAAAGTAAGCTTTGTAGTGACTTAAGTTTGTGTTTAATTTATGTCACTCCCTCATTTCCGTTTTATTACGTTTGTAGTTCTCACCGTGTCCAGTTGGGTGCTTGTTGCAATCATGTTGTGTGTGATGGCCGTGGCCTTTGATCCAATGGGAGGAAAGTCTCCGTCCTTTGATGAAATGGACTATGAACGTTTTGAACAAAGTGTCTTACACGGGAACACTCAAACCAAGTTGTGGGAGCGTCGTTGTAAAATTATTATGTGCTCTTGCATAGGAATCGATGAAACGCATAGGAGAGCGTTTAGAGATATTGGCAAAATTATGGGGTACCTGTTCGAGGAAGACTTTGTGCCTTCCGACATTGCTGCGGGGTTGATTGTGTTGAACCTGAAGAAAAGTGGAGCGCTAACAAATTCCCTGCAAAATCATGCTGCTACAGCTGGAGGTTCTAGAGACGGGGAGAATGGCGTTGTTTGTGGATCTCCAAAAATTAAAAACTTTTTGGAGGAGTCCAGCTACGAGGTGGAAACTGACAGGTGGCATTCACCTCAACTTGTTGCGCACTTTATGAAGTACGCTTTGGGAAGTTATGGATGGCCTTGGTATGTCGTGGCGCATCCTCGTGTGGGCCTTTTGCGGTTGTGGAGAAACATTTTGTGTTGTGGAATGGGCCAGTAAGTAATCTTTGGTTTATTTTAACATTTTGTTCAAAGTTTTACTGATTTTGTTTTGACAATCGTATCATTTCTCCTTTTTTTTAGAACACATTCAATTGGAGTTGAAGGAGATAACTGTTGCTTTTGTAATCTGTCAGCATTGAAGCTGACCACCCACGTAAAAGATGTGGACCTTTTATATGCTTCTTTTGAAAACAATGTCTTTCAAACGCCTTTTTTCATCGCGCTAGATCACGAGGAGCGTTGTATTGTGGTGGCTATTAGGGGAACAATGTCACTCAGAGATGCAATTACGGATTTGAGTGCGGAAGCAAAACCACTGGAGTATCCGGGAATTCCTCAGGGGTGCAAGGCGCATCAGGGAATGCTCCTTGCTGCAAAAAATACCCTGGAGAAAATTAATCAGTTGGGAACTTTAAGTAGAGCTGCAATAAATTACCCATCGTACACCGTCGTTCTCACCGGTCATTCACTTGGAGGTATATAATGATAACCTAAATTGCTGTCAAAAGTCACATTATGACCATGTGACCTATTATCCATTTTTTACTTTGTGATAAAACAACTTGATTAATTTGTTTTCTTAAAGCTGGAACTGCTACGCTGCTGAGTTTAATGCTGCGCTCAACATACCCCAATCTCAAATGCTTTTCATTTTCTCCTCCTGGCTGTCTGGTGACTGCGGAAGCGGCCGAGTTTTGCGAAAGTTTTGTAACTTCTGTGATAATTGGAGATGACATAGTGCCTAGACTTAGTGTGCCGTCCTTTGATCGCTTTAAAAATGATTTAATTCGTGCCATTAAGGAATGCAAAACACCAAAGGTTACTTTCAAACTCAATAATGTTCTTTTTATGTATTTATTTAATTGTACAAGCTAATTTGGATTGTGTTGATTTTATAGTACCGCATTCTGGTTGGGGGGTGCTGGTACCTTCTAATGGGAGGTGTTCCAAATTTGTCTTATTTGGAAGGAGAAGAAACCAGAAATGGAACGGACTCTACTCCACTCCATGACGCAGATCAGCCCAACTACCATACTTACGTGAGTTGATTAAAAAAATTCAGATTAAGTCAGTTATCACCTAGAAATCTAAAGTACGAATTCTACTTGAAATTCTAGGTCTCTCTTGCCGAAGTAAGTCACCAAATGCAACGCGAGTCAGTTACCAGATGTCCAATGTATGTGGCTGGAAAAATAATGCATGTTACAGAACGACCCATTTTCGAGTCAAGACCTGACTTAATGGATGATGGACCTCGCTACGAGTATCGATGGGCCACTAGGGAGGAATTCTCCGAAATCAAAGTCACTCCTAGAATGATGCATGACCATTATCCAGATAATGTGCTGGAAGCTTTAAATGACATTGCGTCAGTCAACTCTAGAGCAACCTTCTATTCTGCAATTTAATTTTCCAATAAAAAACGCATGCAGCACCATTTTTGTAGATTAGTGGAACATTCTACCAAAATAATTACAAATGACGGTCACACACGTGCTTAGTGTTCGTTCTTTTTTTCGTTTGTAAACTATTTTTATTTTAAGAACACCATGCGCATTTATATACTGTGTATTTATTTTATTCCATAAATAATTTATAATTTAAACTATAATTTCTTGTGGACAGTTACTACAAAATCAACATTATCTCATGGATATTATAATTATACGATTATACCTATACTATTTACGGGTGATTGGTTTTCAAAGAGATTTTCCACGTTTCTGGTGATTTTGATTGAAATTCAATTGAGATGCTTTAGAATGTATGCTAAAGTGTAGATGCATTTAAAATGCATAGTATTATCACAAACGCTTTCTAATATTTAAAAAACTGTTTTGGGATTTCAATTTTTTAAAGGAAAAGGTGAAGTTTTAAGACTTTTAAGTTGTTTAAATGCAAATTGAAACGGAAGTATAAAAACCAGCGAGTTTATTATAACTTGGTTAGTTATTTATTTGATTCATAATATTATGATGTATGATGGTAGCGCATTTTATTCCGTAGGTATTCCACGTAGTATAAACTCCTATACACATGAGCTATAGTGGAAGTAAATAAAAACGGTCAGCTTAAAAAGAAGTCAACTTGTAAAGTTTTTGCTTTTATTTATATTCATTCATCTGCCATCTTTATAATCTTGTATAACAATAAATACCTATAAAATGCACACAATGCTTTTCTTGGTGTAGCATACCTACTTTGTATTCTGAACAATTATACAACTTTTATCTTAACTATTATGATTACAGGGTAGGATACAAAAATGGTGTTTAAAAAATAATATGAGATCATAAAACATCACACTTGTGTATGTACTTGTAGTAGATTTTTGTGCAGTCTCAAAGTGGCCGACATATTTGTTTCGTTCGGTTTTTATCCTTTCTTCTTGTTGCGCTTATTATGAGATTGTTATGAAAGTTATTGGAAGATTTTTTTTACATTTTCCCCACCAGCCAGGGTAACTTTCCTTTGGTTTTAAAGTTCCAATAGTCGTAATAAACTTTTGACACAACGGCCACTATCAAAATGGCGAGTACAATACTGACCAAGTCAAGAACGTCGATAAATGGAGTTCCATGGCTGTCCACTTGGCACCATTGCTCCATTCTCATGTACCGAATCTAAAGAAATAAATAAATTTATTTTTAGGGAAAAATGTCATTTCCACTACATACCCAGCAGACAGTAAGCGTAACTTATGAATTATGGAAGATATTCTGGTAATAATCTTTTTTCCCTACCTGCTCGTTTGTGGAAGCGCACCGTACGTCTTCTATGTGACCAATTTGATTGGAATACTTTAGCAGCCAGACCTTGAACCGCACAAAAAGAAAGCCGTTGTAGCATAATAATTCATAAAGGACAAGGCAATCTCTTCCCAATTTATTTTTCCAAGAAAATGCATTTCCCTTACCTTGAAGCTGGATACAGTAGAACAGTCACACTTGAACTTATTACTACTTAAATCAATTTGGTAAAGACGGCTATTTTGGCGAAACACATTTTCCAATACGTATACCGGCACCTGAAAAAAAAAGTAATGAAAAATAAATTGAATGAATGAAAAACTGCCATCCACACAATATCGCAGAAATCTGAATGGGAAAACGAGTATGTGTAGGTTTTTCCATGGAAGAATAAATTGCACTTGGAATGTCAAAAGGAAAATTGGATTTTTTGTGTGCAGAAAAAGAACTGCAACCAACCCTGTGTAAATAAATGCGGTGAGTTGTGTAGTTGTAGGCGTTTTTGTAAGTTTGGTCAAGTTTTTTTAGAATTCCCTTTGAAAAAAATCATACATTGAAATGAAATGGAAACTTCGCAGGAAGCAATTACATGAGGCGGTGATGTGTAAAGCTACAAAATGTATGTATAGCTATGTAAAATGATAGATATGTTGATTTAGATGATGATGTAACTTCAAAAAAGGAATGAAAAACGTAACCACAAAAATGCTAATTGAAAAGAAATATTTCATCGATGGATAGAACCCCGAAGGGAAAAAGGGTACTTGTTTGTGTAGTAGGAGGAAAATATTTTACTTTGATGAATAGGTAGGCATTCATACCTCAGTGAGTTGATTGCGTCGTATGGAAAAGAACTGGAACTGGTAGAACCAGTCGGAGCCCTCCAGAATGTTAATGGAGGAAATTTGATTGTCATCCAGATGAAGGGTCATAACGTTTAGATCTAAGTACCGGGGGTCGTCCACAAAACTGGCCATTGAAGTTATCTAACCAAAAAAGATACATACGGTGAGCATCAAACATCGAAAGCAAAAATATTTGCTTTTGCTTTAGGCTTTCTCTTCAGGAATGCATTGAGAAAGCAGCGCTGTACCTTGTTGTCGCTCAGATCCAGTGTGTCTGTTGGCCTAGGCAAGTGATCTGGATCGGGGAAATCTAAGAATCCTTTGTTGGAGCAGTTGACTACAGTCTTGGAGTGAATCTCATGGTTTTGCTCCCAAATGTAGACTATATCACAGGAACAGTTGACACGACACTCTTGGCTCACTTTCTGCATGGGACACATTCAAAAAGAAAAGTTTTAATAATTCATCGTTCTTTTGTATTTTTTTACGTAGGTGGTTTCTGCAGAAGAGCAGAAACGAGTCAAGCAACCATAAATAGAACCTATAGGGTCTGTAGCGTCTTTTCATGTTCTTTTGCTTAATTTTGTTTAATTAACCGTAAAAAAGGTAGTCGTTCAGTTTTTCGCTATTTCAGCAGAAAAATTCTAAATATGGCTAGATAGCTCGATGCATAGACATGTATACATATTAATTATTCACCAATAAACTACGCATTTCTTTCTTTATTTGAAAAATTGTACCTTGAGAAGATGAAGAACCTTCAGAATAGGTTTCCGCTTGTTCTGATGCGGTGGCTTGTCACACAGCGTTTCATTCTCTCGTACCAAGGATATCCCTGCTGTCTCAAGCCACAGCAGATTAGTACAGTCCAATGGATTACCTGCGTAGTAGATACAAAAAAAGAATATATAAAACTCTGCTAGTTAACACTAAAGTTAGCAAAAATAATAATTACTACGTAGTTTCTCTATATATTTTTAGCTAAAAGCATAAGCGCTAATCGCATATAGTCCATAAAACTTTTCCATCTACGTAACACGCACACTAGTCCAATTTTCCCCAAAACTTTTCCACGGAAAGCGACAGAGAGTAATCAAGCCAATTTATATTTTATCTCTGTGAAACTCTCCCCAGGTATCTCTTTCCTTGGTACTTGGTACAAAATGTACAAATGTCAATGGCGCATTTTGGAAAGTTTCCGGGAAGAAGGATGTACTCAGCAGGATCAAAACTAATATCAAATATTGAGAATTCTCTCAACATCTTCTTTTCCAGAGAGATGTGTTTGTCAACGGGATGTCTACTATTCTTGGAGTATTGCGTTCCGTAAACACAATCTCGCTTTCCCCCTTTGAAACCCTTTTTCCAGAGAAAGTGTACAATAAACACAAACACACACGGGATTTCATTCAATTGTCAATTGTACGGCTTTCATAAAGTTCTCTCTTGGAACAAAATATGAGTCCATTTTTATTGTCAAAAGCTTTCTATCACTGCCTACCAAGCATATTAAATATATCTACATATTTAGCATTATTCATTCCGCTAAAAACATTACTAATCCATTTTTGCCATCATAAAAGCTAAAAGCCAAAATATTATGCATAAAAGCAGACAAAAGATTTACTGTCAAAACACGTCCCACTACTAAAAGTTGATAGTTATGTTGTAGAAGCATATTGTTGTCTTTGTGAAAATATGTGAAATTGCGTTTCATTGTTATTTTGTCAAAAACCGTTATATAATTTAGCAAAGAACTACTACTGTGCTCTTGTGTACAGATCCACAGACTTTAGACAGGAAAAATATATGAGAAATTTGAAAGGCTCAGAGCAACAACCAAATTTCAATTCAGTTTTGCAAAAAGCAAAATACGGTAAGCTCGTTGTAGGGTAATATATTTTACGTAGAGAGATCTTCAAATTGGTTGCAAATTGAAAGCCCGTCTGCTACTAAATTGAAATTTGAAACTGTCTTGTGTGAATTTTTGTGCCATATAATATTGCACGGTTATACTGAGTATTTATAACAAGCCATACTGAAAAAAATATGCTTTTAGAATATATTATCATCAGTCTCATTATCATATAGTTATATAGTTTAAGCTGGCGTGTGAAAAACAAAAAAAGGAAAGAATCTTTCATGTTCGCTGACATTTTAGATGAAACGTAACATCCAGTTTAAAAATATTCCTCCCCGAAAATTTGCTTACGGTGTGCATACATACAAATCCATACCCTCCAGATCCAAAACGAAAGAAATGTATCAACTATCGACATATTGCACAATCCTTTTACATTTTAGTTTTTCCACTCTATGCAAATTTGGTATTAAAGACAGAATCTATGGATCGTGAAGACAGAAACGTAAATTAATAACACTTGAGAAGCGATAAAAACCTGAAATATAGGGTTTGTAGAGAGAATACTGGCTTTGTGTGTGGTTTCACGTATTGGTTTACAATAATAGTAATGGTTTCACAAGCGCGTTTTCTACATCTTGCTTTCTTTCTCATTCTCTTTAGTATTCCATTATTAGCTTTTCTCCCAGCACGAAACAAATTTTCGGTTTGTAATTTCTTCTTTCTGGATCGAGTGAGACTATAAAATAGTAAATTGGAAATCGAATATTTGTTCTTTAGCAAAATACACAAAGGAAATAAATTATTATAAAGAGATGGTATGGTGGTGGGGTACACGCTATATGTGCATATGATTATGTGTATCTTCACTTCAAGGCATTTGTCCTTGAAAAGAGAACAAAGTTTGGAAATACCTGATTTCACTCAGAGAAGCTCTACCAAAAATGGAAAATTTCTGCCAAAGGGAGAAAGTACAACGGGAAATGTAATACCCATGAAAAACAACAACAATCAACAATAGATCAAGTTAGTTTCAATTTTGGATAACAAAAGAGAAGGAGACGGATCGATGGGTTTTAGTTTAGTAGCAGAAGTGAATAGCAACAGGGAAAGTAAAAGTGAAACTGGTTCTGGTCCCAGAGGACAAGGCCAAAAAACTCGGCAAGAGACTTGTATCGACAGTTTGATGATTTCATGGCCTTCAATAAAATGGCTTCTCAAAATCAACCATAAGCCACGTTTACATAACATGTACTTTCTGCACAACTACAACTTCTAAAAATACTGTATCTTTTATGGTTTGCCAGAGATGTTCGTTAATTTCCTAGGTTGGTCATGATCATGTTGAGTTGATGCTGATCACGGATATTGAGTGCTGTTCATCTCTTTATTAACCACCAAGTTATTAGCTTTTTTCTTCTATGGAAAAAACCATAATGATCATGCAGACAACTTGTGTTGTTAAGCCCTCAAACGTTGAACCTCAAACCGTTACAACATTTCATTGATGAGTAATAAAGTTTTTCTTGGGAAATTCATGCTAATAAATGCAGGTAGAGGTAACCTGTATCTAAAATCCAGTCTCGAATAGGAAATCGAAAAAACTGTGGTTATAATCTTAACAAGTATTTCTACAGTGTTACAATTTAGAATGTATACATTTCAATCTAATAACTTTACTCCACAATCACATCTACATTATGAAATAGCTTGTCTCTCTTCGAAAAGTTAGAAACGCTAAGGAAAATTGACAAAGTTTTGATTTGTCGTTACACGTGACATGACCCATGAGAGAGTCCTACTTTTGCAAAGAACATCATAGGAATGTCTTTACAAATCATAGATATTGAGATAGACGATATAGCTAATAGTAAGTCATCGTCATCGTATAAGCAACATGTATAATACAGAATCATACATTTTTTACGATCTAATATCTTTTTACACACAACTTGCATAATGTTGTCTTGTCATGTGAAAAAATCATGTCAACATAGTCAATTTCCAGGGTAATATTTTTATTTACCAACTTTACTGATGAGTTTTCCAAACTGACTGTCTCTACATATTTATTATGAACTTTAATAATTTGTTAAAGCACATAATTCTGTTTTCAGCGTGTCTGCGCATAAATAGTCTGGATAACAAAACAATAGCAAAATGATTCCATTGTACGTTTTGTGTTAAGTTTGCATGCAAATTTGATGTAACAGTCAGAGAGTCAGCAGACGTCATAGTCATGAATGAAATGCTATATCAGCTACATGAACTCAAACAAAGACAATCAGGGAAATAGGCATAAAGTATTGTAATTTTCATTTAAAACCCATCTTTGCAAATTGTACATCCAAACATCCATCGTAAGACCCAGCTCACTTTAGAAATAAACCATCATGCATGAAAAATATCAATTTCTTATGCAACTTGTTTTTTTGCACGTCTCAAGTTGCCCCAATTAAATCCTCCCTTGAAGTATTTAAGCCTCCCAGCAAAATCGGGTATTTCTGGTCTAATAATAGCTCATCCTTCGTTTGAACTTTGCACACTAATTCTTTTTAGTAACAATTTTCATAACAGCTGCCTACAGGAGTTTTGTAGACGACTGCCGGCGCCTCCAAAACCAACAAAAAAATCCGACAAGAAGATGAAGACGCTCTAATACTCTCCAGCAGCTACTCAATTTCATCTATCATTTCTCACATCATCATGTTCACTCACGCAGAGAGCTTGATAGAAGATTATTGAATTTTGGTCATACTATACCAAGGTTCCGTCCACCAGAGTACAGTGTTAAGAGTTAAGACTGGGACTACAGTGTTGCTGATGCAAACCAGTAGTAAAAAATTCCATAATTGATGAGAACCCGGCCCACATAAAATTTATTACATTTTATTATTACAGAACATGCCCGACACACAAGAAGAGGATTATTGCTCAAGTTTATACGATTTTACTACTAACTTGGCGAACTGGCGACCTCGCCAAGGTCAAGACTACCATGTTATCAAATTTCCAGTTGTAGAACAAGTAGGTACAAGTACATGATGCATTTATGTAAGCAAATATCTCAGAGCAATTATCAATTTTCCCGTTTTTTTTGTTACGGGGTTCATCAGTAAATATTTAACTCTGGCAGATGGCATATTTCTCCCAGGCGGATAAAACTGCTTTTCATCTCGCATTACATTGTTAGACAATTATAACTACTTATTCTGAACATGTCTCAATTTAATATCCTCTCTCCAATAGTTTTTCAACTAAACAGTTACTTTTCCCTTTTGCTCAAATCCATGAACTTGCCCTACACAATGCCATGCCACTTGTTGTTATTCTCATTGTTAATTTTTTCCTTCTCAAGAAGAATCTCCATTTTCGTCAGTAGTCATCATTATCGTCATCATCACACTAGCTTACTAGCTTCATACATCATAAAAAATATTCTATTTATTTTGTTCCGTCCAACCGGCTCCCCTGTCGACTGGCTCAGGTTGCCCGGCAGAATGGCGACATTATTCTGCCACGCAGCAATTAGAAATAAAATCAGTATTCTAGAATAACAACAGCCAAAACAGATTTTTTTCTTTTGAAAGGAACATTGATAAATGGATGGATGTAAAGAAACATGATGCTCTATAATGATATTGCTAGAAGAAGTCATGTGCAAATTGTGTACACGTTTACTGTGTTCAACAGGCAGCAAAACAGAATATATATTTTGGCTGCCTACACATGAAAAATGTGACCTGTTCAATTATATCATTTGACTACGTTTTCTAAATGACTTGCCAGCACAAACTGCACACGATTTTATTGTTATGATTATTCCGTGTCTCTGCCTTAGCATTTACCACTCTACTGAACATATCCAACACACTATGAATATGACACGGCTGCTGGCTTGTTAGAATCGGAATGACTGATTTGCATAAATTATGCACGCCTAATTAGCCAATTCTTTAGCTCTTTTGTCTCCATATCCTGATTCTGACTTCTAAAATGTCTAGCTTGTGTGTGGTGTAGTTCCTGTCGAAAAATAAATGAAGCTCAGGTGTTACAATGGCTAAACTACGTCTCTTTAATTTTGCTTTTTTAGCTGTGTAGGTAGATCACACACAGTCACAACCGTCACGCAGTTGCAATTCTCTAAAGAAGCTTGTGTCGACAATTGCGCATTTTATTCCAGCCAAGCTTCCTCAAGACAATCTTAACTATCAGCACAATTGCCAAATTGCCAAGCTATTATAAGCTCTACAACTTGTTAATAGCTTTTTTGGTGCACACTTAACGCTTAACAGCAAACTGCTCATATCTCAAGAGAATGATGGTTGAGCTGCTCTTATTTTTTGCTACTAAATTTCAATGTCACTCAGGTAACTGGGTACAAACTTTACATAATTGTTCCAAACCTCTCTCTTTAATGCTAAGTGCTGAACTGGGGCAATCTGAACATTAGGTTTTGAATGGCATTTATTCTATAACATTTTAAATCTGACCATAACCATAGCAGCACTTAACGTAAAACTTAATTGTTGTTTGTGATGATGCGCACATACATAATGTATTAGACACACGTGAAAACACTTTTCCAGAACGACTGTTTTGCTTGTAGGTCTCTGGTCTATTATTCTGACGCTTACAACAGACACACATTCGCTATTTTTCCAGAAAAAAAAACGCCTGGTAATTGTGGTTTGGTGTGCTTGTGCTTTCACAATAATGACCATCACGGGACGCATCATAATTCCATTACAAAAACATGGCCGTAAAAATAAACTGGCAAAGCATTAGAGAATAGTAGTAGTGTATTCAGTTGAAACCTATGAAAATACGTAAAGGTTTACTCTGGACAAACAAGCGGAAACTGGTTGCTCAATTTATACAAACAGGCTTTTGTAAAAGATACAATTTTGTAAATTTTACATGGCTGCCTGTTGGCAAGCAGTTTTTAAAACAGAAAGTACAATATAGTTACATGCATATTATATGACTAGACGTTGTAGGTAGATGAAAGTGTAAGCAGTAGTAATTGGTCCCCGGAGAGTTAGCAAGTTAGCACCAAGCGACAGAAAATTTGTATACAATGCA
Organism: Entomobrya proxima; assembly: GCA_029691765.1. Taxonomy (NCBI): domain Eukaryota; kingdom Metazoa; phylum Arthropoda; class Collembola; order Entomobryomorpha; family Entomobryidae; genus Entomobrya; species Entomobrya proxima. The sequence continues at coordinate 14,067,086 of CM056171.1, read as the reverse complement.
TAATGTCCAGTTGCTAAAGTTGGCATTGGCATTTCTGGCCAACAAACACAAATAAATTGAAAGCACATACACAAGCATCAGATATTTTGCTCCCGTAGGAAAAAACGCAAAAGCAATTAAGGCAACACGTGACAAAGAACTTTGTCCATGCTATTTACTCAGCACTTGTGCATGTCAGCGTATGTCTGACTCATCTAGACAAATTGAAAAATGAATTTATGAAAAAATAACCAACCTGAAATGTCAATTTTCCGCAAACCAGTCCAATCCGCTCCTGCCGCTCTCACTTGGTCCAAAGTGCCCAGGTAATTGTCTGCCAGGTAGAGTTCCTCCAAGTTGGGAAAAATATTCCCCAAAATGTCCGGCAGCGCACTAGAGGTAAGTTCATTTGATGACAGGTTGAGATACCGAATAGACGGCCATACCAATCTCCGCAGTTTTTGAGGTGGTTCTGGAGGCGCAGGTTGAACAGCATCCTTTTGAAAATTTGGGTCAGTTTCCGAGTTTTCTGATGAAGACGCAGGTGCTGGCGGTGGAAATATGTCATTAGTTTCCTCTGACGAGATTTGGTTGTCATTAGGGTAATCACCCCCGGGCAACTTTTTCCCGCTGTCCAAATCACTTCCGGTAGCATCTGTGGTTAATTTTCCATCATTGTCAACCAGCCTGTTACTGTTTTTCTGTTCGGAGATCAATGCCCTTTCTCCTCGTCTTTGTCCTCCGGCACCGCCACTACCGTTACTACTATCAACTGCCGACATCTGAGTAGGCTTATTATGATTCAGTGTGCCGTCCCCATTTCCAAAGTAGTTCAGATTAAATCTCTTTGCAAAGTGGGGATCCTGCAAAAGACTTTTGGGCACTAGTTCTTCCCTCATTTCATATCGTTTGGAAGTGCTGGTTTTCTCCAGATTTATGAGACTCGCTGCACTCAGCGGACTTTCTGTAATTGTCAGGGAGACCAGGTTGGGAAACAGGCTTTTAAAGTCTTCTAGCATAATGTCCCCATCCCCAGAAACATTGACAAATACAGCCTGTTGCACTCCAGTAAAGGAAGGCTGTCTTTGGGGCAGGTCTGCCCGACTTCGTAAGTTGCGGCAAATGATCCGTTCAATGGAAACGTCCGCTTCACAACGGCCCCCAATTTTAAAAGTAAGTTGACTAGGCTTTGCAAGCAGAAGATGGTCCTCTGGGGACGAGGTTAAGGTTGGGCTGGTTTTTGGCACCGGATTACCGGTAACCAGGAGGGTAATAGTGCAGTAGATGCAAAATGTAATGAGAACACTGGCCATGTTTCTTCTTCTCAATTCAAATCCGACTTGTGTCATTTTCCAAACTTTTCCCGTCATCTTTAGGTTTTTATCGGCTTGCTTGACACAACTTCCGCATTTATTTGCTGGAAAAGGGGAAAACTTTTTGGCAATCTTATAGTCAAAGAGGGATTACGCAAATATGATCAGAAGGAATTTACTCAAGAATAAGTAGAAAGTTTTTCTGAGAAAGTCTTCTTAACTAGCTCTTTGGAAATAAAAACTTGCTTACTGCGTAAAAAACGTCAGAGTGGAATATTACCGAAAACGGAGCACTAAACAAAACATCGTCATCATGAAAAACAAAGTTTTTAATATGAGCATGTAGAGAATTTCGTGATGAGTTTAGTTTTCTTCTTCCTAGAAGCTTGTTGACTTGTTGTCTTTTCTTTTTAAAAAGGTTATTACATAAAAATATTAGATTATGTGTTTTGATTGCCACACAGACCAAGATCAAAGGAATTTGGACAAAAAATTGTCTATGTCAGAATTGGTTATTAGTTCATGGCTGTAGAGGTTTTTGGTAAACAACAACAAAAACGGGTTTTCATTCAGTCACGTATACGTTTGCTTGGCGTCTCTCTGGCTTTCAAAAGTTCACACTAAACACCAAAAACTGATTTCATTATTGAAGAAGGAGGATGATGCCTGTCACAAACAGCCAAAGCATTCACCTTCTAACACAATAGTCTCAACAAAATCACTTCATTTCACATTTCATATTATTATGACCATGACGTTTTGGTCAGCATAATAAAAACTGCTTAAATGTCAGCTAGCTTTTTGCTCTGTCTGTGTGTATAATGTCAAAAGGCTTTTATAACAAAAGGTAATTCCATTACCTTACATGATCACTTCATTGTACAGCTTCGTCACAACATTTAATGTAACAGGTAGGTTCAGTTTAGTTCAACATTGATTTGTGTCACGCGTACAAGAAATTTGGTCCACGTTTATTTTTCTTTCGCCAAAAACTTGTACCCACAATTTTTTCTCGCTAATTTTCCTTGAAATAAAAAACCCTTACTAAAAATACAAACCAATTTGACTTCTAAGGAATAAGCTTATAGCTTATCATGATTAACTTTTTTGATTTACGTCATCATCATGATCATACTCTACCACATTATTTTATAGACTTGTTGTTGTTTACTATATATTTTTCTGTTGCAAACTACGCTGTTATTTAGTTCCTCATCATTCTTCTTCTTCTATGCTGTCTAATTAAAAACTTTTTCTTCTTCTTAAAATAACGTAATAGTATAGTAATCACGTATTAAAAGTTTTTTTCAAAGAGGCATATAAAGTTTAAATTTATTACGTGTATTTGATTTAGTTTCTATTCACACGTGGTACCTCTGGCATAATTAAGTTGGTTTTTTTGTACACACTAATATCTCAAAGGATACAAGTAAGTGCGCGTCAAGGTGATATAAACTGTTTTGGAAAATTTTCACTTAAAGTTTCCTCTTCTTGTCGCGTTTTACTTTTTTATCCACTTTTTATCATATGAATCATGATACATTTAAGGTATATCAGCATTTCCCTTGGAGAAAAGTTTTCAGTTTTAACTTTTCCTATTCAGCCGGAATAAACGGGGAGACTCTGCTAATTAAATTCCGCTCCTGGTCTGGTCTCTATTTCATTTTGTGCCTCACTCACACTCTTACTTTTCCTCTTTGTTTATTCCACAGCACAGGTTATAATATAGTTTATGGCTCTTGCAAACCTGCTATTTTGCTTGCAAGACGCGTAGTTTTCCACTCCTGCTTGCTGCTCTGTTATGTTTTGTGGCAAACTTTTGGCACAAAACTGATAAATAGAAGGAGATAGCTTACAAAGAAGACCCTTTTCCGGTAAAACTTATTTGCTGTAGGGATGAAAGGATTTTCAGTCAGATTGAAACACTCTTGTGTTGTGTCTGGTTCTCTGTCCCAACTTCTAGTATCATTCCATCCTCATCTTCTTCTTCATCTGCCTGTGTAAGTGTAGGTTGTTGGCCCTCTAAATAGAATACACAAGACAAATAAAAGCAAATTACACGAAAATGTCGTTACTTTCTCTGTTGCTTGCTTGCGTGTGTTTGTCTGGAGAAATGAGATGTTCACATTTTCAGCATTCCAGTGGTGGCGGTACAAAATGATCAATGATAATATGATAAAAGCATAGGCATTTTATATTATGCGATCTCTTTCACCAACAAACGGAAACAGTTTCTCAAGCTATCAGACAGAAACGGAAACAGTTTGTCAACACAACTGCCTTTTATCCTTATTTTTCTCAAGATTGATACCTTTGTCATTATCATGATCACACCCTGCAAGCCACCATTTCAATTTTGGTTCAATCTTGGCTGTCTTTTTTCTATTTTATGATGATCATGCCACCGCTGCCGCAGCGTGGTTGCTTTCTCTTTTGCTTTCTGATTCTTGATGATATATTGTGTACACTTGACAAGACTACAATACAAAAGTACAGCTTCCTATATGCGGATTTTTTTTGTTGGAGGAAAAGCTTTTGATCTTTTGATCTCTTTGATCCTCATCCTCACACACTGTGCTAGCCCATGTGGTGGTGTGGCAATGAGGACTATGGTGCAATGTTGAAGCTTTCACTTTGCCCCTTTCCCTTCAACTTGTACCAGTGCATTTTATACAAAGCCTTGATAATGAAATAAAACAAGAAGGCTTCCCAAAGAGAGCTTTTTACTCCGCATCACAGGGAAAGTGTCAATTTTCTTATTAACCTTCAACTCAACTTTTTCTCTGTTCATAGCTTCGGATTACCCAATAATCCATTAGAGTCTGAAAATTACATTACTGCACACAGGATGATGAAGAAGTGCTTGCAGCAGCGGAAAGAATAGAAAAGAGAGAAAGTGTGATCGCTCTGGTTGGCTGCTGCCGCCGCTCTTCTGTGGCTTGTTACACAGATAGGATGACACTTTTCTGCTAAAACACATTATACTTTGGTTTTTTATACCGTGTGAGTATTTTAAAGCTGTCAAAAGCAGGAAAAAAGGTGAGATGATGGCATTGACAGCGGTTGACAACATTTTTGTCAGTGAGATAAAAACCGCAAGTGCACATTATTATTAGAATGCCGACATTACCGCACAACGCCAACGCAGTAGTGTGCCGCACTTACTGTCAATAAAAATGGATGACACTTATGTGTTTGCAAAAAAAGTGATGGCATTGCCATGTAATAATAGTAAAGTCATCAGAAAATGATGATGATGATAGTGATGGGGAGAATGACATGCCTCTTTTATTGCCTATACCGAAAATAGACACCGAAAAGTCCATCATATCATCAAGCTCAAAAGTCTCGTTTACCATATCTCTCTCAAGTGACTACTCGGTAAGGTGACAAGCGGTTAAATATAGGTACAAACAAATAGGTAAAATATTATGCAGAGTTTTTGGTCGGGTGTTGGCTCAATTGGCACAGCAGATTGAGTCAATAGTCAATACACAACACTCATCCACAGAGAATAGCAAACAGAGTTTGCAATTTGCATAAATTTTGCTCAGAAGAAGAGAGGTGATCACAGAAACATTTTATGCCATGTCAAATAAAAGATGTCATATAGAATCTCTATGGAAATTTCCATTTTTTGGCTTAGCTCCCCACATTTCTATTTTCAAAGTAGGTCGGTTGTCGGTTACACACACGCTCTCCAGATTTCTCTACTCCAAATTTTCCGGAAGTATTTTTGTGGTTTAAACTTACAATCTCCACCAAATTGATAAACTTTTATTGTAATGCGTTCCAATTATGATATCTACTGCAATAAACGCGAGATTTATCAACTTTCCCCATAAAAGCTGTATATCTCTTCAACTGTGGAATCTGGAGCAGCAATAAATTTCTGGCAAGCTTTTAATAAAATCCTACACTATATCAACCTACTATTATATAGTTTGTTATACACATGCCACGCGCAATTTAGCACTTGTATAAACAAATAAACAAACTTCACTTTTTTATTTCGCTATAATAAGCAACAGGGGAATTATTATACGCACACCATAAAAATCCTCTACTTTGCCACATGCGTTGTATTGCTCAGCGGTATAGCGGAATAAAACCGAAATATAAAGTTAATTTGATTCTGTACCAAATGTGGCGTTTTTCCTTACACAATCGTCACCAGGTAGAATAATGTGGAGAGTTGAACCTCGCAATGTCATTGCCACACTCTCGACTTTGTTGCAACTTTGTATTGAATTGATGAGTCTATTATTAACAAACCCCTCTGGCGCTATTGTTTTAACAGCTTCATTTTTTTACTGAGCGGTCCACAGTCCACGAAACCGTGAACAAAGTAGAAAATGAAGGACAAATTCGAAAAACGCGTGTGATGTACATGTGTGTGTGTATTGAACCTCTTACGTAAAAGTATATCCATAAATTATTAATGCAAATTGCATTGCACAACGCTTGGAGGGGGAACATGATGCTGATCATATTTGATGTGGTGTTTAGTAATGTGGAATGAAATGACAAGACAATACGCAGTAAATTATTCACACAGAGACACACAAATTAAATCATCAGCATGTTCAATGTACTCCCACATCACATTCCACTTTGGAATTTTGGGGGGGTATTTTGTGCACATTTTCTCATCGCTTGGGTAACCCAATACTCCACTCCAGAACAGCTAGTCAATTTCTAATGTACAAATACCAACAAATTGACATGCTAACAATATTTTAGTAACTTGTTCCATTTGGTCGTTTGGAACCCAAAAGAATTTCCAATTTCATAAAATATGCAGTTGATATATTGGGACAAAAACGAGTGGAGTGTGCAATTGAGCGACTAGTGGATTATGTGACATGACGGTACGGTGGTGTGAGTCTCTCTACGTCGTTGTTACAAGTACGACAATATAACGATGACGAAATAATGCTATTAAATTTGAGGAAAGTCCTTGCATATTTTATATTAAAACTAAGCCTAATCTAATCCGCTTGATAAATACGTGTACATTTATAAGTAATAGGAGATTGTGTACATGAGAATTGCTAATCGTCAACAAGATCAACATCGTCATGACGATGGATACAAAATAGTGAAGCCGACAACGACAAGGCTCGCCAGACAGGAATAATATCATGCAAATGACACGTGACAAACAAAAATTGGGATAAAAAATGAAAGAGATGCGAAGTATGTGAAGTTGTTAAAGTCGAAATGAAATGGAAAAGTGTAACGAGCTTATAAGGCAGCGCGGTACACAGGTATGATGAGATGTGAAACGAGATGCGAAGAAAACGAAGATGACACAACTTGTCAAGTGTGTGTCCTTCAACAGAATGGCTTGGTTTATGGTTTTACGTAACATAATCTTGAGAAGGAGAAGGAAACAAGGTTTAGAAAGGGGTGGTGTCTTTGCCCAAGACAAGATTTAAGTTCAAGAAAAGCGGATTTTTAAGATCTGGATTTTTTTCTTAGTTTCAACTTACCTTTCGCTAGAAGTCAGCAATTCAATCAATCAATTATGACGCACATGCACCAAATACACAACAATAAAAAACAAACTTCTTGGAAGCGGATAACAAGTTGTAAGTAATCAGATTAAAGAGACAAGGCAAAGGACTTATATTGTCAATTGTCAAGTGAAACTAGGGTGATTTGTCTCTTGATACACCAGACTTTTAGTACGTGTGTCACATACATGAAAAGTTTGGAAATTGTAACTAACTTGATTTTATGACGTAGTCACGGCTGAGCCTTTTTAGCCTTAAAAATAAATACGTACAAAAAAGTACAAAAGTTTAAGAAGAAAATTAGACAAAGAAAGTTTTCATTTGTACGAAACCAAGCTGCAGGAAACCGGCTAAACTTCTTTACACAGTGAACACTCTAAAAAACCACCCGGATATTGGTCAAGTTTTTTTTCGCAATGTCTGTTTCTAATTTTTAACTGTTTTAAAAATGAACTCGGCTATAATAATAATTAGTTTATGGTTATTTTATATAAATATTTATTTGTGCAAAATGGCTTTCTCGATAATATCCAGCACACAGATAGCACATTTTAAAATTTTTTTATTTCATGCACAAATGAACATTAAGCACAATTCACGGTTATTTTTGCTATTGCTACACAAGCAAATATTTAACCTGTACAGTCAACAGATTTCACACAGTTGTTGAAATAAACGTGTTTATATTCTTCAAAAGTTTTCAAAATCACGATATGATCCTCGTGTGCATGTGTTTCCTTTTTGTATATAAAATAGTGTCAGTCAATTTTTAACAAGTGAATTGCTACTGAATGATATTGGTTCAACATGTAAAAATATGGGAAACTGAATGAGACGACGCTTCTCTGTGCTTGTAAAAAATACGCTGCGCTGCAAATATTCTGTCCTGCTGGGCAAATTGCCAGTTACACACTGAGGGCTTGTTGTCCATGTGCTCCAACTTTTTCCCCCTGCCTTGTAGCCAAGCAAGCTCTTGTAGACTAGACGCGATATTACACAGCAAAACGGCAAGACACACAACTTTGTTCACTGTTCACAGATATCTACTATCAGAATTTATATGAAGTTGTTACAAGTTGGCTTGACTTACAAGCTTACATACTTCGTTGTACTCTTAAAAAGCAACAAGCTGCAATCTGTTTGAATGCGTTTCATACACTAAAATGTTGACTTTGTTGGCTTTGGCAGATGAAAATCCTCAGTGGAAAGACAAATAGCAACAACAAGAAACAATTTTAAGTTTATATGCTTTTAAGCTTTAAACTTATCACTTGTCCTTACTAAAAAGACTCAAGTAATTTACAATAAAAAAGTAAAAGTTTAAGAGACAGAAGAAAGATACAAATTCACGGTTAATAGCACCGTTATCATTAAACGGTTGAAGGAGAGGTAATAAGGGAGCAAGGGAAGAATGGCAAGGCTTTCTAGAAGAGTGATGCTTTATTATTGCAAAGCGGAAACGGCTCGAAACTTTCGGTAAGATGAATAAAAAGAAAGACATAAAAAAACAAGAGTAGGATTTTAATTACTTGGGCGAAACAGTACAAACGTTTGTTTTTCGGGTTTTTTCCTTCCGACTGACGATTTTGATTTGGCTGCCAATTTGCCAACATGGTGGGGTGGTATTCTAGTAGTAGTAATCCAGAAGCAATGACGAGACGATGATAATGATGACAAACAAGGCTACGCAACGCATTAAGATTTGCAATTGGGAAAACTGAAAATAGTCACGAGAAAGGCTATATTTATTGCAAACAAAGAGATTAGATTGGCAGATAATTTGTTGTTCTTTAAAAATACTTCAATGTTTTGAGTTTTTGGCATTAATGTAAAATACAAGTGTACTTGTGCCGATTTCCAAAAATAACAGAAGTTGGGCGATTTTCAATTGTCATTAGTTTTTGCTAACTGCGACATTGCATTGCATTATGTGTTCCGCACTTTAAGAATGAATGATTGGGCGAAGCTTTGAAATTTGCATGATAATGTGTCATTATAATGTACACAATGAAAACAAAAAGTCTATTTTAGAAAATAATGAATCATGGCAATGCATACTAATATTTTACCACGAGTTAGAACAAACCGAGATGATACTAGATGACAACTTTACGCAATATTTTAACAATAGAACGTTCATGACGAATAGAATGGATGGTGGGAGGAGGCGGTCAGCCAAGTAGACGCCGTGCATAATTCAGGCCGGCAAGTATTTCCAGAAAGAAGCGAGATCGTCGGAGATACAAAAGAGATTAAACTGAACATTGGTATTAAATTAGTGACATTAAGTGACAACACTTGTTTCAGGGTGGGATTTAGCCGGTTTGGATTAAAACCTGAAAAGATGACATACGCAAATCGTGTAAATCCTCGTCATGTGTTGCATATCACCGTCACTAAGAATATAAAGTATATAAAATTGGATAGTTAAGCAACTTAGGTTTTAGGTATGCAATGTTAGTTCAGAAGTTTGTGAATGTATTCAGTAATGCTACTAGTCACTAGTTAATGCCCGTGTTAATTTAAATTATAGAGCAACATTTTTATTTTATTTTAATTCCAAAATATGCGCAGAGGGAGTTAAGGAATGTAATAGAAAATCATGCTTTATAATGCTAATCCACCTATTTTTAAGGATAGGACAACGCAAATGTTGAATGAAAATACCACTTTATTCAACAAATATTTTTACTTTGTAGTAACTCGCAACAAGCTAAAAATACTGCTGACTAAATATACAACCTTTTAACTACGCTATGTACAATGTACGTTTGCAAGTGTGCTGGGGAGTGTACCTATTTTTGTGTCCATTATGAGAGATGAGATTGCAAGAAAAATATGTAATTATTATGAAACGTAAAACTCGTGGCCTATTAAAACATGTTCCTTTGTCCTTTCCGTCCGTCCTGAAACAAGTGTCAAAATATCTGGAATAAACCGCATTTGTTATCGAAAATGCAGAATGTCAGCAATAATAGCGATATATTGCATTTGCAATTGCACGCTTGGATTTCCTATTTTCATGGAAACCTCAAAACCTTACTTTAGCTACATATTTACAACCAATTAAAATCAAAGGTTTATTGACTGCTTAAAGCTCTTCTAGTTGTTGCACGTAGTATCTCCATTTATCCTGTCATCCAATCCATTTTACAATCCCCAATCCCAAGCTACAAATAAAAAACTGGCTTTGCTATTTTTTAATGAAGTTTGCTTTCATGGTTTGGTTAAAACTGGATATTTCTATTTGCGTAGACAAGTATTATTATTAATATCGTATTTGACTCGGTCATCATCATCCCAATTCATCGTCATCCGCAACACTAACAACCACATCATCATCTTGTTGGTCGTTGGAGGAGGATTATCAATATCAACAGAAAACGTGAAGGAGATTAAATTTCAGATACATTTTTAGTTCATATTTTATAAAATTGTGTGACAGCTATTAGGAATAATATATGTACAAATTGTATTATATCGTATCATAATAGTAGTAAAAGGGCAATCCACCTTTAAACTCTGGAAATTATTACATCAGTCATCAACTACAGTTTACACACATTTTAACATTGATAGTGAGGGCAAATGAGCATGGGTGGCGAGATGGGGAAACGTAAGATAGGATGAGGGCGGATTACCAAAGATTTTTTTCAATTTAATCTTATTTATATATACTCATTTCATCTCAATCCCTATTTAATCCCATTCAAGTTTTTCGACCAAGTTTTTCCACAGAGGATTTCATCACATCACATGATGAAAAGCCTGAAGTACTACTAGTGTACCTAATTATATTATTATTGAAGTTGATAATGCATTTTTGTATGAAAAAGAAAAACAGAGTATTTGCCAGCGGAAGGATTCCATAAAAATTAATCCATAAAAATTTATGATCTTGCGCGTGATAAACACGGGGTCAGTAAAATTGTTTTAAAAACACTGTAAATTCAAGCAAGGTGTGTGTACAAATATTGTTTTATGGCTTAGTTTTGAGCGGCAGTAGTAGTAATTGCTAAAATTGGATTGATCGCGAATGATTTCCGTAAACTGGAAATTTCTCGTAGTTGGACTTTACTATACCCTTTTTTATTCTGTTAAATTTTGGGGTTCCAATTTACTCGTAGGTTAATCACTATTGACGCACACATTCAAAATGAGTAGAAGTACGAGTAGCAATTTTAAAACTGCATTTTCATAACATTTCATTAGTCATCGCCCAATATTTCACATTAAAAAGCTTTCTAGTATGGCTTATTGCTATACTGCCAACATCTACAACACTCTTGAATTGGAGCCTACTTCTAATATAGTTTTTACAAATAATTTTGGTTTGGTTGGATGGTTCAGTAGTTCATCTAGCATTCCAGGCTAACACGCTCGTAAATCACAGCTCATGAAACAGGAAAGGTTGCATCGACATCTTCTCACTCCTCACCCATCACTACCATAACAACTAAAAAATGTACATCGAGAAAAAGAGAAAACTAAACAAAAATCTCTGCAAAGTGCAGAAAGCATGGAGACTGGTAAGTGGTATTACCAATTATGATAAGATTACTCATTAATGTACATGTTTTTTCTGCGTTAAAAGCCAACTTCAAAGATCACTCAAGCATTAAATTTGTGTCAAGTGTGGAAATTGGGGCAAGGTGATCAATGAACTCTAACATTTTCTCAATGCATCCAGCATGATTACCAATTTCTGTCTGAAGCAACCCACAACGCAAAAAATAATATCCAGCAACAAACAACCTTATTAGGCGTCAATATAGGTAATGGAACTGACGCCGCCGACAACAAAGTCATAACAATATTTATTTACGCTTTAAGAAAATATTAATTTATATTTTATGTGTTGTTCTGTCAAAAGGTCTGGCACCTTCTACAAGCAACGCAGTAAATTGTACATCATCAAGACAATCTTTTTAAAAGATGCTCATTTGCTTCTCAGTAGATTTTTATTAAGATAGATATGTACGCAGTAATGGTCACTTGGTCAACTTTTCTATCCTCTTTGGACTATGGACCTACGCAATATTTCAATGAAAACGTGACGATGATGATAGCCAGAATAAAGGTGGATGGAATAAAAGGAACAAACAAAGGAAGGTCGTTACACAACTTCCTCTTCTTTGACTTGCTACAATAATTACCGTTTTTATGTTGCCACCGGCAAAACTGACTGGTGCATTGTAATTTGCAATGCAACCTATCATTGTTGTTAGGAAATAAGCTCCAACCCAATTTTTGTTGCTATAATTGAGACTTGAGAGACTTCTCCATAACAAAAGATTAAAAAATTCTTTTGGAGAAGAAAATCAAGCTCTTAGCAAATTGCCAACTTTTTAATAATAGCTTAAAATAAGTCCCAATATTTAATTAGATACTCCATTGTTGATTGTATGCATTTTAGCGTGGGTTACCCTATAGGGATTTCATAACCAAACAACAACACAGCTTGAAAAAGCCACCTCAATTTACACGAGTGGGTTTTATTTGGGTTTATGAGATTTTTGACTTGGTTCGTAATTTCTAACAGAAAAAAAATGTCTTGTTCGAGAGTCAAGTTGAAGTTCCACTTGAATATCTTGAGTAGCTAGTTAAAAATGTGCGTATATGTTTGCGTGAGTGTAAGAGGTTCTTCTAGTCAAGTAGCTAATTTGTGCAAGCAAAAAGATTATTATGCTTGTTCCACACGCTACCGCGCTACTACTACCAAGTCGCGTTGATAATGATGTCGATGTAGACTCTTGACTAGTATGACGACAAGCAGATTAGAATAACAACAGGAAGTAAACGCTATTGCCACCGTTAAAATGTTATGGCATTTGACTATTGGTTTTTGTTGTTCCGTTGCTCTTTTCTTGTTTTGTTTACATTTACCAAAATTCCTATAATTCCTTCAAGTAGTTTTATAATTGCAAGTTATCACGCATAATCTGCAATCTCATCATGGGTTGTCACTTGAAATTGAATCGATTTTTTTATCCCTCTCATTCTTTCCATTTTAATGAATGACAAATGTACTTGCTTGCTTCTGCCATCTTAATCAGTCAATTTAAACTCTATAATATGCTACTGTTGACCATTCTTGAGTCTTGTCATCATGAATTTCTTATCGCATTTCATATGTCATCATCATCATCATGGAACATGGAAGTTGTGCGTGTACAATGCTAACTATACGGTCAACTCAAGTAACAAGTAGTTCTGTAAAAAACGCTGCTAAGGAAGTAGAAAAGGATAAAAATAGATTTTTATTTACTTTAGTCCTATAGTCGTTTTTTATTTGCTTAATGGCCAGCATGAGAAGAACAGCAAATACTAAAAAGCAGTAAGCACGCAACGAACACCAAAGCTATATAAACTACTACCTTTTAGCTTGTTTAGTAACTGCATAATGTACTCTGTAAGGATTTACATTTGAAATTGTGCTTGACAGTAAATGTCCACTTCCATTTTCCTGGTTTTGGTTGTGCAAATAAAAGGATTCTGTGGCGATATTAGTTCCTTTTTCCGTCCCGTTGTCTGTAATATTTTCAACTTTGGTTTATGCCAGAAATGCCAGGTCAAAGGAGGAGGAAGAGGAGAACAAAACGAGGTGAAAATTGAAGTGGAAACTTTTCCTGGTTAAGCATCCATAATGGCTATTTAGAAAACAGGCTTATCATTAAACTGCCTACTCCGTATCATGCACTTCAACTTCAACAACAATGCAAAAAGCTTATATTATTGATAAATACTTTATTTGAACAAGCTGCATAATAAAACAAGCACGTACACACTCAACAGACTCAGAGGCAGGTAGAAGGTAGAATGTAACTTGTGAGTTGTGAAGTGCTGTTAAAATTGAAAACTGTTTGTTGAGCAGATCATTTTCATATAGCTTCTATATTTCTCTAGAATAGAGTTCAAACCTCAGTCCATAGTCCAGCTAAGCAAACAAAGAAGAGAAAGAAGCAACAACTCCACTCAATTCTCATTTCAATTTCGGGCTAGTCATTGTAAATTATCAGACTAGTTTACCAAACATTTGCTATGCATAAGTAAGTGGATGGAGTCATGATACATTCAGCATTCAAATTTTCATCTTTTTCAAGTTCCACTTGGGCCACTGCTGGAATACAACAATTCACTAGAACAAGTTTGTTTTCAATTTCAATCTTCAATCGCACAAGAACTCTTCAGAGGTTTTTCTAACTATCTGTCAGTAGCTCTTTCACTTTTAATAATTGGTTTTCATGCCATCTACGCCATAAGGCAATAGTAGAAATTCCGTTTATTATGCAACGTTATCAAATTCTTTGGCAGTTTTTTAATGGACACTGGTCACCGGTTACAACCCATCAAAGCTAACCCATAAAATGACAACTGTTACCTTCTTCTACAAAAATGGACTTTGGAATGTTGTTTGCATGATTCTTCTTTTTGTAGGTAGCCATGTTGCTGTTTCTTATTCCGCCCAAACTGGTTTTATCCTCTTTTTAACGACCTGGACCTGGACCACTTTTTATGATGACCATAATGGATTTATTTTTAGCCCAAGAATACGAACAGTGAATTAAAGATAAAATGCCAGTGAACTGTGTGCTGGCTAAGAAAAGAAGTTGCTCATGCTCAGAAGAAAGAAATGCTATAAATTATCATTTAAAACTACATTTTCTGCAGACTACATGTTAGTTTGGCATGACATGCATGACAGGCATGCTCACATAATACTCTGTAAACTATTTATACTTAACAACGGCCATATAAAGTCTTATCTCTTATCTTGAATGAATGAATGGTTATATTTGGCTAACTCCAGGTTAAAAATAGATTTCAATTGGCATGGGGTATCCTGTTGCTGCTATGAGAATGACTAGACACACATTTTTTATTCATGATTCGGCAAAATGGTTCATAAATACCTAAAGTCAAGTGGGGAGTGGGGAATAGTGGCTCTGGCTCTGTGATTTAGCTGTTTTTCTTTTTGGTATTAAACCCACCTACGTTTAAAGGTTGCTACTCAACAAGTTGTCAGTTCGGTTATTTTTAGACATACCGGCTTACCTTGAATATAAAAAGTGTTCATTAAAATTTTCATACGTGGAGGAAAGACAAGAGGCACATGATGAAACTGTGATACGTGGAATTGTGGAACTTTTTTGCAGAAGGGGTTGAAGTGCTTTCCTTAATGTTAAATCTAGTGAAGTAGGATATTCACCTTCAAATTCCATTTATTATTTAAGGTTTATTACAAATGTCAATCTGAGAGATGAACATATTTCAAACTGTAAAAGCTTTAATTGGATCATGTCATCTCATGTAACAGGAATTGGAACTGACGCAATAGACATTTGCAAAAAACGGCTGGAACTGGAAGAAATTAAATTTAGATCACAATTCGCTTTAATTCTGAAGGTTTAAAATACAAAGTTGTTTGTCCGTTTGTCTTTAGCCTTTAGCTGTCTAGACGCTATAGACGTTATAGACAATTATGAATATTTACACTGGAAAGTTACTTAATATTTAACTAAGAAGGTTGACAAACTAGTTTGTCATTGGTTTCCAGGATGGGGGTCATTGCAAAAACTTTCAAACTTTTGTTCTACACGGATTCATCAGCTTGGCCCGGGATACTAAATGGGACTGTTTTACATAACCGTGATTATAATTATCTTGCTCTGTGGTATTAATATTAAATAAGTATAAGAATAGCACACACGAGTATTATGGATGATGAATATTATATTATTAATTATGTTATTCTATGTCATCATCATCTCATCACGTTAACATTAAGTAGGCGTACGTGATGGTAATTTTGTTTGTGAAATTTTCAACTGTTGCATAATTCATAAAAAAGGTAATGTGGAATGTAAAGTGTTTTCGTCTATTTGGAATAATGTATGATGGTTAGAATATTGTTAATCTTGGTTTTGTGGTAAGTAGTGTTTTATATATGGTCATGTTTGAAATGTCGGATCATGGCATGTCATGTCGTATTAGGTGAGCTCTTTGAATCCTGAATATAATCTGGAGTCCAAGTCTAAAATGAAACATTGAATGAAAAGAATGTTCAGGATTCAGGAATCGGTTGGGGCATTGTGAAAATTACTCGTGTGGATGGATTGCTGTACACACGGGTTAAGTAATATAATGAAAAATGCATGAATATTAATGGATTACCTGTCACCAGGGAAAATAGACAAGAGCACAGGCAACAGGACAAGACAGACAATACCGACGGCTTGTTTGGTTTTTGCATGGTTACAAGTTAGCATTGACATTGAAATAAAAACCTGACAAAGAGAAAAACAGCTTTCTCTATCTAAGGTTAACAATTCAATCTTACATAATATAAAATCGTCAATAACTTATTGTGCTTTTTATGAATAGAAACGTGCTGTTGTTACTTTCTTTTATTGCTAAAATAAAAATAGCATTTTAATTTGCAAGAATTCTGTACAAAAACAAGCAGTTTTTGTTTGACCTTCGTGGACAGCGGTTATGTACTCACTGAACTATCAACTATCCCTATGTGCTCCATGCATTTTTATGGCTTACTTTTGAAACTTTGAAAGATGAAAGAAAGGCAATTGGCAATTACGCTTTTAAAGAAACGTTTTGAAAAGCGTTTTGGTTTGCAAATGCTCATAATGTACTGCTAAACAAGATTCTAATAAATTCAAAAATACATGCCAATTAAATTTGGAATAAACCATCTTGTATGTGGCATAGCAACAGAGAATAACAAAAGGATTTGCAAACAAACATAATTTAAAATTATAAACGCTACCTTTTCATCATATTACGTCCGCGTGTTTTGTTCGGCTTTGTAATTTACATTGTTCCCAACCTTCCCTGTTTGTGTTGTACTGATTGCTAATGAAATTTTAAAAATGGCTTGTATTATATTTGCCTATTGATAAAAAATAACTCATCATGTGACCTGTGACTAAATATATTCCTATTCATCTTTTGGGGCTTATGGTTTTTGTATATGAACTTTTGAAATAAATTTGCACTTTTATTATTGCAGTTTTTAGTGCGCTGCTATTTATAATAAGTAACTATAACTGCCCCAAGTCACGTAATATGTTAAAATGGTAATTATGCAGACAGATGTTTGTGACTGAGGCAAATCAAGGGTTAAAAATAGATGTGATAAAGATAAATTAGAATTCTCTGGTGATCATAACCCACGTCATATACGCGGATATATATACTGACTTTTTGTAATTATAATTATAGACCATTATTGCGCATGCCGGTTGCTATGTAATATAAAAATTTTTATCGAAAGCTGTCTGAGAATTTAATTTATCGAAAAGCTATTTTGATCCAGAGGGGATCAGACGAACTGTTACAAAAATAGCACGTCTATCTACGTTATCATAAAACTTGGTTTGGAATAATATTCGCCTGAAGAAGAACATGCTACTTATTGGTTATTTTTGCACATTTTGATTGAACTTCAAACTTTGGACTTTGATTTTAAGGAAACTGCAACAAAAAGTACTTAAAAATGCATGACGCTTTCCTAATCAACGCACACATTATTTCTCAGAATACCAGAAGTACTGTGGAAACTCCTATTGAAATTTTAGTTTCCATAGAAACTTATTAACTGCTTGTTTGCCTTAATGTGCATTTTGCTTGTGTCGGCAATTAGCCCAAAGGGTTAATTGTACAATGTACTTGTGTTGATGACAAGGCGAGAAAACTACTACTGACACATTCTTCATTTTTAAAATGAGACCATTCATCACTCAACAATCCGACGCATGTCGGTATCATAATTACCATTTTAAAATTTAGTCGGTTTTTCAAACGGCAACTCTAATAAATTAGCAAGTCAAAAGACAAACTTTCGCAAAAACGTAAAAGCGCTCACGTTGACACGCTCAGGTAAACGAAACGAAATCTCTAAACTGAAGTCGTCACAAATTTCTTATAGGAAAAAACGACATCCTGTATATTGTTGGGAATGGGAGAAAGTGTGCGGTTACGATGAGGTACTCTAGTGCATTATGGATGAGATGACCATGTTTTAAAGTTTCCAAAAAGCTAACTAGGTAGAAGACCATGCATACTATATCCTTCACCTTCATTGTTACTATTTTAGACGCATTCTGTGACCAGTAATATTTTGAACTACCCAGTCACTAGTCACCACATCATCAGCATCCTCACTTATCGTCACCTCAAAACTATTTTTTTCCTTAGTAAGCTAAACTGACCCAGAAATACTTTAGAATGTTGATGAGCCAACCAATTCGTCAGCGTAGGATTATGTGTAAAACTGTCACTTTCAAAAATGTTGGCTCAACCCTCAGTCCATTTTGGAGAGTCTTTCTTGCAGCACTACAAAAAGTGCCGTTGACACAGGAAATCGAGAGACCCAAAAAGGCTTAGTACAAGAAACAACGCAAAAATGGGAAAAGTGCTACTGTTCATTGTGCTCTCCATATTTCTGGTGGGATCTCTAGTGCCATCCAGCGAGGGAGCTGCAACCCGAGAAATTCTCAAGTCAAACCGGAAGGATGGAAAAACCCAGGCAACTACTGCGCTGGCAGAGGCACGAACATGTACCCAACTTGAGAAACTACTTAATCTGGTAATCTCTCTGCCTTCAATTGTGATAAGCATAGTTGGAAACTTCACTGGGGGATTAGGCGATCTGTTCATGAAACCTGGTGGTGGAGGAATACAATTGCCTGATAAAGGATGTAGTCCGGTAAGAAGACAAAGTGAAAGTTATTCACATTCTCACGTTGCCCCAGTTTACACACAAAGTGCTATTTTCTTTACAGATTGATCCCTTGTTGCTTGCCAACATTCCTGGGATCTTCATCGGCGTTCCTATTGTCATTCTTGGAATAGCTGCTATAATTGCAATTGTTGTGGCAATTGTTATCGCGATTGGAGGAGGGGGTGGGGAGTTGAGACACAAGCTTGAACAAATGATGGGGTACTCTCATAATTTAATATGTAAACTGGTTACATTATTAAACTTAAACTTTATATTTAGGTTAAAAGGTAATGATAACGATGACGGTGGTTATGGATACGCTCCTAGCATGGGTTCAGCCTACGGAGTTCCCGTTTCCTCGTCTTACGGTTCCCCAGTAGCCCCTGGAACTCCATATTCCAGACTGTCACATGCGGTGGACACAGCAACGCATGATTTTAATAAAGCTTATGACAAATACTCTGCTTTGATGACACAACCCCAACCCCAACAGCCAGTCCAATCTCAACAGTCTTCTTCAGGCTCGGTTTACTTTGATAGCAAACCAACTCAATATGACGCTTGGAATAACAACAACGAAGTGATGAAACGAATGAAACATTAGAAAAGGAATCATGAGATTCTTCCAGGAAAATAATTGACATGTTTAATGACAAATAAGTTATTTAGACTTTGGTTTTTACGCTGACAACTACAGCTACAATATAATTTATTTTTATAATATATTTTGTGAGATGTATACATTTTTCTCTGTACTACTTGTCTACAATGCTATATTTTATAATTTGTGTGTGTGTAATTTGTTCTACACACTTGCTACAAAAGCTTTGGTGCGAAGAAATAAAAAGCCTTTTATCTCGTCATTACAAAAAATATTGTTGGGTTAAATACACAATAACTGAGTAATGCGTGCGTAATATGCGAGCAGCAGTCAGCAGCAGTGCTTTATTTTCATGCCATGGCTTTAACTTGACTATTTTATATTTGACAATGTGATCATCAGTTCTCGTTTGATTCATGCACGAGGAAAAGTTTTTCACAATATATAAATATTTTTAATTACTTTGAGTAAACGTAAAAGTTGTATACGTAATACAGTAATAATGCGTAGTAGATACTGGCGGTCATAAATAGCTTAATAGTAAGCAGAGGAGCAAAGGTAGTTCACAGTTGAGAGTAGTATGCAGTACACTGTTGAACCAAGTAAGATAAGATATTATACGGAGATAAGAATTCGTTCAACTTTGTCAATTTTATCACCGGAAGAGTAAACTTGAGCCTTTAAAACAAAGAGGTAGAGCAATCAACTAGAAAAATATGCGGGTAATATTATAAGTACAGTACAGGTAACAACAATCGATCGATAATATCTACTACTAGTATTATAGATCTAGGTAATTTTTTTCTTCTACAGCAGCGAAACACGAATACCCATAATTGTGTGTGATGATAACTACCATAATACGATATGATTCATTACTATAATTAATAACTCACTAAATCTAAAAAACAAATACCAATTTCTACTCTGAATTTTGGAACAATTCCAACAACAATCAAAACAATGTTTAGTAGCTATAGTACGTTTGCATTATGCCGCTGAAGAAAAACCCTTTGAGTGACGATCTCATCTCGTTGACGATTTTGACTTTACGACGAACTTCATATATCAATTCATTTGCATGCAATCCGTTGTCGCTTTCAGGTAATAATTTCACTCACAAGAATTTGATTTAAGACCAGGAAAACCAGGACTTGATTCCACCCGCCACTGCGGTGACGGGATTACCATACCCTGCTGCTCCAGCGTCGGCTGCATCACCACCAGGAGATGCTTTCTCTTCGCCCTCCTTCTTCTTAGCATCTTCCTCTGACTCTTTCTCATCCTCCCCCTTTTCGTTACTGTTGGCAACTGGAGCTTCACTGGCTTCTGCACCAGCCAAGACCTTTTCGTTGGTTTCAGCATGCATTTTCTGTTCGTATTCCCGAAGTTCGTCTTGGGACATTCCGAACCATTCGTCAATCCAGGCAAATGCCTGACGATGCCCAAGAAGGAGAATGTCGCGTATTACCTGAAGATGACCATAAGAAAATTCTAATTGCATTCAAATCAAAGAAATGAAATCCATGAATATTTCAAATCCAGATATTCTTACCCGTTGCGCCAGATCTTCGACTTTGGTTTGAAGTCCCCAAACTTCAAAAGTAACTTTGACTAGTTTGTACGAGCACATGATGGGATCATGGTTATCCCTCCAGCCATCCATCAGTGGACCACGGTTGGTTTTCTTTGACTTGAAAAACTTGGGGTCCTCATTTTCCTTGTAGTGCTTTTGCGCAACCTCATCGTACGCTATATCTACGTAATCGACTTGCCGTACCTCTAACTCTTCAGCAGATAAACCTAAACACTGAAAATGAAAGCATATGAATAGTAAGTAGGTTATATTTATATTTTAAAAACCTAATTTAATAAATTAGCTTACATTTTCTGTGGACCCGTTGTTATCCTCATACCTCGTTTTAATGAAAATACTAAACTTTGGCAAGAAGGAGCAGGTGTATTCAGTCTCTGTGTACGGATAATAGTTCCAAGCTTTCTCAGTGATATAAAATACACGCGGAACAATTGATTGTAACCAATACGGGAGACGGCTGTTAATCAACAATTAAAACCACAAACTCACTTAAATTGTTATCATCTTTCATCTTTACAAAAATTGCAATATAACTACATAAACTGTCTTACTTATTCAAGTAAATTCGCTTTTCAGTATACTGGCCCTTTCCCTGAACAGGATCCTCATGAGGAACGTTGTGGACAACCTCAACCCCTTCACCAGCCTCAGACTGCTCATGACAGTGTTTCGCAATCATGTACAACTGCCCGATTTTGTACTAAAAACCCAATAAATCAATCCATTAAAATTTAACTACTAAATCATAAAACCCACTCATAAAACTTCATTTAATTACCTCTTCTGTGGTAAAGGGCATGGGAATCCTGTACTCCTTAAGCAACATGTTTGCACTTTAATTAGTCCTTTTAAGCAACTTCACAACTTATTAGTTCAGTCAGAATTCACCAACCACTTGATTAACTCTTTAAAAATCCACAACCTTTCACAAATCTCCAATTTTACACCAGTTTTTAAAGGGACTAGCTGCCAAAAAGTCCCAGAACACTTAAATCTTTCGTCTTTTCATTCCCAAGTCCCCAAACCAACTAAAACATTCCCACTTCCAACAATCTGCTAGCTAACTAATCACTTAATCCACTTCCTTTTTGGCAAAAATCCCCCCAAAAATCTCTTCCTATTTCCTAATCCTTATCCCTTTAAATTTTAATCACTAATTAATCAATTTTGGCACAAAAATCAGCTAAACTCACGCACTACTCCTCACGCATGATTGACTATCTCTGATTTTTAATCGTCATCTGTGGCCACAGACTCTTTAAAAAGCTTCACACCTGTGCTTCCTTTTCGTCTGTGTGCTGTCCTGCTGCGTATTTTGCGTATCTCACACTTTCTTCAGTTCAGACAACAGTATCGACAACGTGATCTGGTCATCCCGTCATTCACACCGGAAGTTGCCCTTCGTCAACCCAAATGATAACCAAGCTTATCAACTAACTTAAGTAACTTTAACTAATCATTACCCAGTCATTAAGATAACCATACTTTTAAGTATGAACGTTCCCCATTAAGCCCCTTCTACTCTACACACAGCTGTAATGCTACCTCTCGCCGTAAAAATGGCAGGAAGGAGGCGTGGCTTCGTCACCTCTCTCATCCTCCATTAATTAAATTACCCGTTTTTAACCTGATTAAAACCAATCCATTAAAAATATCTGCTAATTAGCATCACACCTAAAAAATTCATTAAAAATTACCATTCCAATTTCCCTATTAAAAACATGCCAAAACTTTCCATTTCATACAAGTCCACGTCAGCTTAACACCTTCAAATCATGCATGAAATTAAATTTGTCAAATTTATAGCCAAAAAACATAAAAATGACAGTAATTTAACAAATAATTAACTATTTTAGATAAGAATCATCATCTGGTCCATTCATATCATCATCATCATTATCATCGTAAATCCAAGTAGTATTTTTGGGTATACCGACACGGTCGGACCAATTGCCAATACACAACAGCAGCCCAGCTTTGTACACGACGACTAGTAGCAAGCGAACACGACACGTAAACTTTTACTACTTGTGTGCAAGGTGTAGTGTTGTCAGCGTACAAAAAAATCTGTTCGCTGAACTGTTATTGAGCTGCCGTGCTGATTTTTTTTGTAAACCTTCAAAATTTGCAAGAACCGAACACAGTCGCTGGCTGCTACGTTGTAACAAGCAGTTAAGTTTAATTACGGTTAAATTTAATTAGTTAACAGTTAACCTGGCTAAAAGAATGTAGAACGGAAAGGGGAAAGTTTAACCGTGACCTAAAAAAGTTGGACTTAATTGCGGTTAAAACGCTGCAGTGGTTATAATGGAACGCTGAGTGAGTAGTGAATTTACTGAGCGGTTTAATTAAGGTTTGTAAAGTGGTTTAAGGTCACAGGTCACACGGGTTTTTGGAGGGGTGGTGCCGTTATTTTGGAAGATTAGTGGTGTTAACGGTTAACCGAACTGCGGCGGACGTAGGAGGTTTCAAGGTAGGTTTTTAAGGTTTAAAAGCGTTTTTTGAATGTGGGAAAAGCTGTCAGCGTTTTCTGGATATTTTTTGGTTTCTAAGGTTAAGCTATAATTGGGGGTATTTTTCTTTGTGATTTTGTAGATTGGAGTGGGGATTTTGTACAATTTGGATTTGTGGTATTTTGTTCCTTGTTCCTTATGTGCACCGATAACCTGAGTAGTCCTTATTGTCTTGTAACGGGATTTCGACGATTATTCGACGGGAGGGGGGTTTAATTACTATTATAAGCTGTGAGACAGTTTAAAGACAAAGGATCCATTAGGGAGGCTACTTTTTAACCGAGGAAGATGTGGTGGGCCCGGTGGAGTATATGGATTGTGCTCTGCGCAATCCTGACCTCTA
The DNA here is from genome assembly GCA_029691765.1 of Entomobrya proxima. Taxonomy (NCBI): domain Eukaryota; kingdom Metazoa; phylum Arthropoda; class Collembola; order Entomobryomorpha; family Entomobryidae; genus Entomobrya; species Entomobrya proxima. The sequence goes on along the minus strand of CM056171.1, from coordinate 14,043,481 downwards.
TGGTGGTCGGAAATGCGTTTTACCAAAAGAAGCAGTTCTACCCCACGGTGGTGTACATAACAAAGTCCAAGCCTAGCATGGCTGTAAGTTAAAATATTACTAAAAAAATAATTAACATTGAAGTTTTGAAGAAACTAATTAATTGATTACTTTGTCATTGTCAGGTTATATACGCACAAGCACTGCTCTTTGTTGTAATGATGGGGAAATTATTTAGAAAACTATTCTTTGGACAGTTGAGACCTGCAGAATTTGAGGTGGGTTGGAAATTTGTGGCATATTTTATCTTTTAGCATTAGGACGTAATTGATTTTAACTGATGGTTTATTTGTTTCATTTTTTAGCATTTGGTGGAAAGGTCATGGTATGCCGTTACGGAGACCTGCTTGGCATTCACCGTATTCAGAGATGACTTTAGTCCGAAATTCCTTGCTTTATTTACGCTACTACTTTTCCTCAAGTCCTTTCATTGGCTTGCTGAGGAAAGAGTTGATTACGTGAGTGACACAATTGCTTAATTTTATCTTTAAGGGTCACAGTCCTATCTTTTAAAAGTTTAATCAATAACGGGTTTATTCTCTTGGTTTGTTTGCAGATGGAAAGAAGTCCTGTAATCACATGGGTGTTTCATGTTAGAGTGCTAAGTAAGATTTGAATATAATCATGCATGAATGACGTTATTCATGGCTTGTGTAATTATTATGAAAATGTGTGTTTTGTTATTTTGTTTTAGGCTTACTGTCCTTACTGCTTATTTCTGATCTCTACTTCGTCAACGCTGCATATCATTCTACAGTGACTAAAGGAGCCTCAGTGCAACTAGTCTTTGGCTTCGAATATGCGGTGCTAACGACAATTGTACTCAATACACTTGCCAAGTATATCTTCCATGTTATTGATATGCAGAATGAGACTCCTTGGGAAAACAAGGCAGTTTTTGTTCTTCACACAGAAGTGATCATTGGTACGATAAAAATGAAACTTGCTATCAATTTACTATTTCATCTTACACGGATATTGTACTCCAATTCTAATTTCCAACGAATTATCTATTTCAGGATTTGTGAAAGTAATTCTCTACGTACTGTTCGTCATGATAATGGTCAGGATATACACGCTTCCGTTGTTTGCTTTGCGACCGACTTACTTGGCTTTGAGGTAGGTTTACTCAATGAACTTCACTTTTTCGCGAAAGTGGAAGTAGTGCGTTGCAAACAAACATTGCGCGTTAGTTACAAGTTTATTAAAATATTTTTGGGTTTATTTTATCAGGTCATTTAAAAAGGCATTCAACGACGTGATCATGTCAAGAAGAGCAATTAACAACATGAACAACTTGTACCCTGACGTCACTGCTGAAGAGCTGGCCAACACTGACAATGTGTGTATCATTTGTCGTGAGGAAATGACCGGAGGGGCGAAGAAGCTCCCTTGCAATCACATTTTCCACGTGTCATGTCTCAGATCCTGGTTTCAACGTCAGCAGACTTGTCCTACCTGTCGGTTAAATGTGTTGCGTGCTCCCTTGCCAGGAAGTGCGAATCAGAATAATGGAATGCCTGCTGCTGGAGGTGTTGGTGCGGCAGCAGCAGCTGCTGCGAGAAACTTTGGATTTAATCAGTTTCAGGCGTTTGGTCAACCACAGGCATTCCCTGCTCAGCAGCAACAACCCTTTGCGTGGGGAAACATTCCTGGATGGCCACCTCAACAGGCTGCTGGTGTGAATCCAGCACAAAGTAAACCTTACTTGAAACGATTCAACTTGGGAGTAAACTTGAATGTTAAGGAAATCGTACTAAAAGAGATTGATTTTGTTTTTGAACTAGATAATAATAATCAAGGACAAGGAGGAGCAGCTGGAGGAGCCGGAGCTCCAGAGGGACCTGGTGATGCCAATAATGCCAATGCTGCAGGTGACGCAGGGGCACGTCCTCAACAACCATTTGGTGGTGCACCATTCCCATCCTTTGGGGTATTCATGCCGCGCGCTAATGCAACAGGAGCTGCTGCTGGAGCTAACCAATTCCCTGCGTTCCAGTTTGCAATGCCTCCAATGCCTTATATTCCAATGGGTATGCACAAAGATAAAATATTACTGATTACCAAGCTAACTGTAATAGGTAACTTTGATTTACTGATTCAATTGCCTTATTTTAGTTCCCCCACCTCCGCCATTGCTTCAGACGACAGGTCTTACAGACGAGGAATTACGTCGTATGGAAGGGAACATGCGTGAGAACATTGAAGCCCGACTTCAGTGTCTGCGAAACGTCCAGATTTTGTTAGACTCGGCAGTTGTTCAAATGCAGCAATATGCAACTGTTGCGGATAGAATCAAGTACGTTTAAAAAATCTTTCACTTCATATCTCTTTTTAAGGATTCATTAACCAGTTGTTTGTTTGTGTTGGTAATAGTATTCATGCAACAAATACAAGAACGTCAACTACGGAAACCCGCGACAGAGCCTCCGCGTCTACGTCAACAACAGCAACAAACACTTCTTCAACGGCTGGTGCAGCAGCAGATAGCAACAGCACCGCTAGTAGAAACCACGTTGCAAGTGGTGGAGGTGACGCTGCCCGACTAGAGAAAACTATTCATCCGCAACAAATGACAGCAGCCACGGCGGGACCCAGCAGTGCTGGACCGGGACCTGGTAGCTCTAGCAATACTTCAATTTCACCTGAGTCATCATCATCTACGTCAGCAAATGCCAGTGGGATCGACCCAGTGGAGCAAGATGAAATCAGAAAACGAAGACTGCAAAAATTCACCACGGCGACCACCACAACTTGATGAAAAGAATCATAACAGATTACTTGATTAAATTAATACAAATAGAGACTATTTTCGTTAAACCCTTCTGCGCGATCGTCATCATGTCGACACTAAGAAAGAAAAACTACTATAAACCTAATAATTCGATTGAATTTATCGTTTTATGTATTATGTTTCTATTAAAAAATTATTGTGGTGATGCTAGAGTGTGAAACATATTTACTAACTTTAGAAATATCTTTAAAAAATACATTGTCGTGTTGAGTTAATGAATCACCCGCTAAAAAGGAAGCATGTTTAAAAAAATCATCTCTCTCGCCGTGTTTGCTTCTTGTGCTAATTTTATACATTTCATGGATAAAAAAGTTTTATAAAAATGTAATCACTAATGAATTTATAAACTTTAAGAACTGCAATTTTATATAAAAATGGTTAAAACAGGAAAATATTGGATTCTCTTGGATAGCCTATGGAATATTTTTAGAATGGTTGGGCTACTACTTGTAAAACTGTTGTTGAAAAATACATCATGACTAGTTATAGAAATTAGTGAGATGCGACAATACGAGCTAAAAGAGGTAGCGGTTGAAATGAAATTGAAATTAACATGAGTGTTTCCTTTTTTAAATTTCCGTAACGTAAACACCTATAAAATTCTACTCATTATCATCACCATTTAACAAGTTTGATATAATTATATTCTCGATAGTGAATGACATGTTGTTGCTTGTTCACTCCAAAAACATGTGATAAACTGTATCTAAACATTATCATATTTAGTTGTTGTATGTGGTTGCGTATTAAGTGTTAGAAATTCGCTGATTTTGACAAAAAATATTATTTTGAAACGTGTGCTGTGTACATAATAGACTATTATGATTGATTACCTGTTTATGCAAGGGTAGATTATTTATGCGATGTACAATTACTGTAAATTGTAAAAAAAACGAGCACTTTTCACAATTTAATTTATCAAAGTCACCTATTAAGCAAGTGTAAAGTAGGAGCTTGGACTATTAAATTATTCTGAACTTGAAGCACTGTTTTGATGAAAGCCCTACTCTGTGAGTATACCTGGCTTTCTCTCTGAGTTTTGTTTGGATTAAGGCTTTACCAAATACCTAGCTAAATTATTTGTTAGGCTTGTTAATTTATAAACGTAAGTAATTCTGTGTTATATTTTGTGAATGTATGATGATTTTATGTTCTAAAGGATTAATACACCTTTGACACTTAAATCACTGTAATATGTATATGATATATGAATTATATTTCGAAAAGCTGAAATAGTAAATTGAAGCTAAACGAAAGCGCGGCGGAATCAACATAAATATCTTGTAAAAAGAACTTTAGGTATGTAGGTAGTCTGTGTTTAATTGTCATTTCATGTGCAACGTGTAATTAATGTGTAAAAAGTAGTTAGTAGATAGATAAAGTAAGCTTGTATTATTACATCGTAGAGCAAATTAAAGTTTCGCACAATTACTATAATGTAACCACTGAGTCGTTATTCATTTTCCATAAAAACTCATTTAGTTCACTGTCAACTCTCAATCTTATTCCTAACAACACCGCAGCCAATTTAAAAATTAGATTAGCGTGAAGATTCTCACAATGCCCCATAACGAATTGATCATCCATAAACTGTTAACGATCATGCATTAAATGTCTTTTAGAAACAGTACATCGTTTATTGTCCCAATTTCAAGTCAATCACGAAGGTAAACTATCCCCGTTATTTGTAAAACTTTTAAGAAAATCTTCCTCCAGAGGATGCATATTTCCACAGATCACTAAAGAGTGCAGGGGTGGTCCCAAATCCTGATTTACCAGGGCTTCTAAAGTACAGGAAAGGATTTTCTGAGATGGCGAGCCAATCCTTGCCACGGCAACAACGGGAGTGGTTCTTAACACCGCGTCTGAAAGTCCCAGAAAAGAAAATTAATCAAATGTTCACAGATAAACTGTGGAACTTAATTCAAAGTGACTCACCTTCATCAGGTCTCCTGTCGACAATTTTAACCAGTTGGTCTGCTGCCTGTGCTGCTGTCATGAATCTGGGAGGGTCGTACCTTACTTTACCCCGCATCATTGCCTCCAGATTGGGTTCCTTAACTTTAATGTCTACAAGCGAAGGTTAAAACAGATGAACGTTAAAAACAAATTTACTTGAAAAAAATCTAATTTCAAGCTATTCAACCTACCTAACAAACAAAGTGTGTGCAAGCCACGCTTCTTATTCTCCCGAATTTTATCAAAAAAGCTGTCTGGTTCCCACGTGTCCGTCCAAAAGGGAATGGACACCGTTTCTCCAAAGCTGTACAACTGTTTAAAATGATTAAACAACCTAACATTAGTTCACCTTCAATCATGGTTAGTTTTGTAAACCAAAAAGTTAACCTTTAATTACCTGAAGACCACAAGCCCCAATAGCATTCATAATGGACGCATTATGAACCACCTGCACCGGAATATTTAACGTCCTCGCCCTCAACACCAGGTCAGTATGCGTTGTCGCTCCAAAGGGATCCCCCACCACCAAAAACGCCACATTTTCACTCTTGGCCCGTTCCAGAATCCCGTCCGCTCCCTGCTCCACCATCTCCCGGTCCGCGACAATTACCTCCTTCCCATAAAACTTGGACTGTTAAAAACAAGCCACACATTTAATCAAGCTGTCAAGATGTCAAGTTGATGTATTGTCAATTATTGTCAATCCAATAAACCTATTTTTAAAAGCACCTTACCAACTCTTCAGGACCAGCGCTAAGTACCGAAGTATACGCTTCCAAATAAACGTGTTCACACTTTTTCACAATTTCCAGGCCCTTCACCGTGATATCCTGAGGGTCACCTAAGCCTAGCCCCACCAAGTACAACATCTTGACAACAACTAACCGTTAAAAACCGTTACAAAATCAGCTTTTTTCATCAGTCAAAATCTAAAAGCGTGCTTGTCACATGGCTTTGCTGCCAGAAATCATCTGTTCACCGGGGAATCAGGTGGCTGCTGTGTTTGTGACGATGACAGCTGAGGTAGCCGAGGTGACAACACCGACCAAGTGACCACTGTGAAATGACTTGTTATATCAATAAATTCAGTTGATTTTGTGAGTGATGGGCTAACCATAATGAATCATGAGGAAGATAAATTGGCCGTTAAAAATTTCTAGTGACAGTTAAAAATTCAAGTCAAAATTTTGGTGTTGAAAAATAAAATGGCAAGTAACAGTGCAACCACCAACGCTCCAGAGAAGAAGGGCAAGGAGACGACAGACTCGTCAGGGGATGACGACGGGGGAAAGGGGGATGCCCAAGTGAAAATCAAGTTGCCCAAGGGCCAGCGAAGGAGGAAGGATGGCACGGTCAATAAAATGAGCTTTGACGTGGACGAGTTGGAAGAGGGACTTTATATTCAGGTGGAAGATGAGGAGGATGTGGAGGAGGTGGTCGAGTATGAGGAGGTGCCTGACGACGAGGCTTCCGCAGCGGAATTAGCCGAAGGTAATGGGTTTGGTTTGATTCTGGATGGGGTGACGACGATGACGATGACATGGTTTTAATGTGACTTTTTGGTTGACATTTTTTACAGAAGGGGAAAAGAAGGAGGAAGGCCAAGAGGGTGAAAAGACAAGTGGTAAAGGAAAAGGCGCTGGAGAAGATGGTGGATATAAAATAAGGCCAGATCTTACTCAAAAGTTTCGTCCAGGAACGGTACAAGTACTGATTGAAACGGTTATCAAGGAAAAGTTGGAGGGTAAAGAGTACTCCATGGAGGATGGAGAGGCATGGGCCGGACAGATTCTAGAGGAGATTCATGACAAGGTCAAGGCTCAGAATTATAAGAGGTACAAGTTGATTAGTCAAGTGACGCTGGGGGAAAGGAGAGGGGAAGGGGCCTCCAGTGCGACAAGGTGCTTGTGGGATGCGGAAGCGGATTGTATGGCGACTTATACTTTTCTCAATGTAAGTTAAAATGTCAAGTGTCAGGTTTACCAAATAATTAAGTTATTATGATTGTTAGTTGGATTATGACTAAAAATATTGCTTTGGTTTTTTACAGGACACAATATTTTGCAACGGAACTGTGTATGGAGTTTATTTTTACTAAATTATAAATTATTTGTGCATAGACATTTTTAAGCTTAAGAGCTACTCAGCCAAGTCCCAAATCGAAATATGAAATTCTCTATTTTGTAAATAGTATTTGTACAGGTTAAAGATATACATAATATACTAAATTAATCTTTGAATACAACAAACGGACCCTTTTCCTGCATTTCAATTTGTTCCCTGTTATCCATCATACTGTCACCACTGCTGGTGTTGGCACTTTTGTTACTCCCTTTTGCTGGGATGGCAAAGGCTAAAGAGCTTCGCTTTTGGAACATTCGATTTGGTTGTGGTTTGGAGCTTCCTAAAATGGAGGTGCTGGATCTTCCCAAGGGCTCCATAGACTTTCTACGTTCTACTACGGAACTACGTCTGTGCAAAACGGTGCTCCGACGTTCTTTCAAAGCCTCTAGGGTTTTGCGGGCTTTGTCACTTTGGAACAAGGCGCTTCCTCTTCTAGTATTTTGGTCTGAAAGAAAAACAAGAAGTGTAAGAACTTGGTTTTTAAAAACATTTTCTGAATTAAGTACGCTTTGTACCCAAGTTTTGGAAGTTCTGGCTAAAAGTACGAGCCAGATCGTGTACTGGCGTGTTGTCATTCTTCATTCGTTCCAGATTGGTAATCGTCTTGCGTCTTCCTGGGAACATGGACTTTCGTGCTTTCCTCAGTTCTTTTTTGGCTAAAGGACATGAAAATTTGTCACGAAAATGTAAACTGAATTTAGTTTCTTTATCTATCAATTTATTTTTACCTTCAGCTATTTTCGCCTTTTGCAACTTTCTAATCAGTCCAATGCCTTCCTTAATGGTCTCGGCCCGATTTTCAATAGACTTTGTACTCTTGTTGAAAAAGTCCAGCACAGTAAGAGCCATAATATGGAGAAAAGTTCCCAGTCTGTGATAACACATTCCAATAAACTGTAATCCCAAAATAACCCCAAAGATACCCACAAACACCAATCCAATCGGTTCCAGTTCCAAATACTCAATATCCACATCCACCACTCCGGCACCCGCATAAGTTACATTAACCTTTGCTCCATAAGGCCAGTCAATGTGCACCGATCCCTTTTCCAACTGCAGCAAAAAGATCAAAATGACAAACACGGCATTACACATTAAAAACGTGAAAGCCACTTTGTTCCTCAAGTCCTTCAACATGTCCGCCATTTCCTTTTCCTTCTTCTTGTCCGCATCAATAGGCAGTAGGTATTTGGTAATCATCGCTTTCCAAAACCGGATCTCCACTCCAGTCAACATGTCCACTTCAAAGTGATCCAAATCCTTATCCTCCAACCAATAAGGATTCATCAAATCATTCCTAGGAATCATATTCTCCTGATTTTTCATCTGCTCTTCGCTATCCACATGTTGCGTAACTGGCAATGGCATTGGCGTTGTCCCCAAAAGTGGTACCGATCCATCTTCCGGTTCCTCTATCAACACCTCCAAAGCTCCTGATCCCGAACCTGCCGTGGATAACCTTCTGGTTATACTAAACTGTCTATCCACCACAGCTTTTATATGGTCCAGTTCCCTACTCACGTCCTTTAACGTCATATTAATAGCATCCAACTTGGCCTGTTGGTCATCCGCTTTTGGCTTCACGCAACACATTAGCTTGAACAATCCAGCAAAGGAAAGTTCAAAGGAACCATCCACCTCCTCTCCATTTCCTTTTCCGTTTCCTCCCATTCCCGGAATGAATCCTGCGAGTAAGCCCTTCTTCTTCTTTTTCTCTGCCTCTTTGGCCATCTCCTCCAATTCCTTTTGCTCCGCCTCCAATTCTTGTTTCGTTTTTGTCTTCACTCCTTCCCTGATATTCAGTACATGATTTTATTAGAATTTTAAAGATTTTCGACACAATGACCTTATTAACCACGATGAGTAATTGTACCTCGTGCCCCATGAGACCACGTTTAAGTTAAACAGGGAGTAAATCATCAGCAGCAAGTACATACCTATTTAGCAAAAAATATCAATTAGCGCAAATTCCTGAAAGTAAGGTTGCCAATTTACGAACTACGTACTTGGAATGGTAATGTAGTACAGGAATCCATGGGGCAAACACCAAAATTCCAGCGGATGAATTATGCCCGCAATCAAAAAGCTACTAGCAATAATTATCAAAAACAAGCTGGAAGGCGCTAGCAGTCCATCATCACTAATCTGAAGTATTATGGCCACCACCACCGCCACCATAGCTAATGCATAAACCGTGGTCAGTATTTCCGCAAACGCTAGTTGAATATCCGACTTGCAGAAAAAGCACACCAAAATGAAGGCCAGGATTGGAATAAAATTGTACATGAAGCTGGTCCACTGGTCCAATTTGAATGCAACGGCAAAGGCTCCTACCAACATAAGGAAGATAGTACCCGGTCCTAGGATAGTACCCACCATTAACACAATCTGGTAGATAATGTAGGGATAACTAATGTCCGGATTTTGTTTCACGGTCCGTTTTCCGTCTAAAAGTAAGTCCATAATATTGGCCATGGTGGAGGGCACCCATCTTCTGCGCTGATTGTAAAACTCCCGGAACCCTTAGACATCAGCATAAGTACCGTCATGTTATTATGTTGAACTTTTGAAATCCCGTTAAAAAATTAAGTTTTCAAGTTACCTTCTGGAGCGTGAGTTTTGGCGTCGGAAGCAGCACTGTACTCGACTCTCCATCCCCTCTGGAGTAACAGGGTACATAACCAACGATCCTCCCCCTGATCGTACTGGACATAGTGCCTTGGCTCGGTGGCCATTGTTGTATACCTTTTCATAACGTTGTAATCCATAAGTGCCTTGGCCCGGAAAAGGGAGAAACATCCTGGCGAACATAAAACACAACCAAAAACGTGTTCGGTAGCCTGGAATAGAATTAAATGTCATTAGGCCCTTAGTCCCTTCAAAGTACCCCCTTCCATTCATTTACAGTGGTAACTCAAAAACGGCTTAAAATTTTCAATTCCTGCGATTGGATATTGACTAGCATGGGTTTAAGGAAGAAACGCATTGATTTTCAGCCCTTAAAAGTGTAACCCTTGACCAGTTTCTAAGGACCCTTTGATTTCGAAAAACTAAATTTTAAGCTAAGTACGTCGTGTTTGGTATCAAAATGATCGCAAGGACACGCCAAACACGATTAAAGTAATTTTGAATATGGATGACTCACTTTTTGGAACCAATGGCCGACCTAAAGATTCAAAAACAAATTCGAAATTTTAGAAATTTTTCGAAAAAATTTAATTTTTGAATAATTTTATATTTTAATTTACCGCATATTCAAACTTCTGGTACCAAACCATAGGACCACTGCCAATAGGATGAATCCGTCCACATGCCGCCCCCAGATTTCTATTCTTTTTCATCAAGTCCACCAACAACTCCACGGCCTTGGGCTGAAAGTCAATATCTCCGTCTAACGCCAAAAGAAAGGTGTTGTCTGCGATAACCTCCTTCCTTTCCACTTCAATGTCAGTGCGGTACACTAGTTTGTATCCCAGCAAGTAGTACATATACCTAAAAGGTCAGAGGTCAAAAATTTTTTAGTGACCCATGACATGCGACACATGATTTTGGGTCAGTTTTTCATGCGATTAACGAATCTGAAAACCGTTTTTCCAAATTCGCATTCGTTTGGCTGCTAGAGCAATTTTACTGTTTTCATACGGTATTTTTTGATGCGACCTTGACTATTTTTTACTAAATAATTTATTATTTTAAATTAGGGGCCCTTACATGACTTGGCTCCAACGTTTCTTATGTCTTATCTTATTCTTGTCCTTAAGATGACAAATGAGTTTGTTGCGACCCGGAAGTACCCACTCAAGACGACCGCCATACGGAGTGGGAACCTTTTTTGGGGGACGTAACTTCACAAAAACTTGATGTACATGACTAGCCGCATCCTCCATTTGGCTGACAAGGTCCCTTACAAACTGGTTGAGTTGGACGGGAGAGGCAGCATCCGTTTTGTCTGTGAGCTCAAATGCGTCATCAAAAAATATGTGCCCTTCAAAATCGTAGTACCCCGGATCATCATACTCAAACTGCTTCCTAGCAATGCGCCTAGCACACTGGTCAAAATCAAGTCGAAAAATACTCTTTAACATTTCAATCATCTCCTCTCTGGTCTCGTGCCACATGGTCGCACAAACGTATAATTGGGGTATCCTGTCTTCAGGTTGAACAGGCGAGTTTCGTTCGTAAATTTCCCGTGCCATTCTGGCTTCCACGTCATCAACCCCTTCATTTTCGTCATCCGGACCATCTTCATCCTCATCCATTTCCAAATAGTCCTCATCCCTTCGTCTATTCAGTGCCAGGGATTGGTCTACCAGAAACGCGTTGTACATGGGCGTGGCAAACACGGACTCTGTGCGGGCCAATCTGAGACCCTTAGGATTCCAAATGTGAAGTGTTATCCAAACTTGACTCAATAGCCAGAGTACCCACAGCCAAGTATGCTGCTGGAGAAAATAATCCCCCCAAAAGTCTCCCGTGGGACAGGTCCACCAAAGATAACCCGGAAACATGGAGTCCCAAAAGCAAACGTCATTGTTTCTAATGCCGCATAGCCAAATGACCACGGTGAGTGTGGTGGGCACAGAAAGCAGAACGGGAAAAGAGTAGCTAAAAGCTTGGATCAGAATTCTGCAAGCCAATTTGCCAAAAACGTAGGTAAGGTACGCAGCCGCCATTTGAACGCCCATGACCCACAGAACAGTATCTGACCAGTTGTCCACGTACGAAGTACCCGGTTCCAAAAAGGAGCTGTTGGTTTCTGGTTGACTAGACGCTTGGACAATGGGTCGCTTCTCCTTAACAATGACTGAGTGGTTGCCAAAACCTTGATTAAATTTATCAAAAGCGATACTCCAACTGTCCTCGTTAATTTTGGTACATGCAGCAAGCATAAATAAGAAAAGGGCCATTTTCCAAAGGGATATCGCTGTATAGGTCCAGTATCGGGTGCGCCTTAGCTTGGTTTTCATTTTAGCCAGTTTCTTCACCAAGTCAAACGGACTGGTTTCATCGATAAAATTTTCCCACCAGCCAAAGGAGACCAGTAAGGCGCTTATTGGAAGTAGCCAAGGATTTTCTTCATTGTTGTGGGGTTTTATTAGTGGCCAGACAAGAAAGGCGGTGAGTTGGAAAATAATGGCAACTACGTCGATAATGCATTGCAAATGCCAGGTCCAGGAACGTGCGTTGTTTCCCAAAACCTCAAGATTTTCGTAGCCCCGGGAGATCATGCCAAGAATTCCGGGAATGACGCACATGGCGTTGGTCAGCATGATAGCCTTAAGAGCATCCATGTTAGGGAAAACGGTGTAGACAAGAAGGGCCAAACCAATTGTGTGAAGCGTCTAGAAAAATTTAAGCATAATTTAAGCTACAAGGTCATACCTCATTTGCATTAATGAAGTGTATCTCACTTCGAAAGTAAACGGAAGAATAAACTGGAGGAAGCTTGGCTTCTCTTGACCCTTGAAAAACAGAATTCGGAGACCCCTGAGAAGTGTCTGCGCTTCCGGGAGAATAAAGACAAAGTAAATGGCCCAAACCCAGGTCATGCGCTCTTCTGGAGTGGAGCTGGAGAGGAACTCCATATTGCTTCCTGAAAGTTTCATAGAAATGGGATTTCAATTTAAAAGCAAATTACCTATGTAAAAAGCATTTTACATCCGACATTATCAAACTTTGTGATTATTATGCAAAAGTGATTGATAATGGATGGATGGTGGTGACGCCGATTGATAAGACCTTATCTCTGTGTATGTACAACGTACTCGTAGGTTAAACAGGGCTTGTAATTTTAAAAGTGTCTCAAATAAAACTATTGGATAAATCGAATTTTTGTAATTTCTCACCAAATTCATGACTGCAGTAAGGAATCGTTTGTGCTTTGTCCCGTAATTGAGACGTCATTAAAACGACGGTTGCTTTGGAAACTACGGATCCTCCGAGAACAATGAAAAATACGACAATGTAGGTTAGGAGCTGTGATAAATGAAGCAAATTAAAAACAGATTTTAAATAAAAAATCGTTCAAAATATTTTTTAAAATTGTATGGTATTTATTATTCAAGCTGCATTCCGTCTTTACAATCAGATTAAAGTCTGATACAGTTTATAAAACAAGTATGCAGCTAGTAATACCTTGAGCGAACGCAATACAAAATTATAAAATGTGCGATCTTCATCTAAATCGCTGTCTTTGTCAGGCGGAAGCACTTCGAAAATGTCCCAATTTTCTTTAGGCTTCGCTCTAAAAGTTCATCACAGAAACTTTATCATAATTTGTCCTATTAATTAAAGCTTGCTTATAGTTTTATGAATAGTTTACCTGGCAGCCCGCTCCTGTTCGCGGATAAGCTGCTCGTCATCGCTATTATCTTCGTGAGGTTGTATCCTCATCTTGGAAACTAAACTAGGCACTAAAATTAACGAAAACTTTTGTGTCCTTAGCACATGCACAATTTTATATCGTTTCAGTTCTCTAGACACTTAATTTTCAAAGGAGTCTCATGATGCCCCGAAACAAATAACTTTGCAGCACATTTTTGAGGTTCGTGATCAGATCATCATGAAACATTCATGACTACTGACACTATAAGCCAAGCTAGGTAACAGTAATTTGCATGTCACCAAACTGAATTAATCCCTTAAATCCCCTTCTAATCAATTATATTCCAATTTACGTAAGTTTGGGTCTACGATCTTCCCGTTTGTCACCATCCGAATCGGTTGATCCTTGTGGGACGTGTGACAATTGACGTGGGTATAACAAAATTAGTATCGATATTTTATATCGACTGGTTATCAATTCAATTGTTTTGAGTTGCTCACAGATCAACTTATCATCAAGTTGTTCCGAACAACTTGTTCGTTAGACTTTACAAAAATAAAAAAGTATGCAGTTATGCTGATAAAATATTCAAAAGCTTTATTCCAGAGAACAAAAAGCAATTAGCAGATCATCCATACATTCTCAATTTCATGGAATTTCAGAAGTGGGAAATGAAAACGTTCTCCAGAACGTGGGTCTCCGAAAACGATGTCAATGCCAATTTAATGCAGTTTCGTGGTACCCCGTATCAAGCACAACAGCTCACTGCCCACGCTAATTCATTATAACAAATGCGTAATTACCCTTTAATTTTGTTAGCTTATCACATTTTTTGTGTGTCCGTGTGCACTTATCTTAATCCCAAACATGAATATAGAAATGCAGAAAAATAAATTGTTGATATACGTCAGTGCAAACAAAAATGACAATTTTCTATACTTATCTTTTTATCTGACCACAGACAGAAGGCGAAATAAACAATGTCACCAATTCAGGTTTTTTTTGTGTTACGATTTATTTATCACAATAAATAATTTTTTATACATGAACAATCCTTTAATTTAATTTCATCTCTACACTTTGCAGAATAAACAGTATAAATTAATTGGCCTTGGTGTTACTGGAATGCCCACTGCCGTGGTGTTTTCCTTTAGCGGTTTATACTCCCTTTTGCACTGGCCATAAAAGTCCAATTTCTGACCGGGTAAACAATTTAAGCTTTGTACACTTCCTCTTTGGGGTACATGTCCACAATCTGCATTCTTTACGCAAATTGGTCTGAAGTGGGTGCGCATGTTGAATAGGATCTCATCGTCATGGTGGCAATAGCCTTTGGTATAAGTACGGTAACATTTGCCCTTGTACGTAAACCAGTAACGGTTTTCGTGGGAAGGTATTCTGTCTTCTTTGTCTTCGCAGGGATTTCGCCTGCAGACGGGATGAAGGTCAAACCCGAAAACTAGCCATTTTCCTTCGCGACATGGACCCTGGTCGTAAGCGTAGTAGCAACGGCGTTTGGGTGGCCAGTAGATTAAGGGACGGCCGCAACGGAGACTTTGGTCGCAGTCGCAAGTGCCGTAGTTGGCGTCTTCAATGGTAAACACCATCATGGCTCCACATGGACCCCTAAAAGCTCATAATTTAGACATTTTTTCTGCTTTTTTATACAAATAACGGTTTATAACGGTTTAGTTACCTTTCGCCCACTCGATAGCACCTCTCAGTTTCCCGGTGATATCTCCATGTGCCCGTATCATCTAAAGCCGAGCCAGATCCCGAATTAATATTTAGACAAAAGGCGGATCTTAGTTGGTACTTGGCTTTGAAAGCCCTTTTGACCACTTCATTTCTCACTCGCTTTTTAGCTGAGCTAATGCCAATTATTAAAGCTATTGTTAGGCAACAGCAGGCAGCTATAAATAAGAAACTTTTCCGCTTTTTAATAGCTTCCGACATAATTTTACAAAGCCAATGGGGATAACTTATTGAAACAAATGTGCTCACAGAGATTGTCACCAGAAAACTGAACCATTATGTTGCATTATTCATAGTGTTCATAAAATTCAAATTCATTTTTAGAAGCCAACAAGGAAAAAAATGTGTAGATTTTTTAAAGCAGTCCTTTAACAATTTAGAAGAAGCGTGATAAAGGGTGTGCTTTTTTTATCTGCGTGCCTTGGCATTGGAATGGGTGTGGAGTTCATGGTAACATAACGTAACGTTTGACTAGATGATAACCCGGAAGTTTAGCAGTTACCAAATTGACCAGTACAGGAAATGCGGATCCTTTTCATTAGCAAATCAGGCTATTTCAAAAATGATAGTGTGTTCACGAAAACGCTACAGTGTTCGTGCGTTATCTAACCACATAATTATTATGAGTAGGATGCGTCGTCGGCAACAAAGGCAATTTACAATTCATCATCTAAAAACTAATGGTGCTATAAGGAGCTAAGAATATATGAAGCTTTGAAGCGCATGACAACAAGTTTGCCAGCAACCAAAACCAATATTCAAATCCGGCAACGCAATTTTTTTTACTACGCATCATAAACATTTTATTTATTGTACAGCGATTGCCAATTATATAAAAAAGTACATGACATGCACTTGCATTGGTACTTACTACATGTATACCTATGTATCTATATTGTTAATGAACATTGAACATTAAATGCCCACAAAATTGCCAGTTTTGTGCATATCTTCACTAAAAATGCTTGTAGCTGATAAGATAATGATAACTAATTTAAGAATTTTGTGTAATAGGTTATATGGAATAAGGAAAATGTTTAAAAAATTAATATGTAATGAATGATATTTTTATTTTATGTCGGTAATTTCAATTATTCAAAGACATTCATAGTCAGTTTTCTTGACAAGTTTGAATGAGCGCAGCGGTAGCATGGTAATTTTATAGTTAATGGTACATAAAACTAATTAAAGATGTTCTTGCCCCGATGCTAAAATTATTAGTAAGATATTACTCAAAAGACGTTGCTAAAGCAACTACAGTGGCTGTAATTTGGATCTTTAAAGATGTTTTTCCAATTCCATTGACATTGATAAAAATATGAATGCATTTGAGTCATTCGCAGTTGAATGAAACTATTATCGATACACTGATGCGGTTGTATGATTGCATATATTGCAATACTTTTCACTACGTAACTGCTTTGAACTAGCAACTTTAGATTACGTGTGTATGTAGATAGGACAAATGAAGAAGTACGCTCACTGCAACAGCATGAACTGGTATCGTATCCAGAAAGCGTGTGATACTTCCAAATTCGGACTTAGCCACCCGGCAACTTTTAGTATGATAAGCAGATTATCTTTACTGCAGAATAAACAAAGTTTGTATACATACAATGGGAAGTGGAATAACCTTCAAGAAAGGTCAAAAAGTCGTCGTAAGATACAAATAGCAGTATATATATTATGTTTGATTCTCTGTGGCCAGTTTGTTTAAAATGTAATGAAACAATTTATCATTATCATAAAACCACATAACGTGCTAGGCTTTACGATTTTCTGGCAAATAAGTGTAATCTTATTATTATTTACTCTAGTTCTGTCATAACAATCAATTTTGATTGCAGTCTGGCCAAAACACACAACTGAACTTCATAAACTTAATCTTCCATTTTTCATAGTAGTAAAGATACTGGTCAAAAACGAAATACATATAAATATTTTCCTTGAGATGTGTAATCTAGGTTTAAAACGTTTAAGACATTTTGAAACTTTACATGAAAATTTACAATCCACTTATTTTAACTAAAAATTCGCGAAAACTCTGAAGTACTGAACTATTAAACCATGTTAACCGTAGAGCTAAAAAGATCATTATTTCTAAACGCATTTCCACACAAAAGCATTTTGTTGCACAAGATGTATAGATTTTAGATTGCTCTCCATGTTTTGTGGGCATTTGTAATGCACTTGAAATCATACTATATACAACCTTTCCCAGCAATTTTGAATTTGCCCAAAATGGTCTGCTAGTTTAATCCAACATGCAATCATATACCACTTGTAGAAATACGATTGTAAAAATCTAAAACAATGCTCCACATTTCAAATTAGTTCTCTCTCTGAAGGAAAACTTACGTTCAATGTAGAACTGTGCCTAGAAATGTTGTATTTGTTAATAGCATCACTATGACTATAGGTATAAATCTCTAACTTAAAATAATAAGGAAAATGAGAACTGTTTTCTCAAAGGGTTACACAACATACGATATTATAACCATTTATCAATAACTCTTTATGAGACCCAAAATGCACCAGTTAACGTTTTATGTGTTTCTTTTATGCTTTCTTATTGGAAAAACGTCAATCATCCTTCACTTAATTTAAGTCAGAGTCAGACGGTCAGAAAGAAGCTTGGGTCAACAAGGTTGGTTGGAAATTGATATCTTGGTTTAACTTTTGTCAGTTTTGCGTGGTAGACATGTAGTATGTTATAACGTGCCTCGTTTCACGGTCTCAAAATTATTGACTTTTATAAGTTTCTAAGTTTTGACTTGGCTAGTTTCATTTCTTTTCACGTGTAACATGTTGCATATAATGCAGATATTTATAGTTTACATAAGTAACAAGTGAAAGTTGCTAACATCATTGATTCTTCTGAACAATACCCGACCTGTTCCTGTTTAATCTACGAGCTTATATCGGAGGCATTGTCTGTTGTACATCCGCCAGACGGCAATTTAATGAAATATTTGTCAGCTACAATTAATCCCAACCCTTCATTAAAACTAAATTTAATTCCTCTCGCCTACTTTTAAAGCGTGAGAAACTAATACCCTAACTGCCAAAGTTTTCAGAATGATGATTAACCCAGATATAAATCAAGACTTAAGGAAAAGAAGCTCTAAAATAAAAAATGGCAAGGATAAAGATCCTGATTTGAAACCTGACGCTAGTCAGAGTCAGAGGGGAAGCAGACTCGAAGAAAAGAAAATCATGTTCGGAGTTCCTAAATCTGCAAAAGTGGTTGCGCACCATGTTCTGGACCTAATACTATTCATTGTGGATCTGCCATACTATATCTGGCATTGCGTATGGGCGTTCTTGGGTATATTTTCGGGGCTCATTTGGCAAAAAACGCGGAAATGTGTTGACGGGGAAACAATTCTGGTATTTAAAAAATATTTGTTATTTTAAACATTTTTCCTATTTCTATATCCAGATCAATTGCCAATCAGTTCACAGTTAGTTAATATAAATTGCAAAAACTAGGAAAAGTATGGAAATTGGGTTAGCATTTAGTGTAATAATTAATGAATTCACACGTTACACAGCTAAAGTGTAATTTTAATAAGTGTTTACGCTTTCAGCATTACTTGTGGGAACTCGTAATCCCAAAATGCAACTAAGCTAGTAATTAGGTACAGCGTTTGAACTTTGGTGTTTAGATAACACGTACATGTTTTACTATGGAAAAGTTGTTTAATCTTGATTGATAAGGTTTACTACTGTAAACAAGTGAATATTAATTTGCATTGCAAATTAAATGCTAAATTCTTCCACGTGCAGTTCTTTTGTTGGCATTTACTACTACTACTAATAGAAGAATTGAAAAGTAATTACATGGAAAGATTCTCAAAGCCAATATTAATCAGTCATATTATCACTACCTTAGCTGCATTGCATGCATCCAAGTTGAAATGGGCTTCCTTACTTCCGATCGTGAGTCTGATGAACCGTACCTTTGTACTTTAATTTCTATTCCGTTTACATTTTTAGCATATGTGAGCAGCATTAATATAGAGGCAGATTCCTCCTACTCTTTCCATATTCGGATACATGAAAACTAAGCTGAAGTAGGTATATGTGTATAATGTTGCGAACAACTATTACTTGAAATCATCATTTTTTGGTGCGATAATTAGTAGCACTTCTCTTATTGTTAGCGAGTATGCCCCTAAAAAGGTGGCTTGAAGCAGATGATGATTAGATGTAAAAGATGTAATTATTTGTTCCTTCCTGAGAGTATTTTAAGTACCACACAAGTACTGACACTAAATTGTACAGAAAATTGTTAACCGTACATAATATTTCATATCTGTACAAGATTGTTGCACATCTGCACTAGTTCTCGGCACACTTCAATCAAATCTCTACATCATCCATGCATTCCATTACAGGTATTTGTACATTTACGCAAATTTACTATAATAGGCGTACCTACTTTGTACTATGTACAACAAGGCACGCACCAATATTCCATTTCAATGTGTCGGAAACGCATGTTCAACAAATTTTTCAAGGCTCTTTTTTTCCATCATCAACATCCCAAGCTAATTAATATCTGATTTGCACCTATACACTTTCAACATTGAAGTGGTCAAATAGTCAATGTCAACGTGTACTCCAAACTACAATGCAATGTGCTGTCTATCAATACAGTAACGGCTGTATATCAAGTTTCATTTAATATGAGCGGAAAAAGAAATAAAAAAATGATAGATATAATCTTGGTTTCCAGTTGCAAACGCTGCTGTCGGACCATATCTGTTACCACATTCATATACCAAGCTTTGCAACAATGTTACCAAAAAGGAATTGCTATACATTCTTAAGCATATGCACCACTTGATAAGCAATATGATTTTACGCAGTAATAAATAATCTTTTACACACCGGATGCGATGTTACAACAAATTCTAAGATTTTTGAGATTGATTAATAATCAAGTTTTTTGGGTAGTGATAATATTTAATATTATGTGCTTGTAGTGAGGTAGGTTGAGTTAATAATTTTTGCAAGAACAATGATGCTCAATCAACCAAACGTCACGGTAGACTGTATTATTGAAAGTGTGACCCTGGTTCGGACAACACGAACTCCAGAGCAGCAGCATGTCCAGTGACAAAAGTTTTTGCATTTGGTTTTGTGGGGTTACTTGCGACACCCTTAAATTTCTTGCTGATCTCCCGTATTATTATTGCATAATAATTTGGTCTTGGCTTTGTGCCTCTTACCGGTGCTTATTGCCCCGGAAATGGAAGAATATAGATGGGGAAACCATTTTGGTAGTTTTAAGAAGAAATTTTAAGTGTGCATTGGCTTTGTGGAAATTATTTCAAAACAATTTATTTTGTTGACCTTTTAGATAACCGGTGCCGCAGCAGGACTAGGCCAAGAAGCTGTACTCCAACTGGCTAAAATCTCACCGCAAGCCACTTACGTGCTTTGGGACATTAACGAAAAGGGTCTTTTGGAAACCCAATTGCAATGCGAACAGTTGGGCGCATTCAAAGTGTACACTTACGTGGTAGACTTGTCCAAATACGAAAATGTTGTTCAGACCGCGGCTCAAGTGCGGAAGGAAGTGGGCCATGTAACAATTCTGTTTAATAATGCGGGTCTGGTGCAGTTCAACCAGTTTTTGGACATGAGTCCAGTTCTAGAAGAGAAAATTTTGCAGGTAAATCTTCTCTCGTACATGTGGACTATTAGAGAGTTCCTTCCGGGAATGATTGAGAAGGGAAAGGGGCATATTGTGAGTACCTGCTCGGGGTTGGGACACATGAGATTCCGGTATTTAAGTGCTTATGTGGCTAGCAAGCATGGTTTGAAAGGGTTTCTGGATTGTTTAAAACTGGAAATGAGTATTCATCCGGACAAACCAGATATAAAATTTTCTACCATTTATCCTGGCTGGGTGAAAACGAATATGACCACGGGTATCACATGGACGCCCAGGTAACATCTTAAACCAGACTGCAAGTTTTCATACGTAATAGATAAGTATATGTTCAGGAAGTTTATGCTTTCAGATACAAAACGTGGAAGTGTCTTCAACAGCTTGATTCCAGCTACGTAGCGGAACAAATGATTGACGGAATTCTGAAGGAAAAAGAGGATATAATGGTGCCCGGACCAATTTATATTTTGAAGTACTTTTATGGACTTATTCCCCCAAAACTGATGAACCTGGTGGAAGCCCATCTTATGCAAGATATTAAAATTGTAAAGTCCTCCTGTAATTCAAATGCTCCTGAGGTAGTGGTAGAAAAAACACCGCCAGGTACTCCACTCATCTCGAAACCAATCGAAAACGCTTGTGGTATTACTGTGGAGCCTAGTCCAATTGCGCAAACTCAAACTGCCACGATATTAATGCCAACGGAGACAGAACTGGAGCTGGAAGCTAATAAAACGCGCCTATAGTTAAATATTTCACAAGTTTATGTTATAATTTACGTTACTGTAAAGTGCTTCGAATACAAATTATAGAATAGAAAATTCTCATGTATCGTTTCTCGGAACCTATATTTGCGATGGAAAGACAAATACACATGTTTATTTATAATTTATCGTTAAACTGATGACTGAACACTTTTATAAGCATGTGCTTAATTTTCCAAAAGCAATATAATGTTATCCCAGCCCAGCCACATAGTAGCCTTGACCGTATTAAAATTCTAAAAATACGTATCAAACTGTGCAAATAATAAATAGTTTTCTGCAAATTGCAGCTAAAGCTAAAATGATATTGCATAATATACAGGTAGCTGGCAGACTTGTTTCATGTTGCTGGTTCAATTTTTCGTTACGTTGTTAATTTTGCCATTTCCAAAGATTACATACTTATTATAATACAGAGAAAACTAAAGTGCTTGGCACAGATATAGTTATGTTGCACTGCTTGAACGATCCTATGAAGACAGAAGTGGCAAAGAAGGATTTCCACTTCATTAGATCCTGGATACTCAACTACAAATTGAAGAAAGTGTATAAAGTCACATTTTAAAGATAGCCATTCCATCACTTTAAGATACAAATCGAAGTTAAGGTTAGTAGTTGTATGGTTGGTATGGTACATTAAAACTGCCAACATGTTCATGGATAGCTGATGAACAGTTACTTCAACAAACGTTTTACAAGAAAGGCAACAATGAAATCTCCTGAATACTTTAACTTTAGACATAATATTGTTATCCAGGCTAACTCAAGTTATTTACAAGTTTCTAAAAAATCATGTCATAAAATGTTGTACAGAAAAAATTTTATTTCAATCTGTAGAAAGTAGTCCAGGAATCCTTCAGAATTAAAGCAGAGTAAACTGTGAGCAAATTTCATAACATGACAATTCCAACTGCAAATACAACTTCTTAATTAGAAGCAGGAAATTCGAAGACAGTGTCAGTATCGCAGAAAGAATCACGATTTTTGCTGTGAAAAAAGTAATACGGTGGTGGCAATTAAAAATTTAATTTAAGTTTAGCAACTTAAAGAATCAAGTTGCTTACACTGTGTTGCTAGTAAGCAGAATGCAGAATACGCAATGCAGGTATTATGCAATATTTAGCATTTCATTTTAAGAAATTTACAAATCCTGAATCAGGATTCCTGATCCTGAATATCTGTTACGTGTGTAGCATAAAGTATTCACTTTATCGAGAATCTCACATCTACTGCGTAAGAAAACCCCTCTTTCTTAATTATAACTATGTAAGAGCGCTGAGATTGCAAATCTAGTTATTAGACGTTGTCATTTTCAATGTTGCTAAAATTTTAGCTACATATTTGATATTGCTAAGGTCCTTTTTTGGCATACTTGATTCTGCTAAGGCATTACTCAGGCATAAGGCAGGTCAACTGTTTCATTGTACACCGCGTTTCTTTTTACCATAATACATATTATAACTTCGATATTAATGCATATTATTTAAAAATGATGAGCACATCATTAAAACTCACGGTGTTTTACCTGAATAGTCATTTAGTTATGTATGTATCATCCTTTAGCGCTTTACACCAGAGATAAGATAAAAATGACGAAATAATGTTTAAAATCCTGTTGCTGCTATGTCATTCTGTTATTTTTATCTCGTGACAGTATTGAACATTATCCTCTTATCTTTACTCATCCTGTAAGCAATACAATACAACGACGGGTATTATCAGATTACTCATCCTTTCCAGCGATATCTGCAGCACAGCGTCGGACCATGTGTCACCTTTCTGGCATCATTCTTCGCATCATCAATCAATATACATTTCTTCATGCATAGTATAAAGAATGGAGTATGGACCTTGGACATGGATATTTTTTAACGGTTATCCAGACGAAAATATTTTCACAAAAATATCTTTTAAGCTTCCAAATGTGTATAGTGACCTCTGCAAATCACTACCTTGCTGAAACCATACCTTGACAACATCATTTTTGGTGCGCATTAAAAAATTATTATTTTTAATTAACAAAAAATGGCTCCACAACTTGTAAATGTGAACAATGACATTGTTAATGGAACAACTACAAACCAATTTCTATTTGAAAACACTAACCCAAATATAATTACAACAACGACCGTGTACAGTCCTAATAGTGAATACAGTTATTACGGTGATTATCCTAATGATAAGCATAACACTAGTGCCAGTTTTACTGTGGACTCCCTAATTGGCAGCAGCAGTAACGGCACTTCTCCATATTACTATTCAGATGACAGTAATTTTAATGATGTTGACAATAATAGTAGCTTTATTATTACCGACATGAACACATTTGCCACTCCAACACCATTCTCACCTGAAGTAAATGGTTATGGTAATAGCACTGCTAGCGAAGAGGCTGTGGAACGGCAAGTGACTCAGTTTTGGATTGGTGTGGCACTTTCCATTAGCTCCAGTCTGTTTATAGGACTCAGTTTTATAATTAAGAAGAAAGCGTTGATAAAGCTAAGTCAAGGGGGTAAAAGGGCTAATCAGGGGGGATATGGGTATCTTAAGGATCTTTTATGGTGGTCGGGTCTTCTCTCAAGTAAGACTTTTTGCAAGGTATAAAATAATGCAAAAATTTGCAAAAAATTAATATTTTTATGACTTTTCATAGTGGCCGTTGGAGAAGCAGCTAATTTCATGGCATACACTTTTGCCCCCGCATCACTTGTTTCAACGCTGGGCGTGTTAAGCGTTCTTGTAACGGCCATATTATCCTCCAAGTATCTTCATGAACGGCTTAATTTCTTGGGAAAGGTCAGTTGCTCCATTTCCAAAGAGTTTTAATAGCTGTCGCGTGTCATTACACAGTTTTAATGGTTATATTCTCATATTTTTTGTGCAGATTGGATGTTTCCTGTGTACCATAGGCTCCACGGTCATAGTAATCCACGCTCCAATGGAGAAGGACATTGAGAGCATGGAGGATCTTGAGATAAAACTGACCAACTTTATATTCCTGGTGTATGTCCTTCTGTGCATTGTAGTGAGCGTTATTTTGATTTACCACTATCGACCTAAATTACCTGGTATGCTGACAAAAAAACAATTCTTATGAAAATATTTTCCATGTTCCGTAAAATACTTCCATGAACTGTTTTTCTTGCATTTTTTTCTCAAAGAAACTTCTACGTATACATTACTCATTTGGATTGGCGTTTGTTCCATGATTGGCTCCTTGAGCGTAATGTCCGTTAAAGGTTTAGGCCTAGCGCTGATGAACACCGTTACAGGAATAGAGAACGAGTTGAATAACTGGCTTACCTGGTTTTGCTTTGTGACTCTGGTTATTTGCGTATCAGTTCAGATGAATTTTCTGAATAAGGTGGGTAAACACGCAAAAATTCTCAAAAAATATTGTACGCACTCTGCTACAGGATTTAATTATAGCTTGTAACCCAAGTCATCATCAATCAACCCTATTTTTTTCTTTACTTCAGGCGCTTGACACCTTTAACACGGCAGTGGTGACGCCAATTTACTACGTCTTTTTTACCTCCTGCGTGATCCTCGCTTCAGCCATCCTATTCAACGAATTTGACAACCTACCCATTAAAGACTGGCTTGGTTTGTCATGCGGATTCCTTACAGTTCTTTTGGCCATTGCGCTATTGCATCTTTGCAAAAATTTTGAATTTACTTTGGCCACCCTTGCCCAGCAAATTGACTTGGTAAATAGTAGCAGCCAAATTGGAGGGTTGAATGCTACTCTAGCAGCTAGTACCCATGTTCCAGTAAAAGGCGACAATTTTTCTATACCAAGACCATCCTCATCTTTATCAACTGCATGTGTTATCCCACAAGTTAGTTTAAAACGCGGGGGTGGAAGTAGAGGTAGCAGTAGTAGCGGTAGCGAATTAGAGGAAGAGATTTATAGAAGCGTTGACAGTGGTAATTCGGGTAAATGTAGTAATTCGTCAAAGAAAGGACCAAGTCAGGATTCCAGGTTGTTGTCGGGTTCTTATTCCCCTAAAAGCTTGGGACTAGGCAGTAGGACAAGGGATGGCTATATACCGTTAAGTTATGGAACTACGGATAATCGCGAATAGTGCCGTTTTTTTACATTAAAATATTAAATAATACGCAGTGTTATAATAAATGCGCTTGTCGTTTTTCATTGTTGTCAAAGAAATACATACATACGCATACAAAAATAAAGTAATTTTGTCACTTTGTGGCTGTAATTGTCACGCACAATGTTTTATTCAGCATGCTTTGTGTATCGCCTTTAATAAATATTCATAAGACATGCATACAATTCTTTTATTTTGCTTGACACGCTGCAAATGTGAATATTTAACTGATTGTACTATAATTATTAGCGCTACATATTTGTATGCCTTTTAGAATGATGATAGATGACAGATATGAGATGATAATGAAAAACGAGTCTGACAACTTTTTTCATTATGCAATCAATGAACTAGTATAGTTACTACTACTACTACAGGAACATTAAGTGCATTCATAAATATTGAAACATTAAATCAAATCAAGAAGAGAGAGAGGAACATGTCCTTCCTTGCTGTGTGTTGTGCTATAAATTTAACAAGGCAATCTACTCTATTCTTCAGGTTTTAATCGCTTTTTCCTCAAATACAAAATTAATACACGTGTTACATATATGTCCTCTTAAAACACTTATTGGAAAATATTAATTTAATTGGGATGTACAGTCACTAATGTAAAAACTGAAACGATTTTGCCAAGTTTTATGAGAAAATAATTCTTATGTGTTTGTGACGACAATATCCAAAAAATGTGTGAGAGGTGACAAGTTGTCACTGACAACTTACATAACGCAGGTCCTTGTTAGGGTTGTAGTTAGTTGTGTGGTTTGAAAATTTTAACTACGTCAATTCATTCATATTCATAATTTGTAGTAATACTGATAAGGCTTTTATTCAAATACCGATATTAGCTATTATACACATATACTACTGCTCGGTAGAAATCTAAAATTAAACGTCACCTTGCACACGCTTCACGCGAAGTAAGTTCCACTGGAGTTTATATAAAATTGTTACACATCATTTTCATAATACATACACAGTAAGCATGCTTAGATCAATGAATAATCCATTTTCATTTTCTTCGTTCCTCTCAGTCTGCTTTCAAAAAAATATGACAAGGAGGATGACAGAAACTATTCATTCTTTCACAAACAAAGTGACAATAAAATGACTTAACCACTAATTTTAGGAACTGAATTAGATAACGTTACGATTACAAATACAAATTCATCATGTTTCATGATTCATTCATAAATAAAATACAAAAAATGGCAAATTTACTTCACACAAAAGAAAGTCTAATCGACTAATTGTCATTTTGTCACGATGAAAAAAGCTTAATATTTTTCTATTCTTTCATTTTTACAAAAAGCTTACTTTTACGTGTGGTCCCGCGAATATATTTTTGTTACATAAACCTAACCTACCTCTATACTTGATTACATATTACATAAATTATTTTCACATGACTTTGGAAAACTCTATCATTAAATTAAGTTTTTTTTGGTAAAAAAGAGGTTTATTCTGTAATCCAGAAAATCCGGCAGTCACGACTTCACGATCCATTTTACGCCCACTGAGCACAAATTCTTAATTAATCTGCTACGCTGCGCAATAAACTCGCTTAGAACAATAATACCTGTGCATAGCCGGACATTGGACCTTTTTTTTCTTGCATTTTTTCTCGCTTTGACTTTTTTAAACAAAAAATGTTTTTAATGAAAATTAATGTGACAAACGTTTCCTCCTATTCATTCTTTAAAAGTTTAAATTCCATCGTAAGGAACTCCAAAGCCGGGGGCCGGCTTGCGGTCAC
This sequence comes from Entomobrya proxima, assembly GCA_029691765.1. Taxonomy (NCBI): domain Eukaryota; kingdom Metazoa; phylum Arthropoda; class Collembola; order Entomobryomorpha; family Entomobryidae; genus Entomobrya; species Entomobrya proxima. Next base: position 14,016,170 of record CM056171.1, on the reverse strand, counting down.
CTTGACGTAACGTAATGGTCTGTGCATGACTGGCGTGTTCAAAAGAAGATCCTGCTCCGGAGTAATGATCACAGTCCCAGGGCTCGTAGCTCAGGCATCGGGGAAAGGGCTCGCTGCCCAAAAAGTAGGCCCTTTGGCCTTCCCCACAAAATGCTTGTGTGCCAGTTTTATAGCACTGGAAACTGTTTTCTGGCAAGGTAAAGTAAAAGTTTTTGCGGGGTATGGTGGTCCTAAGCAGTTGTCGTTCGTTTTCGATTAAGGGACAAGGGTTCTTTTGACAGGTGGGGTGGCCCTGTTTACTGCTGCGAACAAGCCAGTGACCCTTACGACAGGGACCCTACAAAATGCATCAAGAAAAAAATTACAACTTTTCATACAATTATTATGAAGCTGTGATTTCATTTCATTTGTCTGTCTTGTGTCTCGATGTGGTTTAATACGATGTGAAAGGAATTGTGGTGTTTCCCAAGAAATAACTTTGTAAAATGAAATGCTGGGACAGCCCATTCAGCTTTACGGTAACTGAAGCAACAGAAAGGGAATTTAGTGCAGAATACAGAACAGAGCAGAAAATGTGTAAAAATAGTGTCTTCTTTTTTAGCACATATTTTAGTCCCACGCGCTTTCAACTTGGGTATATTATCCTATTATCGTGTTCATTATGAGTTAATTTAAGCCATAATTATATTCCTTATCGTTTTTGTAAAATTTTGAAAGTATTTATTGCGAATCTGCAAATTGAAAGTAAGTTTAATTTTTAACGAAAAAGTTGAAAATTAGAATTTTAAAGGTGGTAGGTAAATTAAAATACGAGAAAAAGGTATACTTTAATTAATCCCAAAGTATTTACAGCAGTCAACAGATGAAGGTGGTAAGTGAGTGGTGGATCTACAGGAACAGAAATCCCTCTTGCTATTGTTGAATGTAACACGACGTTTTAAGCAATCAAGATTTCTGGTCTATCAATCAATTTTCTGTCCTTATAAGCTCAAGGATAAAAGCATGCAAAGTGCAATTAGAAGTAACAAAGAAGATTAATCAATTTTTTACGCAAATTTAAGTTGTGCGTGAAGATGTAATAAAAGTTAGTTTCAAGTTTCAGTTATGCGTGTAATTGTCATTATGGCTATTTTTGTTATTGTTGCGCTGATTGTTTTAAAATTTCAATAGAGTGAGAACATACCTGGCTAAACTCAAAATAGCATCGATCATCCCATTCCAGCAATGGTCTGCCGAAACAGCTATTTCCCAGGGATTTACAGCGACAATCTCCAAAGTTGGGATTTGAGGGGCGAGATGAGACCACCATCATTTTGGGACATGGTCCTGGACTTCCAACGTAGTAGCAACGGCCTGTGCCGTTAATTGACACTTGACGGGGGTAGCTGGATGGACATAATCCGCTAAAAATAGAATTTATAAAATAAGCAATTTGCAAAATCATACCTATTTTTAAAACTTGCAAAAAATCTTACCTGAAACGATCTCCAGTAACTGGTTGCACAAAAGCTAGACTAGCTAACATTACCACGGAAGCAGCGCCCAGTGTAAAAACGTAAAATGAAACTTGATTCATGTTTCTGCTCCTTTTTTTATTTTAATCTCTCGTGAGAAAAATTAAACTACACACTCGGGAATAAAGTCTAATGCGCATAAAATCTAAGTTTAGTTCCTCAAGTAAAAATCAAAGAAGCTTGTTAGCAATTGAAATTATTTTCGCACAGGTAGTTGTAGATCCTATCTCAAGATATTTTCTTGCATGCAAGAACAAAGTCAATGTTTAAGCAGGGACTTAGGCTAAACCAATATATCTTGACAGCCTCATACCTGAAGCTGAACTGACTACTATTTTGCTTGTGTCATCAATGTTACTTGATTTTGTTCTGTTCACTCTTGTCCCATCATATCATCCTATTACTAGCTAAAGCTTGATTGTTTCTTGCTCTCTACTACTTATAAAAGCTAGAAAAAATGGCTGCGATTTCCATCTTATGACTATGTGATGATGCACCATCAGCAAACATGCTAACCAAATAAAACAATGGTGGAGGCACCATGGTTAACTTGTACTAACAATGTAAAAAGGTAAACCTTTGTTACGTTGCGCTGGCTGTGGCTCATTATTTTTTTAGCATGTCTAAAATTCATTTTTATGGCATTTATCTGACTTCATATAGTATTCATGTACATCACATAACATGCATGTTTGCATAAGTAATACCTAATTACATGGCGGTGAGGGTGACGGTGACAAGCAAGATGACAAGAGTACATAATATGAAAAAACGAACAAGACCCCGTCTGGCTATTAGACACTTGAGCATACATACTTAACTTAAGTGCAACATTTTTAATGGTAATGTTATGTGGATCAGACATTATGAATGTATTACTAAATACTAAAGAAGGTAATATAAGAAACATTATGTTATGACTGGGGTAATTACAGAGATTAAGACATTACAGTCTTTACTGTCGCCGGTTTACCTTCGAAAGTTAGTCTGGAAGATGATAATTTTGTGTTTTGAATGCTTTTAGCATATAACCTAGCCGAATGAAAAAGTGAAACAGTGAGAAGAGTTTGGAGGTTGTATGGAATGTATTAAAGTAATTACATAACGATTATGCTCCATATTTCAATTGCAAGTTGCTGGCTCTTGTACTTGTTTACATTGCAGTTTTAGTATGTCTAGTTTACTGATACATAAAACATGGCATTTAAGTAAATTTCCAAAATGAAATGAACCTAATATTACTTCTCTTTGCATTTAATACATGCAAAATGAGAACCTATTTTTGATCTATGTTCACTTGAATTCTTCCAAAATAGTACAAAAGTACAAAATAGTAGGAAAGTCAAGCAGAAATTAATTTGTTTTTGTGAACTTTTTGGGATTTTCGGATAATAATATGCAATGCCGGGTGTGCTGAATGAAATTTTGAACTCTGTTTTTTTCTATAACTGCCACCCGTTTATGTTGTTACAAGCCAACGTATCTTCAATCTTCAACATTATCGTCTGCCTGCAATGGTGTAAACACTTGATGTTCATGCAAGCAAGTATATAAGAACCAAGTATTAGTGTTAATACAAAAGATGATCACATTTTGTAAAAACAGGTCATGCATACGTAATATTTGCATGGAATAGCAGTACAAGTACAACAGAACAACACCGGCATAAGATGCATTACGTAATACATTTCACAGCCGCAACGTGTATTGGAAATGCTGGTTGGATAAGGATAAGGTTAATGTCAGCAGCATTGCCACTTGTTTTTCAGTTTTCAGTTGGTAAGCATTCTTCTTTAAGTGTTTTGTGTACAACATCAACCCACGCAATAAAATACCACGTTCCCAAAAAATGGAATCTGGCGAATTTCTGGAATTTGGAAAGGCGATGCTGGAATATATAGCGGAATACCAGGAAAATATTCGTGATAGGTGATCTACATAAATATTTTTCATAATTTGAAAAACGAAACTTGACTGATAAGTTTCAGCGGGTTATTTTGGTAAATTAATTAAATAGACGAGTTACTCCCACTGTGCAACCTGGCTATCTCCGGGATCTCATTCCTGCAGAAGCTCCCCAACAGGGAGAACCCTGGCAGGATATTATGAAAGACCTGGAACGCGTAATAATGCCAGGTCATACACACTGGCAGTCTCCTCATTTTCACGCGTATTATCCAGCAGCAACTTCATATCCTTCTGTAGTTGCAGAAATGTTAAGTGCGGGCATTGCCTGTTTGGGCTTTTCCTGGGCGACTAGTCCAGCTTGTACTGAGTTGGAAGTGGTGACCATGGATTGGCTGGGTAAAGCTGTGGGATTACCAGATCAGTTTTTAAGTGGACCTTCGAACGGCAAAGGTGGTGGCGTTATTCAGGTAAAACTTTAGCTTAACTTGGACCTTGAGTTTGACCACGCGTTTCTCAACTTGCCCCGTGTGTCTATTTATTCAGGGTACTGCCAGCGAAGCTACTTTCCTTGCTTTATTATCTGCCCGAGAAAGATTTCTCAAGAAGTTCAAGGCCGGTAACGATCAAGGGCAACAGGACACCAATGCCGAAAACAAGGCCAAGGATGAAACCGCATTTTATGAAAAGCTTGTCGCATACACTTCCGGTATGCTGCTTTGTATAATTAACTATAAGAAAGGCTTCAGGTAAAGATTAATATGTTTCTGGTATTCTTAGATCAAGCTCATTCTTCCGTGGAAAAGGCAGGTCTTTTAGGTTGTGTGAAAATGCGTCTGGTGGAATCAGACAAAGACCTGCGTCTTCGTGGAGCTCAACTACAAGCTGCTATCCAGCAAGATAAAAAGGATGGACTAATTCCTTTCTTTGTTACGGTTACACTGGGCACCACAAACTCCTGCGCTTTTGATGCCCTGGACGAAATCGGGGAGATTTGCAGGGAGGAAGGCTTGTGGCTGCATGTTGATGCGGCTTATGCAGGTACCTAAATTTAATACGAAGCTGGCATTAAAACTATTGCAAAATATTCCTATTATCTTTGAAAATGTTTATAATTATTTATAGGTGCTGCGTTCATCTGTGAAGAATACCGTTATTTAATGAAAGGCATTGAAAATGCAGACTCTTTTAATTTTAATCCTCATAAATGGCTTCTGGTCAACTTTGACTGCGCAGGTAATTCTGAACCAAAAACGATCAGGAACTATCTTTCGAATCAATTACACATGCACGAAAGTGTAGTAATCTTACAAGTCATCTAAACTTTTCAATCATAGCATTATGGTTACAAGACGCCAGTGAAGTTGTGGAACCTTTCAAAGTAGAACCTCTCTACCTGAAACATGGCATGCAGGGGAAAGTTCCGGACTTTAGAGTAAGTAAAAATTAGTGAAATTTTTAATTTAGTTACTTATTACCTGTTAAAAGTACTATTAAACTGACTAAGGCTTCTAATTTTCCATTATATATTATACATGCACCAGATTTATGAAACATGTTGTAGTTTTAAGACAATTTATTGTATTCCTTTGTTTGTGGCATCACATATAATACAGGTTTTATTTCATTGATCGTGCTAAGCTTCATTCTGAATTACTTTGAATGCAGCACTGGCAAATTCCATTTGGTCGCCGTTTCCGGTCCCTCAAACTCTGGTTCGTAATGCGAATCTACGGAGTGGACAAGCTCCAGCATTTAATTCGTTCCCAAATCCAACTAGCTAATGAATTCGGACAGCTTGTCTCTAATAGCAGCAGCAGCAGCGTCCAGTTTGAAGTGGTCACTCCCATAACAATGGGTCTAGTCTGTTTTCGGCTTAAAGGCAAGCAGAATCCTGACAACGAATTGCTTTTAAAGGAGATTAATAGCCGGGGAAAGATTCACATGGTGCCTACAATGCTCCGGGGACAGTATGTCCTTCGATTTGCAATCTGCTCCAGATTCACCACCCAGCAAGATATTCACTTTGCCTGGAATGAAATACAAGAAGTGGCAGCCCAGATAGTGGCGAAATCATGAGAAAACAAATTATTTAACAGTTAATTTAATTAAAAATGGAATAAAACCGGATGAAAATAAAAAATACACTTGTTTTCCCAATTTTGCATGCATGAAAGTGTCCACCCACGGGCATTGTTGCGTAACCACGCAACACCCACACATTTTCATGTCATGATTTTTCCATCACTTCAAAACACGTCAGCTGCACAAAGCCCACCATTTTGACATCTTTCATAATTTACCAACTTCCGTTAAAAAGTTGTATAATTTTCTGTGGTCAACATGTCATTCTCCGCCAACTACCGAAGGGTCCGTGCCCCTCAACAGCCTCATTTACGGATCATTGTCCGTTTCACCGTTCTCTTTCTCTGCATTCTCATTTTCTACTGGCTATTTATCAACACGACCGTTAGAACCTTAGGCCGCTCATCATGGCCGTTTGGGGGATCAAGGAACGACGAAAGCAATTCCGCTTTTCCCCTGACCAACTACCGTGTTGCCTTGAACAAATCTGGGGTTAATTTTTGGATGTCCATCCACCCCGCCTTCTTGTGTCCCGCAATACACCTCAACAAAGTGGGTCTGGATCAACCGGAAATAAAAACCAAGGCCAAGTGGATCTGCGGCATAAAAAATTTGGGAAGAATGTCGGTGGCTTCCAAAGAGGCACCACCTTGTCTAGTCTACTCGTTTACTATGGAATCCGAGAGCCATTTCGAGGCGGACATTTTACGAAAAACCAACTGTACCGTTTTCCTCTACGACTCCATGCGCTATCAGGTGGGACCACCCTTGGAAAAGTCGCCAAGTACAAGACTCCACTTCCAAAAGATGACTCTTGGCGGGGAAGACAAGGCAGAGGAGCGAACCTTGGAACTCCTCATGGAACTTAATGGTCATCGCTGGATTGACATTTTAAGGATTGAGACAAACACCGGAGAATACCGGGCTTTGGAACGGATTTTTAGTGACTTTCAAACCCGACCATTACCTTTTGGACAGCTTGTGGTCAAGTTTCACGTGATGGACTGGAAAACGCCAAAGCGAAGCTTTTGGATGGTGGCCCTGTTTGAAATGTTGGAGAGCAGGGGATTCAGACTGTTTTACAATCAGGTGAATCCCTATGCGCCATGTTGTGCGGAAATGTCGTTTATTAATGTAAACCACTTGGAGAAGTTTTTAAGCAAGGAGGAAATCGAAGGGTTGAATAATTAGATAAGATAAATTATCTACTTGTAATAATAAAAATTACTTATCTTCAACTTGTCTTGTTTTACCCCAAAATCTTACCTGAAATCCAATTAGTAGATCATTTTTTTGTACAAGTAAATTTTTTATTAAGAATATCACGCAACATACAATTTAATAGTAATAATTTGTATCTTTATCCTCATTGTAATAATAATAATTATAATTACATATTTAACTATGTTTCTAGTTCTTACACAGTTTTACTTTTACTGATTTTGCACCTATTTTTACTTTTCTCATGAATAAAATTACGGTTTTACGTTGACATTATGATTCATAGTTCAGAGAAAACTTACATTTTCTTGTTCTTTCATAAATTTACACACTGATTTAGAAATGATGTACTTTGTAATACATTTAAACTCTAAAACTACATATTTTAATCATACTTTAAAAATGAATATGCGATGCATACATTCATACAATTTAGGATTATGATTACAAGCGATTTTATTACCTAGATCTACTGACATTCATTAAAAAGTTTATGCACACGTTTACATATTTTTGAGTACACGCAATCTACTTTTTAAATATTTTTTTAAATGGTTTGAAAAAAGAAATGCTGATAGTACGATCAAGACTCATTTTAATACACATTTACTTAATTTTATAATAAGTATTTAAAACTTTTTGCTTTCCAGTTTAAATGCGAGAATTTGTCCATGTAGATTTTTTTACAGCTTTGTTGATTCATCTTGATGCTATTGCGTTTTGGTATGAATTTGTCAACAGAAGATTACTAGAAATGCCCAGTAGAACACTTGCAAAACGAAAAAGGGTCCTGCTTGTTGTACCCGTTGTTAGATAGTGGCAACATTTGTAATTGTGATAATGAGTCATTAGTAGAGTGAACAGGGAGAGAGCAATGACAGTCAACTTGTTTTGCAGTAAGAGTCCATTTTGCAGGGAGAAAATTGAGCTAGATTTTATAAGTGATGTTCCACGGGAGGATGCGCCTAACATGAATCAATTTTGATTTTGTATGAAAAATGCATTTTAAGTGAGGTTTCATATTGTATCATCGTTTGTCAGGGGTTTTACCTGGAAATGCACCTCCACGACTCTCCAAAACGGCCGAGTTGTGGGGCCGATCTACGTCCACAGTTTGCTCGTTACTTCGCCAATACAGGGTGTCAATGGTGGCCAGACATTTGATTTTTAGGTCACCTTTTTCTAAATGCTTGCGACGAATCTGTGACGATTTTATATGTTTCGTTAGTTAAATGATTGCCAATTTTCGATAATATATGAAGTAGCTTCGACATAATGGAAAAGTCTGTATAATAATTTATCCCTGAACTCACCCTAAATTCCAGTCCCAGCATCGAAGTCTGCAAACCATCTTCATCCAACAGAATGGGATAGTAGTGAAGAAAACCTTCATCCGCCTAACAAACGTGTTTAAAATAGTTCATATTCTTAAAATAAATTTCATTCTCTGCAAATACGCTCATATTTTTAGGTGCCCTACCGGTTCCTGATTAATAAACCAAAAGATTTGTGCTGCAGGCCGGGATCTTGCAGAGGAGCAGTTTACTGCCACCAGCTCTCCGATTTGGTACCTGGGTCGCAATCCATCTAGTTGTGGTCCACTGGCGTCGGGCAAATCTACGACGACCATTGTCTTCTCATCCATTACCTATTATGCCGTTAAAACAATTAAGTTTGTCAATCCTGAACCCGTTTTCTAAAAATCTAAATTCTAAATTTTTTTCCTACCGTTTTGAAGCTAGGAGCTTCTCCGCTCACTTCGCATCTGTACTCCCCACTGCTATTTTCATCCACCGCCCTAAGCACCACCGCCGTGTCTGAAGAATTTGGTAAATCCACATAAACACCTCGTCTACTAAATACCTGCGCAGGGGGATCATCCTCGGGTAGAAACCGGAAGAATTCTTGATTATTCTTAAACCACTTTACGGAATACAAAGCTTCTCCCTCCAAGTCATAATGGCACTCCAACCTAATGGGCTGCCCTCGGATAATGTACGGAGGTACCTTCAGGTCCACCAAACGAAGTGTGGTCACCCCTGCACATACCGAAAACATAAAAGCTCTTCATTTACTATTCATTCATATTGACCCGACATTCTAAACAGCAAAAGAAGACCAGACCACCCACCACGTCACCACTATGCTCTTTACGTAATAATTTTTATGCACGTTTTTTCATTACATCATCATCAAAAACATCAACTCTCTTAACAAAAAGAAACCCAAGTGCATGATGATGATGATCATGACGATGATGGCGTGGTTCGTAATTAGAAGCGAAGTAAAACTTGTCGTTCTTAATTTCTTTCTCATTTTTCTCCTCCCATGCACCCGCCGTCTTCTTCATTTTTCCTTCTGTTCAGCTTTCATTTAGCTTTCCCCTTCTTCAGAGTGAAAGTGAAGTGGAAAGGAATTAACATGCAAAAAAGCATATAATGTACCTCCCACCATCCATTCAGCCTGTCTAATTAGTACCTACATAAAAAAGACTACACAACTTAATTTTTCTTTTTTGTCCAAATTAAAAAAGAAAGAAAGTTGCTTTTGTTGTGTGATCCTGCACAATAAGGAATATGAGGTTGCGACCATTCATTATCTTCACACGACATACGACATACAATCCCGAACATTTTTCTTGGAAAAATTTACATTCTCGTTTATTTTCTCAGCGTGACTTTTTGTTTCTCAAGTTGCACTGCAATTAGATTTTCATCCTTTTTACTTCTGGAGAAAAAATCTGAGTTGCCAACTCTGAATCAACTCACTTGTGTGGTCTCTGTGCTTTGTGTCATGATGATGTCTTGAAAATAAAACTGTTTTGTAACTTGTGTGTCGTCTCGTTTTGTTCTCCAATTCCGGGGAAGAATAAAAGATCTACCACGAGCTACACAGCAACAAGCCAAAAAAAAGCCACCCTCCGCCTTCTTGTCTTTTCATCCGCTACACAACTCCGGGTTTTTTTCTTCGTGAATTAAGTCAAGAGGAAAGAAGGGGACAAAAAGATGCCACCAAATAAAGAAAAGAAGGCGGAGATATAATAAAAACCAGAGAGGATAATATATATCTTCTACAGAAAAAAAGTAAAAGTATTTTACTTTTATTCTTTCACGGATTAGGTATTATGGCCCGAGAAAACTGACTTTCGTTCTATTCACTGACCATTTTTATGTAGTGCTCTGTACTCAAGTGTCATTTTGTAGGGAGAATAAAAACCACCCACTAATGTCCACCGTGAAATAATAAACGGTAGATCTTCCTTGTCTAAAGTGTGTGTGTGCGGTTTCATTTCATTTTATGCATTTTGGGTGGTCGCACAACCACCAAAAATACAAAATGCTGTAGTTGTACTGCTGACTAATGTATAAAATGATGATGAAAATGAGGGAAATGAAATAGACCAAGATGAACGAAGAGAAGTTACTTTTCTGGAGAAAGAGAGAGAGAAAGAGGCTTAAAATCTAGAAAATGGATAGACTGTGACAATAAATTTGGCGTGAATGATGGGCTAGCACTTCTTACCACCGAAAATATATACTGTGTGCTTTCAAAAGCCAAAGCAGCTCTTGTTCTTATTTTCTCAACTCATTCATTAATACCAAACAATGGTCCTTCTTGTGTGTGCTCAGTGTTCACATTTTATTCATTCTTCTTCCCTGTACTTTGCAAGTAAGTTGTGGGGAGAAAGTAGATGAATGGACCCCACCAACAAAATTTATTTGTAGTGTATTATGCCATGTGTCTTTCTAGTGGCAAGTTGTAAAGTGGACAGAAAAGCAGTTTTCCTGTTTCTCTTTTCACTCATTTTCCCCGCCTACGTTTTTTCCTCAACACATTTACTTTTTTTCTGGAGAAATTTAAATAAAATGAAAATAAAACTTGGACAATTTTAATACGCAGCATTTTTCCAGCTCGTTCTTGAAAAAAAAACGGTGACACAATTTTTTCTACTTTTGTAATCCAACCAAATTATTTACAATTGACCTTTTCCATTTTTACTTTTACGGGAGCAAATTTTTAGGTCAATTTTAACTTTTGCTGCTTCATGTACTTCTACGCATTCCACTTTAACAAATGAAATAAGTGGCAAAAGTTCGCCATTTTAACAGCAATTTTCATTTTTTAAATCCGACTAGTGTCTCTTCATAAAAATTTCAGGGAAGCTATAGCTTCCTGGTAGAAAATTAGCGTAAATCGTTGTCCTCCTCTCTTCTAGTAGCACATTTGAAACCTTAATTCCATAAAAAAGTGCATAACGGTGCTATACAAGCTTTGTTAGTTAGTTTTTCGCAACACAGCACACAGTAGCAGCAATAATCATTATCTTTCATTATATTTCCCTGAAGCTAACCCCACTACTTTTTAAAGGCTTGTATAATGGAGTAGTTGGGCCAACAAAAGCTATTGAGAAAATGAAAGGGGCGTACCCAACCGCCGCATTTTTAGGATTAGTCGTCCACATGGCAGATTATGATGAGGATGAAAACAAGCAGCAACAACAACGGCAGCATAGGCACCAGTTCTTACCAGACATTATAATGACCTGGCATAATAATAATAAAGCGCCCATTTTCCTGGCTGCTTTTCTCATCATCATCATCACATTACATGAGGAAAATGCATGTACCTATTTATACACAAAATTCTCTCTTAGTATTCGTGTTTTAGAAAATATTCATGTTATTGCTCCATATTGCGCAGTCATTATTATATATTTCATATTCAACAACAACACCACCACCACAAAACTGCACAAAAGCCTACAATTTTCCCTTTTTCCAAAGGGGTTCGGTTCCAATGTCACGGCAAAACCAGCATACTTTTGAAATGGGTATATAATGGTAATGATAATAGCAAGAACATGGCTATATATTGTGTACAAAGCTACTACTCCAATATTCAAAGTCATTTTAGTCTATATTTTTAAATGGGCCTAAATTACCAACTATTTGTCCACCAGCTTATTTTCCGTAAACACACGCGTATGTATTGGTCGGCTAGTACATTATAGGAAATTTGTAGCTAATTCACTAATAATACTAATAACATGCCTATTTAATTCCCTCGAGGTATAGTGTTGTTGTTGAAGATATATGGATTTTGCGTTTCTTTTGTGTTGTTGTCGTTGTTGGCCATATAAATTTGCACCTGAGGTGAGGTCTATGACCCATAAAGCTTGCTATTATGAAATACGACCAAAAAAAGCTTTCGCTTTTCTTTGCAAATTTTTATGCTTGAGAGAAAATGTTAAACATTTTAAAATGGCAAAGTGTTTAAAACGGTTTTGCGTCATTTTTAAATAAGTAATTCTAAAAAAACCCAAAAGTATGATTGATTTTCCGATCAGCCAAAGGACACCCCGGGTTTTCCGTTTAACTTTAATCAAAACCAGCCAATAATTAATGCGAAGGAGTGTGGAGGCCTGACCTCCAAAAGTATGGAAAGCCCCAAGAATGGAAACTATTTAAGATGACAGCTACAGATTAAAAACGATGGTTGGATAAGCTGTTAATTTCGGAGAAAGCATACCTATACGTGTACCATAATAGGTTTTCATTTTCCACGTGTGTTTCTGTTTCTGCTTGGTGTACAAAACGATTAGAAAGTTTATTCTTTTTTCACCCAAAAATATAATAATTGTGTCAAGTTGTTTCGTTTTCCCATTTTTCCCTTTGGCCCTATATATCCTTTTTTCTCACTAGGTCAGTTTGTTAAGCTTTTTGCTATCATCCAATTTAGCCCGTTTGTTTGCTTTTTGCCGAAAACAGAATAAGGAGGAAATTGCCAACTCTCTTAATTCACCATTCACACCAGAGACAAGACACAATTTTCTTCTCTTTTGTATTTTCTTCGCCTTGTTTCCCCTGCTGTGTAGAATTGGAAGGTTTTTGGCCGTACTACCATACCCGCCTTGTTTTCTCTGTGTATGAATATTTGTGTGTGTGTTATGTGTGCACTTAAAGTAGTTGTGAATAAATAATTAGCCAAGAGTTTGTGTGTACTGCAGCAGCAGCAGTAGCGGTGTGGTATTCAGTGGCACAAGAGGAAATTCAATGGAAAGTGAAAAACAATTAATCTTCGTTAACAACCAGATAGACTCACCGCAAAAACACACTTTCTCTCTCCCTCCTTTTGCTACTTTCACTAAAGGCATTCATTTTATTTAAAATGGGGAATAAGCAAGTGTGTAAGTGTGCTATATATAGAGCACATGCAGGCGTTTTAGCCAAAGCAAGATTTTCTCCCTAACTACTTACTGGAGAAAGCGTAGAGTGAAAAGACAAAAGACAAAGAGAGAAAAGGAAAGACACACACACAAACACGGTTGTGTAGTGTCCTACGTTCTGTTGTAATAAATACACACACAAACACACACGCATTAAAATTGGAAGCCAAAAACCGGGTGAAAAACAAGTTCCTACTGTTCCACAACAGAAGAGTAGGGTTTTTTTCTGGGTGTTCTAGTTGGCACTGAAAACAGTGTGTTTTGTTGCATGCAAAAACAAGAGAGACCACACACAATCCACACACGGATGAGCAATTATTGAGTTTATTGCATGTAGTGGAAAATGAAGTGAAGAAGGAGGTTTGGGGGAAAGTGGGACGGGGATTTAGCTGCTAATCCGCCTTGTTTTTCACGGCCAAAAAACAAGGTTGCATGCAAGCCGCATCCAAAAGCAGGGATATTTCACGAGGGCTCACTTGATTCTAGAGAAATGATGAAGTTGAACAGGACGCCCTACTGTTAGTAGTAGTGTGTGTAGGTGGCTACGTCATCTTCACAATAAATTCCATTGTCACATGACTTGTTGTTCAAGTGTGAAAATCTGTTGGAAAGAGAACAGCACTTATGATGTGGAAAGGAAAATGCATTCCGGATTCTCAGGTTTGAGGTTTTAGTAGCCGAGATGTTTTTAAGAGATGCTAGTGCTGATCCGCTGATCACTACACCCACACTACAGACAGAAACTGAACTTTCAAGAAGAAGGGAAAATGTTGTAGGGCTACACACTAGAAAATGCACAGAGGATTATGGATTATAGACAGAAGCTCTCTACACAGCTTCATTAGAATTACAGATTTTCCCTTAGTGTCTGTTTCCCATGTTCCCTGTTTTTTGTTTTGTTGTTCGGGATTTTGGCTGGAATAGAGAGAGATGCGTCATCACCGCAATACACCAATAAATTTACACCTTGTTTCCTAATTCTTGTCCATATGGACCATGGACCGGATCATCATCTTCCGCCGACACACACTATGCTGCCGTGTCAATTACACATTAATTTTTCCCCTATTCTGAAGTACATGGAGGTGACAGCAAGGACAAAAAAAGAAGATAATTTGAAGCAGCTTTTTTGTAGGTGTAATGACAGTGACAATAAGTCTGAATATCATTTTAAAGCTAATGTGAAGATTATACCGTATCACTATGCACTTGGTTTGTCCAAATGTTACCGGGATCATGTAACGTGTCACTTGCAAATGCGTAACCAATTTTTTGGCCAAATTGATTCGGCTTTTTCCCCTCGAAGTTTATTTACCAGCTATATTATATAGCGGTCAAGCACCCTCTCATAATAATTTTTGGTAATGCATCGAAATAAAAAATACATATATTCTGTTATTTCATCCATACTACTGAAGTACTCGCAATCTCTCTAGAGAGACCACACAAGATGGCCAAAACCACAATGACAACCGCAAACACTATTCCGGAATTTCCCCCAGTTTTTTCCCTGCACGTACCACTCGTTGGTTGGAATGTCTATGACCAGTCCATATTTCCTTCCAGTTTTTGTGTGTTTGAATATTCATTTTATTCTGTGCGCGTTTTTCCTTCGTCTCTGACATAAACTACTTGACTTGACCACCAGCTTCACCATACTTTCTTTTTTTCACACTTTTACCATCTCTCTAATTCCCAGTTTCCTTTTTCTACTAAAATTCTAAAAAACTGGGCTCATTTTAGAAAAGAGACCGACCCACATCTTCTTTCTTTCTGTAGACTCTAGAGAGAGAACAAGAGTGTGAATGAAAGAGTTTGGCCTTTAAAAAGATGTTTATGTTATGTAAAGTCCAAAGTTCAAAAGGATATACACAAAAATCCCACATGTCCTTTCCCCTTTTCTTTTTCCTTTAGAAAATTCCTGACACAAACGATTTATTTATGAACTTTTGCCAAAAAAAAGAAAGAGAAAGTCCGGCCAATTCTCTCTTTTCTTTTCTAATATCTGCCGTAATAAAAATAAAAGTGGCAAATAGTGCAACTGCCTTTTGTACAAAAAAAACAGGACAAAAAAAGTAGAATGCTTTTTGAAAGAAAAACGTGGACAAGGCTGGGCCACGTTCTTGACACTATTGACAGGGCCAAGGAGCTACTTTACATTTAAATTAATTTTTTCCTTTAACACTTTCTTCCTGTCCAACTATATCTTCACTATGTTTCCATCTTACTATCACCAAAATAATATTTCCATTTTAAAGAAAATCATGTTTTTATTTCATCATATCATCTACATAACAGCCTTTGCGACACCAAAAAACAAGCCACTTTTTTCTTATCGACTCTTCGAGTCTTCTTAAAAATAATAATCCAATCCGCTATCATCCAGCTTTAAATTCAAATCGATCTCATCTCCAACCAAAACCACAAAAGGTGCTTTTCTTCCCAAAAAAACGAAGAAGATGGGATCTGTGCGGTTTTGTGTAAAGTGAATCATGAATGATGCATGCATCTCTCACAATGTACTTTCTTCCCCTCCCCAAGAAAATTTTTATTCATTGAAAATGAAGTGCCGTTACATTACAGCAACGGCAGGAAAAAGTGTAAAAAAGTGAGGATAATAATATAATGCTGCCTTATACTAATGGGATGATAACATTATTCATGCACCAAAGTAAAAAGCACCAAAATAGATATTGCGCCAGGCCTAAAAAGGTAATTGATACGTTACATCACACAACTTCATATTATCCTGTTGGTTCACACACTTTCTTCTTTGGCTATACTGGCGGCGCGGCACACAAAGTTAAAAAAAGAATGAGCGAGAATGAAAAAATGATGATGGTAGATTGTCTGTGTGGCGAATATAGAGTATCGGTAAAAGTGAGAAAAAAATTAGCATATGGGATGGATAATGATATGAGAAATTGAACAGATATATAGCAAGTTTGCTTTCACTATTTTCAACTCTGAAACTCAGCAGCAGAGAGAAAATGCTTTGAAGATAAAAGGAAAAGGAGAGAAAAAAGCAAGTTTTTTATGGGGAAAGTGGAAGGTACTAGAAAATGGAGAAAAAGATGGAGTGGAGAGTAAAAGCACAAAAAAATATAATCTCAGGGAGCTTTCACTGTTGTCTGTGCAAAAAACCTTCCTGAGAATTGAAAGGGGTGTGGACTTGGGCTTTCGGGAGGGTTCAAGGGGTGTGCATGTTCAGGGATTTGGGGATGATGGAATGATGCTTCAAAATGAAGATGTGGTTTTCTTTTCAAAATGAAAATCTGACTTTAGACTAATTTGTACAGTTTTGGCTTTTGACCCACTTTCTAAATGAATGCATTTTTACCTGCAATGCACACAATACAAAACCGGGATCGTTAGAATATGCGCTTGGTTTTCATTCCAATTTTAACAAAAGCTTTTCTTTAAAAAGGCCAGCTTTTTTATCTAGGAAAACCTCAGCTCAGGTATACATTTAATTGATGAATAGCAATGCAGTAGTGAAAAGAGCGAGCGAACAAGGTTTTTTCAACAGAAAAACTTTCTTTCTTTCCTGCTTCGTTTTCATACGATTAACTGTTTCCTTTTAGCCACACATGCAATCCTCCTGTGGTATTCACATTCTCAAAAAAAGGATTTCCGCTTTTTATACCTTATACGTCCGATGGGGCCACACACACAAAATCATGTGAGTAGCACAGATTTTCGCCGGATTTAAGAAATCTTGCATTGCCACACACAAAAATGGAAACAAGGTACAATTGAAATACCTTTTTACTCCTGTAACCTTCCTCACTCTTATGCTTTCCATGTTGCCGTATTTTTTATTTTCCACAGAAAAAGTCCCAACGGACAATAAAATGTGTAGAAAGAAGGCTTTCTCTCTAGAATATAAAAATAAAGCCAAAAACCAACAAAGAAAGTGTGGCAGGCACAGTAGAAAAACACACATGTTGTTGGTCTTGTAACCCTTTAAACACGTACCACGCTTTTTTGTGGAGGAGTCTCCTGTGTCATAGTCATGGTCTTGTCTACTATTTTCCCAGAAATTCCCAGTGATACACCTTCGCGTGCAACCACACCATCATCATTTTTTTTCGTCTTGGAACAAACAAAATAAGCGATAAACTTAAAGCCTACCATGTACAATGGCATGGGAAACAAACAACAAAACAGAGAGAGAGAACACGCATTTTAACAAGCAAAAATAGCGTACAGGTGCACTCCATCAGAAAATCAGAATGTAGATTACGCACACAGGAAAAAATATACAGTGAATGAGTCAAAGTCAGCAGAAATTATGCTTCCAGCAAGGAGCACCGCAGTTGAAAATGGTTTTTGTTTTCGGGTAACTTTCTACAAGAAAAGTGCACCCAATACACCCACACCACAGGTGGGGCTGTATTAATATACTTGGAAAACCTGCTGAGGTCAAATATTACACAAAACAAGTATACAATTTCTTAAGAAAAAAATATTGATTTACGAACCCCAAAGCGTAATTAAAGTGTAGTCAGAACTTATAACCAGAAAATAAACTAACTGAGAACAACACACAATCCAAAATGGGATTAAGATAAGCTGATAAAAAGAAAACCAAAGTGTAGGTTGTAACCCGTAACTTCTTGTGTGTAGCGTCGATGCTCAATGTTGATTAGAATGGAAACGTGTTCAAAAAACAAATTGGCTTTAGTGTTATTTTCTTCTTATAACCTGCAAAAAAATGGAAAAAAAATAAAGGGGAACACACACACGTGACGTAATATTAGAAGAAGAAAGGCCATTGCATGTTAAGAAAGAATCAGTTTTTTTGTTCCGTTGCCTGTCGTTTTTCCGTTCCATTTTCTTGAATGAGTGAGTAGTGAAACTGGCAGAGAGAGAGTTTTCTCTCTGAAAGATTAAGATTAGCTGGGCAAATACATACATTCTACTGAACTGAATGAAGGTTGCGGATAAAAAAGTCTATTTTTTTCTTGCATATGGAGTCCATAATCAAGATGGCTTTCTTATTTTCTGAAGAAGAAAGGAAAGTTTTTTGTTTTATTTTCCTTCTCTGGAGAAAATTAGATAGGTGGCTAGTGCCAGAATACTAGGTTTGGATGAAGATGAACAAGTTGGAACTTGGAAACTGGAGGACAATAACACACACAAAAAATATATGTGGAAGAAGATGCAAAAATACTGAAGTAGAACAAAAGAGAGGGAGATGGAGAGGGATAGCTCTGCAGAGAATAATTACAGAAAATTAGGCATAGGTAGGTATTCACAAAGCTGAAGAGAGATAGCGGTGCATATATACCTACATTTTATTCTTTTATCTTGTTTGTGCGTACTTTGCCCGAGACAAAAACTGAAGTGAAAGTTGTGTTGTTTTCCAGCTCTCTCCCCCGTTTTCTCTGATTTGGTTCATTTAAGTTGATAAAGACCCTTAAAGTTTGGCCGTGTGCAAAAAGAAAGTTGGATTTCGTTTTTTTCTGAAGAGGAAAATTAAATAATTCCTAATTTAGCTGTGTGTGATTCGCTCTGTAGCAAGTACACACTTGTATGAAGTTTTTATATTCTAGTTGTTATTCAAATGAAAAAGTGCAGAAAAGAAAGTAGACTGCCGCATGGTTTCACATTGCCCCAAAATCCGGAAGTACCTACATGCGTCCTAGTTCTACTTTTTTAGAAGGTCATTTACCCTGACAAATTTTAATCTGTAGAAAATATTCACCGTTCCGGAAAGCCAAAGTTAGAAAAACCGTATAATTAATATATTGACAAAAGGTAAAACTTTTTGCATAGTTTGTACAGAATTCGTGCAGCGTACTTGAAAAACTGGTAAAGCGGAAATAATCTACAAAGTCAGAGATTTCCCTTTTACTTTAGACTGCTATGCTATGCGACTTTGACATAAACTATTGGAAATTGGGAAACCGCAAACGACACATGTCACTTGTATCGCAATCCTTCTCAAGTTCTCAGCCTTGCACGTGCTTACTACGCGATACACGCTGGATATATCATTGCTATCATTGCAATTTATTCCGTTTATAGACATTTAAGCATATAGCACGCATAGTAATGTGACATTTTGCTAAATTGCTTTGGTCGCCTGTCAACCGAGCTTTTTAAGCAGTTCCCCGTTTTCTTTTCTGTTGGAAATGTACAACCGATTGGAATCTTGATAGGCATAAAAAACCACGCTCTCATGTATTCCTGCTTTTATTTTTGCTGCATGCAGTTGCGAGCAATACATTCTAATATCTTCTTGGTAATTGCAAATTTATTACGTACCACCGAGATCACTAATCTTACTACACTGTAATTGCACCTACAACAGCAAAAATAACCTACGGATGTTCACCTTCACATTATGACCTACTTGTTCAAAGTCCCTAATTCCTTTAAACATTTAACTTGTCTGAATTAAAATGCGTGCTCGTAAATATTTAAACCATTGCAAATACATTCACAATTACACTGAAAAGGATTTCCAAGGTAGAAGATACACGCACAGAGAGATAGAGGATTTCTGCGGTCACAAACCACTAACTTGACACAATTCCACCTTCCACCACCAACTCTATACGCAACCTATTCAAAATCTCCTATTCACTCTCCCACTTGATTACCGTTTCATCTTTTGCGTAGCTTCTAGTAGCAAACTATTCATCTATCTTTAGAACAGTAACCCGATTGTGCGGTGGATAAAGCTAAAAAATAGACTCAAGTGAAGAGCCGCAGCAGCAAAAACAGAGAAGAATACACAGACAATAAGATAAAATGTTCACCGACATGCACACACCTCCTCCCCTTCACTTTCCCCACTGTGCAAATTTTTCGCCCGAGGTGGGTTCCCTTTTGAAAATATTTTTTTTTCTGGGTCAAGAAGAATTATTATTACGGCACGACACACACAAGGGCGCGCACACACAAAAGCCTTTTAACCAACGAACCAACCCACATATCAACACTTGAAAATTTTCTCTTTTTTAGATTGTCTCTCTTGAAAAACCGAGTTTCTGTTTAATCCTCTAAGCACATGTGTGTCTATATTATTATTACTAGCTTTCTCTTTTGACTTTTTTCCCGTTGGGGCAATAGGAAAACAAAAGAGCTTTTGAACTACACACACACAAGAAATAAAAAATAGCTAAATCCCTGCTTCTGTTTCCACTGACACAGATTTCTCTTTTAGATATTGCATGCCTTGACGCACTTTGTTCCCAATTTTAGATTATATTTTTTTCTCTTTATGTAATTTCAAGCGTAAATTTTTATGCATTTCTTTTCTGCTATTTTATCATATCATTGCACCACATCTGTTTCGTTTTCCTTTTGGTAATAAATAGACACACAGACTGAAAAACATATGCAGTTTTGGCCTTTATATTTTTTGGCACAAGAGGATTATTTTTCTGGTTCAGTATTTCCGTTTTAAAAAAATCTAAGATTTTTTTTTACAATGTTCAACTGAAAATGTTATCGGTATCCAACAGGGAATACGTATTTTTTTCTGCGAGAGTCGGTTGCTGCTGTTGCTACTCCATTATTTGCCCAGAAAATATTCACTTGAAGCACCCGCAATAAAAATCTCGGTTTTTGCTGTGCGCTCCCGTTGGAAAATCGAAGGCGAGTGGATTTTAAAAAAGAAAAAAAACGACAGTAGTGTAACAGCCGCTGCTTCTATGCTGCTGCGAAACATATTACATTTTTTCAGGGTGTATGATAGCCGAGGATGATATTTTATGGGGTCCTTCCTCCTTCTTAAAATTTCACCCACATATTCCCATTTAAACTATAGATCACGTCTAAAGATGGAAAAGAAGAAGGAGGAGGACGTAGTAATACTGGAAGCACAACTAAGTGTATTTTTTTTTTCTTCTAGTGGTTTGGTTTTCCGGCACTGGAAGAAAACCAAGCGCAGAAAATATACAGCAGTTTATGTGATGGGGAAAGTGATTGGGAATTGCATGGCGCTTTGGGTGGTCGATGCCCATGGTTGTTTGTAGTACGCATACTATACTTTCTGTGTGTATACTATGTTTGGATCTTTTGGTTTTTAGCAATCATCATCATTTTATTAGTTTTCTCCCAAAGGTCACCAACCGCAATATCATACTGGCAAAATGATCATTTTGCTTGGGAACCACACAAGAAGAAGACGACGACCAGAGAGAGGCGAAATATAAATGGCCAGAAACAGATGAAACTAATGATACACAAATAACATCATGTTTTTCTTGGTCTTGTGTGTGTGGTTTGGCTCATTTTGTAGAGAGAGGGGCATCAAGGGACACCTCGAAGACACACACAGTCCATCCATTTATTTTTCTGAAGAAAAATACAAAAAGTAGCTGGCTGGAAGCAATAAGTGACCCATTTGTCGTTTGTGAAAGCATGTTATATTCTTTCTCTTCTTCCGCGTTTTCTTTTTTCAGAAGAAGCCAGTAGCGTGGGGGAAAATTATGGGCTTGTGTGGATTGTGGAAAAATTGCAAATGCAGTGCAGGCACAAGCACACATATCTTCTATGCTTTAAAAAGCCTTTGTATTTTTTTTTGTTATTATTTTCAAAGCGTCCACCATCCTTCGTTTTTCTTGGCCACGGCCAATTTTCTTCCTTGTCGTTTGCCCTGGGATGTTGTTCTGTTTTTTGGTGCACTTGCTTTGGATTATTGCCCGACTTTATTTATGATTCTAATATTGTCCCTGTTTTCTCTCTTTGTGTCTGCGTACAAGCCTCTCTATCCTTTTTCGGTGGAAAATTTTTTAGCCCGTCAGTTCAGTTTAGAGTGGACTGCGGTTTTGATAAGGCCAAACACCATTTTCCTTCCTCTCTACAAAATGCAACAAGAGGCTGTGTGTGTGCATGCAGACAAGTAAAATGAAAAGGAATAATAACAATAATCCCCAAAAACACAAAAAAAACAGTCATTTCACCCTGATCTCTAACCATACCTCAATACCTATTTAGCCAGCTTATATTATTACACAAGTTGCACCACACTCTTACAAAAAGCCTGGAAAATTCCCTATGGGCTCTATAGGATGACGATAATGTTTGCTGATATGATTTCCCTCTGCTGTTCTATTATTGCTTACACACCAACAAAGGATGATTCCACCATCACCAAAAAAGGATAATAGTTTAGGCTTTTGCAGCAGTAAGCAAAGAGCATTGTAATAATCGTAGTAATAACCGTAACAGTTGATTCTTGCAGAGGGAAAGTAGTGAAAGTTGAACATAAAAAAACAAAAGGCTATATGGTATTGGCATACAAAAACCACACAAACAGGCAGGCAGCCTTTTCAGCTTTCTCCAACTTCCGGTGTGCACACCGTGTCGCGCGCGTTTTGTTCATTAGAAAGCAACTTTTTTGTTTGCAACATTGTGTATAATATCATCCCTGCAGGCAACTTTTTTTTCTGATGTCGTCATCATCAAAACCGGAATTGTTTCACACGGTTATATTATAACACCAGTGTGGTGATTACGCCATTGTCATTGGAGTCGGCAGTCGGTGGAGAGAAAAAAAATGTCACGGGAAAAGGGTTGCTATTATTTTACTTTCTATCAATTTTCACTACTGAAACAAGAGTAAAAAGCAGTGGCGGTGGTAGATGAGATGATGAAGACACTTTCTACCTTATATGCTCTGTGTAAACTTTATATAGCACTACCACCCATCACCATTTCAATTTTCCTTAGTTTTTTTTTCGTCCAGAAAAGAAGAAAGAAAAGCCGTGATAATAAAAAGGAATGGCTTTGTTATTCCTTTAGTGCTGCACTGCACTAGTCACCACCACTCATTGTTCTTCTCACGTATTTTTTTTCTCTTGTATTGTTCCCTTTTCTATGCTTCTGTTGGAATTTCTATTTTTCTTTCCTGTTTTCTCTTTTTACAATTTCCGGTTACTAGTAGGACCACAACAGAGAGAGAAAATTGCCACAAAAGCCAAAACCACAGGAAAAAATTATTGGGCTTCATATTTTTTCGGAGGGAGAAAGTAAGCTTTTATCAAGAAAAGAAGAGCAAAGCTTCATATGATCATCCCTTTTCTTGGTAAGATGCCGGAAGTACAAGTGTGCGAGCCACTTTAGTTGGACTTGGGTGGTGCGTATATGTGTGTGCTGTGCAGATTATTATGCTTTCACCACTTTTCACCACTTTCCCCGGTTTTCCCTTTTCTGTTTTGGTAATAATAATTCAGGAAAGTGGTGGTAGCCGGAAAAGCAGGAGAAAGGAATGCTTTTGTTAAGAAAATAAAGTCATGTTTTTAAGGTAGTCTGTATTGTTGTGAAATGCGCCGGGTGCAATATTGTGTGTAGTGCGTGTGTGTTTACACAAAAAATACGGATGAAATAAAAAGTAAATATTTTTTCTTGAAAAAATTTCAAAATGCAGCTAGCAGTTTGGTATATTATGACTTTTTTGTAAAAGGTTGTTTTTCAGATTATTTTCTTTTGCGCTTAGCTCATCGCCTTCTACTTTCTACCACAACCTTATAATATGCAGGGATGAACAAGCGAAAGTTTAAGCTGCACAGAGCAATTTTGCGGTAGACGCAATATTTTTGCTGTGGTTTTTGAGGTTTTTACTTGCACCAGCACTTTTGACTAGGATGCACTGAAGGTTTTGGGTAAAAACAATGTAAAGAAAAAAAACTTGAGAATATTTGAGGTTACATAGAAAATGCGTAAAAAAGCTAAATTTTATATAGCTATAAATATTCTAAATTGCTGATATATACACAGTCTAATAGAAAAGTCGTAAAATGTTTTGTCGAGGGCGTTGAAAAATGCTTTTTAGTGGTTTCCGGTATTGTGTCTTGTGTGTTCTAGCTTTACAGACGCTGGAAATCATGGTTTGTATTGCTTCTAGTTAGAAAGGCTGGGTATTTTCCCGATATACAATATATAAAAAATCGGAGAATATGTCTTGGTGTGAAAAAGTAAATACTGTATGAAATAGACGCTTTTCAATACACATGAATCTTCTGTACTACTTGTCAGGGCAAATTTTGATTACAATTGAAAATCTTTCGGAAATGCTTAACACAACCATTGCCATGATTCATTAACTTATTTTAGAATGGTTAGATTGCAAATCTTAGTCTCCGGCTTCATGTATATCTAACGTGTACACAAAATCCGGATTGATGCCAATCAAAAATTGTCGTCGTATCACTTAACCAAATACTTTAGGAAAACCTACAGTTACCAAGTTCTGCAGTTAAATTTACTTTTGTGCATTTATTCACTCCACAATTTACATATTTTTTAGTTTCAATGTCACAGCCCAAGTGACTTTTGTGTAATTTTCTGTCTTCCATTCTTAATTCTAACCTTGTACCCATCATCCACCTAAACTTGACAAAACACAACTCCTCTGCGACCAACTTAAATTTAATTTTTCCACCCTTCTTTTTCCACGTTCTGACTAAAATATTCCCAAATCTTTTCTCCTTGTTTCTTGTGTTCATGTTTATTCTGCCTATCATGTAAATATTTCAGTCTAATATTCCAACTTGCCCTTTTCCTCCCACACTCACTCTCTCTCAGTCAGAATTAGAATCAGACTCAACTCCACTCATCATCATGCAGATTTCCAGTTTAATTATGTATGAAAATTGCATCGCCTCCGGGGTCACATTACACTACATTATAAATGCATATTATTTGCTATTCACCAGAGAATAATACCAGAAACCAACTGGAGAAAGATTGCAGACAAAAACTAACCAAACACCACGGACTCACTACACCCAACTTCCTTTTCATTTTCCACTAGTTCGCCCCTAAAAAATGGACATTTTACTCTCTAAAACACAAGAGGAACACAAGAACATAATATTCATTTCATGCACACATCCACCACATTTTCCTTTTCCCGGATCCCTTTTCAACTTTTCTTCCGGTTTCACTATCATCGCTCTCCTCCTACTCCTCATCATACACAACAACTTATTCCGTTATATTTCCCATTAGAAAACTGGCAACATGATAATATTCTATATTAGTATTATGACAATAATCCTTGTATAAATAGCACCACTCTCTCTTCCTCTCTAAACAAAGTTAAAACTTTGTTCCTCTGATTTCCTTTACTGACTTGCTGTCTACGATAATCAACCCGGGTCACAAACCCATGTCCGTTTTTCTACTGAGTGGGTGTACAACTAGAGAACTGATTACTTAACACGATAAAACTATAAAAAGCTTTAAAAAATTTGCAATACAGAAAGACAACTGCTATCAGAAGGGGAAATCAGGACTGATTTGCATATCATCTCGTTGTTACGACTGTTGTGCGTGCTTTCGTTTTTTTTCTTAGTAAACCGGGTTGAGAGTCTTTTTTTGGCTTGAAAGTTAAAAGGAGAAAAATGAGTGCAAGAACAACAAGTTTTGTTGTAAAATAATATGATGTCATGCCACATTTCTCAAAATGCCCCAGAGGGAGAAAAAAGAACGGTATAGTGAATGTCATGTACATAATTTTTTTCTGGTACTTACCGTGCAACAGGGCTGCCAGGATTGACAGCGTTAGGACACACGTGGGAATCATCATGATCCTCATCTTTTGCGCCGTCTTTTTACTAAATAAACCACCATGCTATAGTTTCACATATAAATAAGCTAGACATGTACTTACGTACACACTTTCTTTTTCTAGTAAACTGACTTCACCATCTATTTTCCCTAAAAGTTCTTATCATCATGTCAAATAAAAGGTCTTTTGGTACTTTCTCTCTCTGGCGGTGCTTCTCTGATGCAATATTACGAACAGTTTTTTTCCTAAAGAAAAAGTTTTGTTTTTTTACTAAACTCTAAAACAGTACAAAGTACAAGCAGGTTCTAGCTTTCTTCATACTGCGCTGCTGTGTGACACTTTCACTTCAGTGTTGGGTGTTCATACATAGCTTTCGGCGTTATTTTGCAAAACACCAGAAAAAAAGTCAAAACCAGAGCGCATCCATAGACTTTTTATATATTATTCTTCTGTCGATTTGAGAAAAAGGGCTTTTAAAAAGGAATAAAAAACTGGTATGTGGGCTGCTGTTTCTTGTTTTCTTCTATTGTCCTTTGTTCTTCTCTTTCAAGGCGGGAGCCTTGTTGGTTGTCTCTTGAGAGTATTGAAGAAGAAAAACTGGTGGTTTTACAACAACGACGGTGGTAGTAGCAACATCACCACAAGACAGAAACACTCTGACACTTGCTCAATCCTTATCGTTTTCCAGCCATATAGCACAGTATTGGAAAAAAAGTGTCAAATTCCCTGTGAAATAAAAAGAATAAGAGAAAAGTGAAAAAAAACGAAGAGAAAATAGCAAAAGTAGAAATATAAGCAAGTAGACATATAATTTTTTGCTTTGAAACAGTCACTTTCACTTTTTTTATTTGACGGGTAATAACGCTTGTTTCAAATAGAAGCAGATAAAAAACTCTAAAAAGGATAGAAAGTGTGATGCAATATCTATCAATTGGAAAGCATGTCTGGTTGAACAAATGGGTTTTTAAAACACACGCCATATATAATTCTATATATACCTACCCTACTTGTTTCTCATCATAATCATCATTTTTTCAAAGTCTATCTATCTATCCGTCTATCTTTCTTTTCAAACCAATTTCTAATCCAAATCCATTTTCTTTTTTCGCATTTGATATAATGAAACACAACCAAGAGTCAACCACACTGTCTTGTCTATCAATTTTTTTTGCAGTGCTAGCTCCATTTTTTTACGATTATGACAGATCCACAAACTTGGAGAATTTATTAGGGCTAATAAAAAACACAGAGAGTTTTAAGTGCCCTGTCCAATAATAATGATTACGTGAGATGGCTTTTACTACACACTTTTTTCTAATCAGGTTGATTTCTCTGTGGGTTGAGTATACCAAAAAATTTCAACACAGAGTTTCAGGAAATGAAATGGATTGCAAATAAGACTGAGAAAAAAGTTGCAAAACTCTGTCTACGTCTTTCCGTTTTTAGTCTTTTTAGTAGAAATACACGCAGATGTTGCGAAAATAACTATTTGATTTGCAATCAACTTTAGAATTTTGGTGGTTTAATAGCACGATTCAACGCCCGCATTTTAGAAATTGTGCCTAGCAGGATATTCTCACACTGTAGATGTTAAGATTCCGATTCATGAAAATGTGTAAGTTCACTATTAGAAAACTTATCGAGTACAAATTCAATTTTTAACTATACCTGTCATTAAATCATCCAAGAAAAATCATAAAACCAGCAACTCCTCTAAAATCCCATTTTTACAACTATGTTTGCATTGCATCACGTTTCTCGACTATACATTTTTCTTTTTAATCGCTATATCAAATTCTCATCCCCATTTATTTTGTTTCAACAGCAAAATATCTACCTATATAATATCTCACATCAGCACATTATTCCCTTCAATCAGCCCGAAAATTCAGCCGAAGGCCTTGCAAAACTTTAATTCATTTCACCATTCTACTCCCTTCCATACCACACACTCTACAATACTATCTGTGTAGTGTAGTCCACACAGTAATAATACATGATCATCTCTTTCTCTCTATCACTTTCTCCCTGTGAAAAAAACTAGCTGGCTAAAAAAGTACAAGCCAATTCAAGTGCCAACAAGCTGCCATTACCATTACCCCTTTTATATCAGCCCAAAAAAATCCAATGACCATGCAAGATCATCACTACAAAGTACTATTCACTCAATTTATTTATCTCACCCCTTTTTTCTGCTTTCTCAACGTTTTTTCTCCGTTTCTTTCCTCCTTGTGCGCTCTACACACACATAAAACGGTCTAAAAATGGAACATGGCTCTTCTCTCCTTTTTCCTTTTCTCTCTCCGCGTTGTCCTTTTTCCCTTCTTGTTTCTTTCGTATTCTTCTTCTTGAAAAAAACTGCTTTCTTCTTTGCTGCTCTTCTCTTTCTCTTCTATTTCAAGCTAAACTGACAGAGATTGAAATGTCACCGAGTGAAAGAGCACACTAAGCTTTCTCCATTTTCTCTCCTGAAGACTTACAAAATTTAAACAGAATAGCAGATGAAATGGTAAGATGGGAAGAAGAGAGGGATACAATTTTTTTCTTCAAGGAGCACAATTTTCCTCACGTTTATGTTTGAAAATACTGCATTGCACACACTGTTCTTCTTGTCCGAAATAAAATAAAAAAAGTCGAGCATTTAGCGTACTAAAGTATCTTTCAGTTTCGTTTTCTCAGTAAGCACGTGCCAAAACACTCTTTATTTCTTTCTAGCTATCTGTCTCTATCCGTTTTGTTCCCGGGTTTGTATATATTTTTCCAAGTTTATTTATTATTTAAAGGGTTGAAGGTTCTTCATCCCATTTTTCTATCTCTCTTTCCAGTCTCAACTTCTGCAGCAGGTTCTCTTCACTGCTCATTTATTTATATGTACGCTTTCCCCCGGAGAAAGTTTTCAGCTCGTCACTTTCTATTTTTCTTATGTTTTATTTTTGGTGCAGAGATGCATGCATACACACGCGAGTGTCTGGTGATTAATTAAGGTGTGTAGTAATAATACGTTTTTTTCTTCTGCAGTCTAGTAATTTATTCACACTTCTCTGCCTGCACACAGCAGTAGACTCGTAGCCCTCGGGGCAAAAAGCAGCACCAGAAAAGAAAGCAGTCACAAGGTTGAAAGGTTATTATTATTTTTTCTTTTGTTTTTGCAAGAAAAGGCGTGAACTGGCAAGATAGTCAATGTTTTTTTCGGCTGTTATTTTTGTCACCGGGCAGAACAGCAGTGGTAATAATAACAAAAAACAATAGTCAACTATAAACAATGGAGACTGACACGACACACTACTTTCACCACCACATACGCCTAGACCTCTTACCAATTCTGTCAAAAGGAAGTTGAGTGTGTTCCGACGACAAAAAACAATACCAATAAAAAACTGTGTAGGAATGATGAAACACTTTTTTAGCTTTTGTTTCTGGTCAATTGTTTTTCTTTTATTTTCTTGTGCAAAAAAACAACTGACACTTTTCTCCTTTCACCTTTTTCACACTACATTTCTCAAGATATTCTAGTCTAGTTTGTTTTTCTCACCGGAAGTGAAAGTGAATCTTAAAAGGTAGAAAAAAAGTTTTCACTTTGGAATACGCAGTGTATTTCCTGTTGCCTTACTTTTTAATAAAAAACTCTAACATTTCCCCAGAAAACTGTAATAATATCCACTGTTGCTTGGCTTTACATATAGAAACAACAGCGCCAAAATAGGCACTGTGCTTTGCTTGCTGCAGCTTTTGACGTGGTGGGTGCGTGCGTGTGGAGCAAGTTTGCAAGTGAGCTGGAAGCCACTTGAGCCACCAGCTTTTTCTCACACTCGGGCTCTCAGACTGTACTGCCTAAACAAAATATATCGAGTTTTTTGGACTCCACACACTCTACACAGCTCTGAGCTCTAGCTCTCGACTTCAAGTCAAGCTTGCTCAAAGTTCATTTTTTATATTTTTTTTTCTCTCTGAGAAAAACTAAGAGAGAGAAACAGAGAAAAGTATAAAAAGGCTTGAAAAACAAGTCAGTGTAAATATGCTACTTTACATTAGATTACCTACCTAGCTGAAAAGTTACAATTTTTCCTCTCCGCTTTACAACCCTAAGTGACTGACTGAGTGAGTAGAGAGTTAAGTGAGTAAAACAAAATTTTCTTCTTGGTTAAACCAACCATGGCGTTTGTTACAAGTGTACAAGCTTGTATATTATATACCTTGTACAATAAAATATTATACAGTATTAAAAAAAGTATGTCGAGTTACTTAACTTACAAACCTTTTTCTTTCTTCAGGGCTAAATTATATTTATGCTCATACAGAAAATATCAAATACTACAGCGTACATGTTTATTATATAATTTTTTTAAACGCAAACACAACTACACGCGTCTATTGTTTCCTGTTGTTTGTTACAACACACACACACATATTATTATTATTACCATGATTGTTGTTCATGTTCATGAGCATGTTGGATGTTGGATTACACGCTTTTTTTCTCCCCGAATGTTCTTACGTATTATTTTTTTTTTACTTTACGTTGCTACATTTTCGCTTGTCAGTAAAGTGCAAAGTTATTTGGTACGCTTGCTTTGCTGGGAATAATATGGAATGTGATGATGTTGACTTGTTGTTGTTCTGTTTTTTTATTCTGCTGGCCATTTTCTCTCGCCTTTCTTCACCTGAGATTGGAATAATAAAAAATGTACGGAGAGAATAAATGGATTTATTACAGCGAGAGAAATAGAAAGTTGGGCAATAATGATACTACTGATGGCTATAACAAAGTGTTGCGCAACCAATTTATTTTTGAGAATGGTTACGTCTACGTCTATTAGAGTTTATTATGGCTGGAGAGAAAAAAGGGTTGATTTTTTTTTCTGCAGACACAGACAGACGAACATGAGGATTTTCTAAAGCTGTTATTATGGTTTACTTACCCTTACGCTCAAACATACGCAATACGCACCCTTCTTTCCTTCTCTCTAAAACTCCACAGGAGCAAATAAAGACGTAATCCTTCACTGAAAATAGCTTCAAGTGTCCACCACCGCAATTTATTTTGGTTTGAAGTAGAAAAAAGCCAAAGAGAAAGTCGAAGATAAAGACAAAGATGTACAGGCCAAAGTGAAGATGATTCGCTTTAACGCTTGTTTTGCGGTGAGATAGATGGTCCACAGTCCAAACACACTCTCTCTTTTAGCTTTGTAGCTTCACAGCTCTCTTAAACCAAACAAACCAACTTGTCTTTGGCCATTTGACTCTGTTTTTCTTCTGGTCCCGGAACCAAAAGCAGCAATATATTTTATACCTCTCACCTAAAATTTATGTATCACCACATATTTATTTATAGGGATGACCGTGTAAAACGCATAAATTTTTTTTGTGCCAACATTCCAACAAGATAACTTGTCTCTCTTGTTGCTGCTGTTTCAATCCTACGCAATAATAATATATTTTTCTTAAAGAAAATGGCAAGACAAGCAGAAAAAAGCACTGGACCTTTTTACCATTTTCGCCTTCAATGTATTTCCATTTGTCTTTCCTTTTTTATATTATTATTGTCATTATGTATCTTCTCTCCAGAGCGTGTAAAAAGCCTCCGGTAAAAGATTAACAATTCTCCAAAAGTCGGAAATAACTCTCTTTTTGAAAAAAATAAGATACATGTGCGCATTTTAACAAGAGGGTAGAAAAAGGGATGAAATTTTAGTATGTTGGCTGGTGTCTGTATTCTGTTCTACGTGTTCTGACTGGCTAAATAAGGTAAAACATGTAAAAAAATTCTTTGAAAAAGACAAAGATGGACAGCCGAGATAGCTAAAGAGGTAAAAATTTACCGACCATTTTATTTAAATGACCGGGAACATCTCTTTCTCTCCCTTTCCAAATAATTTAGCACACTAAAAAGAATGGAAATTGAGCCCTAGTCTAAAATACTAACTAATAATTGGGCAAATAAAATAAAAGGAACCTGAAGAAGAAAAAGAGGGTCATGCTATTTAAATGCGAATTTATTTGCAAATGTAATAGTGCCCGGGCTCTCAAAAAATACCAAAGGAAACCAAATTCATTTTCCCAAAGAACTGAAGAAGATGAGCCTGTTTTTTGGCTGGCACACCCACTTTATACATTTGCCACGCTGCTTGCAGAATAGCTAATAGCCGGCACAGAAAAAAAGGAAAATGGAATGGATGGAAAATGATGATAATGATGAGGATAGGTTCTCTGGAAACTTTTTTTCTGTCTGTGTCTGAGTTCCACTTTTTTGGGAAAAATTGTTCTTGATATTCCCCCAGAATAAAAAAATAGTGCCCATGTGTCTATATATTTTATATTCCTTATTGACTTGTTCTTCTTTCCAATGAATATGTGCGCTTCTTTTTGAAATATCCACTATGCATATTACATTGTGTATTATGGACATTTTATCATCATCATCATCCGTTTTTCGGTTTGGTCCTCTGCACTGCTCTGAGTGTACTGTTGAACATGGAGAAAATGGAAAAGTAATATTATTAAAACGAGCGTTACACACAGAAAATTCCTGAAAACTTGTTAGTGGCATGTTAGCACGAGAAGGAGCGGAAGCTACTTAAAAATATACACACCACCACTCACTTTCGCTGACTTTTACTTTGACTAAGGGAAAAAGGCACTCGCTTTTTTCTTCTTTAGCTTTCTTGGTATTATTTTAGGCACTTATCATTCACATCACATAATATGCATGTGTGCACACGTAAAATAGGCTTGTCATGTGATAGTACACATTAAATGTATACTAGTATAGGTATTTTTACTACTGGTTGCCACACGGCCAATTAAATAATACACGCGAGAGAGTAGGGATATGCATACTTAATACAAGAAAAGCGGGGAGAGATCACAGATAGAAAAACGAGAGAGAGGGATAAAAAATGGCAAGTTTTTTTCAGGGATAATTCTGTAGTCTTAAGTTGTACACACTAATAATATAATTTTCTCTGGTAAGTTTTAATTTGATGTTTAAGCGGTAGTAGTAGTCGAGGGTATTTAAAGCAAAATGACCATCACATCAAAGATGATTATGCGGTGTAATGCCTGGTGTAATAATGTAATTTGAAAAAAAAGAAAATGGAGTGGGGTTGGTAGAAGAAGAAAAAGAATATGGAGAAAAGCGGAAGAAAAATGGTCTAGAGCAATTTCAAGTTGTTAGAGGAGAGCACGTCCGCCGCTCTATTCCTCCCTGGAGAAAGTTTCTAGTCTATTCGTATTATTACGTATTATATATTTTGGAGAATAAAGATGGTTATCGCAGAGACGAGAAGCTCAACAAAATTTGGTGTACAACAAGGAATACTTTTTTTTAAAGAGAAAGATGATGAACGCCGGGAAAAAGGAGAACTTGTGTGTGTGTTGGCTTGGTTCACTTGTCAAAAAACCTTAGCAGTCTATTTTTTTCTGGCGGGTGACGAGTGGGCCCTTGGGGAAATGTCAGTGTCCCCCTGCGTCATTTTTCGAAAGGGAAAGTAAAAGCAAAAGCTTTATCAGTAATCTCAGACTGCTGCGCTGTTGTAAAAGAAGAAGACAATTTTCTGACAAGGTTTTTGTACAACTGCAAACGCCGGGGAAATGAGTGATGGGTTGTAAAACGGTTTCAAAAATATGTAATACGTGTTCAGAGCACAGAAGCTTACAGGAGAAAAAATATGGAATATTATCTGACTTGAAGACAGTATTATGCGCGCATTTTTCCATTTCCGTTTGCATTTTTTTGGGAAAAATCAAACACACTCACGGAAGTGGGTGTGTATTGTGCATTCAGTGGGGGGTTTTCATATTTTTCTGTGAAACGATAATAAAGTGTCACTGTTGCGAACAAGATAATATGACGAGAGGGGGAAATGTGACATTGACAATTTTCCGGAGAAATATTTTATACAAATTTTGAGCAAAGGAAATTTGAATAATGTGCTTGATGAATACTAAATTAGAAAATTTTCCACCCCTTCATTTTTCTCACCCTTACAAATTCCTACAATAATTTAGAAGAAAGATTAGTTACTTTTATATATGGAATTATTATCTGAAGAAGTGGCAAAGGTGTCATACTGTGCACTGCAGAAGTAGGGTTCTTTTTTTACTACTGAAACGTGTCCAACCTTCCGGTTTATTTTTTTTTCTTTTGTTTTTTATTACAACAATTTTTTCCACTTGGTATTTTTTTATTTTATTAGGTTTTATAGCGTCATGTACAAACTGCCTAGTATCCACGTATTCTTCTCTGGTGAGATTTTTTATGACAGCAGTTTTACGCAATTTTCTTTCGAAAAAATAGCTCCCGCTGTTGTCTGCTGGATTTGGTAAAGGTAGTTGGTTAGGTGAGGCTTGGTTCGTGTAGTGGTGACATGACATGACTGACTCACTGACTTTTTTTTACAATCGGCCACCTAGAAAAAAAGAAGACAGGACAACTCACAACTGCGGTTCTCCAAAAGAGAAAGCCACTTGCGCTGTTTTATAATTCAAGTGGAAAGAAAATGGAGTGTGCATGTAGATGACCGCTTTTTTTCTCTGTGAAAAAGGTTAAAACTGGACCAATTTGGAGAAAAGTGTATGTATATATATTTTACAACGGTGGGCTTGTCAAATAAAAAGGGTGACCACGTCACGAACAGCATGGGTCATAAAATAACGGCTGGGTAGAAAGCACATTGGTATTTTTTAATGGCGACGGTACAGCTAAAGCGTGTTCTTGTGGTTTGGCAGTAAAACGGATTTAAAAAGTTAAAAATGAGCAAAAGAATTAACCGCAGCACACACACACACAGCACTGAAAATTTATTTGGTTGGGTCATTAAAAAACGGCAAGAGAAATTGGTTAGAGAGGTAGTTAAAAATACATTGTGCAAATTTTTATTTACTTTTATCCGCCTAATATACGTCGGCGGCTTGAAAAGCAAAAAGGGAAAACTTGTTCGGGAAAAGTTATTTCTCAAGCTGCACATATTAAGCTGTATGCCTGTTCTTGTGGGAGTTTTCCAAGTGCAATTTCACAGGTCATTTAGTAAAAAGAAAAAACTGTTTGAAATAGAGAATAAACGAAATGGGAAGAGGAAAAAGCAAGAAAAAAATTATTAGACGATAGTTTATGGTTTATTATGTGCAACAGAAGCAAGTAGGGTTAAAATTGTGTGGTAGACATCAGCAATAAAAGTTTGGCTAAGTACATGTACTTGTAAGCTTCAAAAATGGCTGATTAAATAAATTTAGCTAGGGCGTTGAGAAAAAGTCAACCTTAAATGTTGCATTTTGTTTCAAACAGTTAACGAGCCCGTGGGATCTAATCTACAGATGTATATAACCAGGAAAATCTGGCGTTTACAACTTTCGTCACTGAATTGCAGCAAAAATTATTTAAATCCCAAAAATGTACCAAGTCGAGCAATTTTGTCAATTCTAGTTTAAAACACGACTTTATTGTGCACCACATCATTTCTCTATTTCTCTCTGACATTCCATTCCTTTTATATTTCTCCGTCAATGGCGCAATAACCTTATACACACATACCAACAAAGAGCACCACTCAAACAAGCCCAGGAACACGATCATTATTACAAGTTTGAGTGTTGCTTTTGCTTTCTTTTTTACGGTTTTACATGATGCATGCGTGTAAAAAGTACAAACTAGTGTAATGTGTGTGTAATCTCTCATAATAAATAAAGTATTTTGTTCTCCTTAAGTACATTATCGTCCAAGGAGAGTTAGAGTGTGTGGTTGAGTTTCAGTTTTTTTATGTGTTGTGCATGCATTTTCTTATCCTCAGAAAAGAAAAGAAGGTAAACACAAACACACTCACTCCCTGTTTTATTATATAGCAGCACACACAGTGGTTTAGTTTTAGTGGTTTGGTATATAAAAAGCCATAAAATTTCACTCCTTAAACTCCGCTTTTCTTCACTGGGCTGCCGCCACCAGAGCCGCAACATATACAACAAACACACATCACATATCACCACCACACATATCACATTAATTTGAAAACGTGAAAATAAAATAAGACGGAAGAGGAACATGCAGAAGAAGAAGTATAGCCTCAACTTAAACTCAACTCTATTCAGTATTTTTATTATTATTATGGCTTGGTTTTGCTACTGCTTCACTGCATGATGATGGTTTGGTTCATGGCATGCCACAATTAATTATTGGTACATGCAAACTACCTACTTGAATATTATAAACTTTCTCTGAGCCAGAGAGAAAGACTCTTGCTGTGTGTGAAAGTTAAAACGAAACGATTACTACTCCACTGGAATTGAACTGGACTTTGGAAAAAGTTTAACGAGAAAATAGAGGATATATTTTCTGTGTGTGTGTGTCCCCTGAGCACATTGTGCTTGCTGCCCTGCCGCGCGATAGAAGTGATGAGGAGGATGATAATAATGCGACTAGAATGCTTATGTAATTTCTTATTAAGTTTCTCTAACTGGTTGGTTGTTGTACATAAGAAAAAACTTTCTTGTTTTTATCCCTTTAAAAACTGCAGGAGAAAGTGAAGCTATAAAAAAGTGGTTTGGGCTTCTCTCTCCAAAACTTGTACGTAAGAAGTGAAGTGTGTGTGCACACAAAAATCATAATAAACGTTGAGAGGTTGATTGCATGACGAGATTAGTAGGAGTAGTTGGCCAAAGCCAAAACATACACACACATACCACTGCAGTGTAAGTAGTTGGATGTAAAAACTGCACTTCATGTGTGTGGATTGCTTTAATACTGCTGGTAAAAAAGACTAAATCTTTTACGGGCTAAAAATAAGCAGTAAAACGGATTTTAACGGGATAGCTCAGCCTTTTTATATTTTTTAGTGGAAGAGGAAGAAACAAACTAGCTGTGTTATAGCCCAGGAGAAAGTTTTTTGTGTGTGCAGCAATCATGATACCGGATGTGTGTGTGTGCTTCTTATTATTACACAGAGTAGCGATTACTACTATTTACTACAGAGCACAGAGTACATACTAAAAAATATAATAAGTAAGAAGAAATGAAAGTATATTATAGCAACAGGATCAAGAAAAAACACGTCATGACAGAGAAATGAATGATAGGTTGTAGCTTAGACGTTTAACTGCGGTAAGATAAAACAAACAGCAATTATACTGTGCGTGCATTAAAAATGCATAATTTTTGGGATAATTAAGTTTTTAGAAGTTAAAAATTGTTAATTTAAAGTTTAAAGGTAACTTGAAAGGATGTTGAATTTAAGCGCTTTTAAACCTGTTGTTTGACCAGTCGGATATTTCAAATGTTTAGATCCAGAAGGGACTTCCATTTAAATTGTGCTTTATTTATCTGTCCGATCAATTTGTTAGGTTTTACCATTTTTACAACCACAAAAGTACTTCTCACCATTAAAACCCAGCCTGCAACGTGTCTGCAAGTTATTTGACAATCAGCTAACCACACACGTACATAACCATACATGCCTCTACCTCAACTGTTATGCGGTTTGCACTTGCTGAAAAAAGACTTACATAATCCTGATTACGTGATAGTGTTTATGCTTCTGTATAAAATATATATAAAAATTTCACAATTTCTACTTGCTTTTTTACCTCTTTTCTTGCCTTGTGATTATACCTATTTCTTTTAAAAAAGACAGACGGTCAGTCTACCAAATTGTTGTTTCAGCAATATTCCAAGAATCTATAACAGTTTTGATGATGACGACCAATGTTACTGAACTGTTTGTTGTTACAACCACTTTCTCCCATTATATTAATGCCTTTGCACCCTTACTGCCTTTTGCCTTGGTATATTGCCACACGGACGGAGAGAGAGAGAGAAAGCAATCACATTTAAGTTTATTGCAAAACGTGGAAAAACACTGGAGAAAAGTCTAGACCAGTCATTCTTGTGTTTTTTTCTTGTGTTCTTCAGAGTGTTCAATTGGTATGCAGACATTTTCCTTATGGACTTGACTTCACTTCACTTATTTTTTTGATACCATTCTGACTTGCCGGGAAAGACGACCAGAGAAAAAAGATGATGATGATGACCCACCCATGACTCTATTCTGGCGTGGTAAAATGCTCTATATGCACGGGTTATAAAGGAATTAGTATGTAGGGGAGAAAAGGCTCGTTGTGTGTCCGTGTACTATTTATTGGCAAAAAGGCAATAGAAAAACTGGCCATTTGCCCGAAGCAGCAGCAGCATTGCAGAATGAAGGACTTTTATTTTGAAGGACCACTGCTGCTGCTTTCACTTCCGCTTCAATTCCTTCCTTCCTTTTTTTCTCCCTGCTGTGGTTCCTCTGTATATTTTCGCATTCCAGCTTATTACTGGCTTGTTTGTTAACTGTATAATATATAATGTATATGTTTTTGCCGGGCTTTTGGATTCTCAACTCTCTCAAGCACCATGTACAATTCCTCAGAGTGATCAATTGAACTTCGTGACAAAACTGTTTTATGCGCGTATTCTACAATATGATGATGGCTTTGCTTCTGCTGCTGCTGGAGAAAGCCCAAAATAATTCTGCAAAATAGTAAAGCAAGCTGTGTGTGTGTGGTTTTTCAGTATGTATGAGCGATTTCCAGTGTAAAATCGTGTGTGGTCTGTTATTCTGATGATGGTGGTGGTGATCACGACGATGATGATGTAGTGGCCTTAAGGAATGGGGTCACTCCAGGAATCTCTAAAATACCAAATAATATTGTGCACTCTGCAAATGGTCTCTCTCTCTATCTGGTTTGGATTTCCTTTCTTTTTTCTTCTCAGACACCAACCACGTTTTCCACTTATATTGCCAATAACAAGAAAAGGAAAATAAGAACATGGCTTGTTGGCTGTGGAATTATTACAAAAGGTGGATGTGGTCATTCATTCATATATTATGATTGCGGGATGATGGTGATGATCAAGCCTCTCTGTGTGCTCGCGCGAATTGGTGTCTCTTTTCCATTTTGTTATTCTTATTATGTCTCATTTCCTTTCTTCTCTTGGGCTTCTTGGGTGATATTCCCTTCTTCCAAAAAAGTTTTTAATTTTGGTGGAAAAAGAGGAAACTTAGAGGGACACACACAAAAGAGCAAAAGTCCTTTTTTTATAGTGCGGCTTTCTCCTTGAGATTTTTTTGGCCCTTGTGTTTTCTTTCATTTTCTTTGGCCTTATATCGTATTCACTTTCACTTTATTATTTTCTGGGTGAAAAGAAGTAGAGAAAGAGAAATAACAATAATATTGTACTTTCTCTCGGACCACCCATTATTCCAAGCACACACATGATCGCCATCATCATCAAAAAAGGAAAAGGAGGCGCTCTCTATATATATCTATTTATCTATCTTTCTTTCTAAAAAAAAGCTCTGGACTTGTAAGAAAATACTGAAAGCCCAGTAGTATAGTTTTCGTTTTTTATTTAGATTACATTCAACATTGTGTGTGTTTGCTCTAGCGCCTTTGCTCTCTCTCAGGGAACAAGCTAGATTATTAGTTTTTCCTTTAGTTTGTCCAATTTTAATCAAGTTTGTAATGCCGTAGCGGAGCACACTACGGAAAAGGCAAAAGGGCATAATATTACGGAATATTGGATTGCGGGTGAAAATGGGGAAAACCCAACTTGTCTAAAAATACTCAAGGTAAAAAGTTGCTAATTGCCCTCAACCCATCCACTACACTAGACATTGACCATTGGTCAAAAGGTAATCAAAAATGTATTATGAAAATATATTGCAAATTTGGGGGTGTATTTTTATATGTACGTGTGAAATTTTTAGTATATGCGCGCATCAATTTATTGACAAAAGCGTGTCTTCCTCTCTGTTTCTCTCTGCTGAGCGTGTAATTGACCATGGGTCATGATTAGGCTAACTACGTACTTACGCGTGCATGACGGGAATAAGAGGAGAACGCGACAAGACAACACAATTTCCCCGGCTTTTGTATGTGTGTTCCAAAATCTATTCAAGAAGAAAGCTAGCTTTACCTTTGAGCATCTTATTCCTCTGCTTATTTTTCTCTGCGTATGTTTTCTCGCCCATTCCATTTTATTAGCCATTCTGCCCATGTTTCGCGCAAAATTAATTTAGAAGAAAGTTCAAAGTGACGACCACGTTCCAAATCGAATCAGCATCATCATCTTCATCCCTCCGCCGTATACAGCCTCGCTCCTTCCCTTTTCTCCACTTTCTTCCTGTGTGTGTTTGTGAAACTCTCTCTCTCTTTATTCAATTCCAAATTACTTTTGAAAACACACACACGCCAAGCCAGAGCTTTTCAAATAGCTTGATATTATTCGTTATTTCTCTGTGTAAAAAAATCTTTGCCTGAATAATATGTATGTATACTACACCAAGCCAAATAGAAATGTGATATCCTTCTAGCATCAAAAAGAGAGACTTGGTATAATTTTCCCTTTTTCCAAGAAAACGACATGATCATCCCTTTTCGGGTCGTTTTGGATTATTATAGCTTCAGAAGCTGTTGTACGCAAATTGTATAAAATCTTGTGCAAATTAGCGTTCCCCTACTTTTCCTTTCATTTTATTACTCTGTTCGTTAAATATGCTTATCACTAATATAATCATCATCCGCTCCAAATTTGTATTTTGTCATTCAACGCAATAATTTGCTTAACCATTTACACTTGCGAGAGATGTACCATTTACCCGTTTGCTAATTTAACCCTACTGGTTTTTCTTCCAACTATTTTCAAAAGTACATAAACATAACCTCTTGTTAAAAACGTTAAACTTTTGGCAAACGAATTCCCGAATCATCTACATTAAAACTCATTTATAAAAAAAGTAGTAATGAAATGCCCGTTGTTGCGTGTTTAGATTGTCAATGAAAAAATAATGAAACGTGCATAATAAGTTTAATATGGTACACTTATCAAAGATAAGCTTTACAAGATAAGCTTACTCAACCTTCAATAGGACTGCATTCACTATGCATGTTTCTTGCCAATCTAAAAAAAAGTAAGGGGACGTCCGATTGGAGAATCTAACAATGGTCAAAATGCGCTTCGGCTAATTTCTTAATGATAATGGTGTCTATAATCATCAATGCTCTCACACTACATCCACGTGTTTTAATCAAGTTTTACTCACTCAAACACCAAAATATATTCCAGCTACAAGCCTGTAAGCAAATTGAATCTTCTTGATTGCTAAATCTACACATAAATCGTAATCCTAATATGTTTATGTGCAATAATATTAACCATCCTCCTCCTCAACTTGCCCCACCCTCCTCCCCAATACAAACCCATCCACCTTTTTCTTCTCCTCCAACCCATAAAAATATTATTATGTCTGCTTGCTACTTTTTACCAACTCAAAATGAAGACCCGCTGCTTACTTATTATTACTTTAGCATCCGCGCACTTTCTCCTTTTTTCACTTTGTATCCATCCATTCCACTTTATTTATTTCTGTACCAAAACAAACTCTGCATATTATAGCTTGTTCCTCTTGAAAACTCAACAAGAAAGAAAAAACAAATACTATAATATCCATATAGCGTATAAAGCATCACCATACATTATAGATTTTTTTACGTATTCGTGAAGCGTGTCCTGTTTATGTGAATGCATGCATAGTAATACACACACGCTTTTCCCTTTTTTCCTCTTCATTTTTATTTATTCCTTCAAAAAAAACTCTAGAAGTGCTTGTCTATTAGCCTGCTAATCCTGTGCTAAGTCATTATCAAAAAAATGTATACATCTTGGAAACGGAGAAAGAAAGTGGTCGTTTTCTTTTGGCTCTCTAGTCATCATGTGTATCCCCGATGTACTCTTTGGGAATAAATATTATGCAGCAAAAAATATTGCATTTTATATTACCCTTCATTTCCCTGTTGCCTGAGACTAGCCATATAGGCATACTTGAATGTGTATCCATCCACTTTTTCTTTTCTTGCAAGCTTTCTCCACTCTCTCGCTCGCTTGTGCTTCTTGATGATGAGGAATGAGTTGAGTAGTGGCGAAACAAAAACGAAGCTCTGGAGAAGTTGAAGTTGAAGCTCGCAAGCTTATTTTGTATAACAGCCCACGTTGTTGTATATCTTCATTAACCCAGAAAAAACCGGAAAGCGATTATGACTACACAGCTGAACAGCCCTGTTTCTCTCTTCTCCGTATATATTTTCATAACGGAAAAATTATTACATAAAAAGAAAAATAAGAAAAAGATGGGCTTCTGTTCTCCCTCTCTCTCACACAACCAGTCTGAAGTGTATTTTGTTGTGAATGGCAGGATATTTATAGGAATATTGCGTTCCGCCTCAATGGCGGCTGTAGAAAAAAAAGAGGAAAGAAGCGACGTGTGTTTAAAAATTCATTGACTAGCTCAAGCTACACTGTACTGAACACTAGTGCATATTACTGCTAGCTTGTTACTGTTCACATTCATTCACATTCAACATTTTCTCCTTAACTTCTAATTTATTTCCACTTTTTTGCATGTAATGCGAGATGAGAGAGAAAGCAACAAAAAAAGAAATATGAAGAGCTATACACTGTGCATGAGAAAACACTTTTGCCGCTGTCGGGTTCTGAGTTGGGTATAAAAGGTAGCCTTTACGGATGAACTGGATGGATATTTATATTTTTGGTTGGATGGGCTGCTACTACACTACACAGCAGCAAAAACAGAGACAAGAGGGCCAGAGGCGAAATGAGAAAAAAACGGGGTTTAGGAAGGAAAAAAGAGCTTTTCTGCTTTCTCATGTTTCTTCTCTCTGTTCATCTAAGAAACTTGGTGGATGGTGGTGGTGAAAGCTTCTTCATATTATTTAAGTATTAGTATTATTAGCGGTATAGCTTATTCGGCTGTTGTTTGGATTAGCAGTAAAATATCCAGTTATTTTGTAGCATCATCTTGAGAAGCATCACGGAGACTATCGCTTTTCTTGGGGAAATTACGGTTCAAAAAGGTGAGAACGAGCGAAAGAAGATGTGAGGGAGAGAGAGTCTTGAGGAAAAGTAAAAATAAACAGGGAGCTTCTTGGAAAACGCAACTTGCTATTTCGGGTGGTGGGAAAAGCACACAACCGACAACGTAATTATTATTAGCTTGGTATAACATGTGTGTAG
This sequence comes from Entomobrya proxima, assembly GCA_029691765.1. Lineage (NCBI taxonomy): Eukaryota > Metazoa > Arthropoda > Collembola > Entomobryomorpha > Entomobryidae > Entomobrya > Entomobrya proxima. The sequence continues at coordinate 13,973,628 of CM056171.1, read as the reverse complement.
TCTAAAAACTCTTCACCTTTCCAGATACCAAAATAAAACTGATACGCAGTTAGGAAAAATCTTCTTCCGGGGCATTGTGCTACTGCACATGTGTGTAATTCCAGTGAAAGTGGGAAAAGTTCTTGTTTTCTTTTGCCATTCTCCACATTAACTACAAATGACACTAGCAGATTTTTTCCCTTTCTTTTATTTTTAGCAAGTTTTTTCCAACAAGAAAAAGAAAAAAAGGTTGAATGGTTATTATGATAAAGCCAAGCCATTTCTGCACCCGTCATACCCATCATTATCTTACTTATTTTTTTACCCCGTCTCATGTCACATCCAATCATTTGCAGTAGACACATTGTTTTCCATTTTCTTCCAAGTAGTTCTGTAAATGGAGCAAAATCAGGGGTAAAACAATCTGCTACTTTAGTCTGCTTCTATTTTTGCACAACAATAAGAACAGATAGTGGAAATAACTCTGGAGGAAAAGGGGTCTGATCACAATGAAGATTACCATTCTTTCTTTCTTACTTTCTCTTTCGTGGAGAAAATTTAAGGTGTTAAAAGCTGTTGTTGTTCTTGCTGCTGCTGCACTCACGCTACTATCTCTTGTCTTGTCTTTGTCAATTTACTCTGATGTTATAATACTACATCCTTCTTGTCGCCTGGTTTGGTCTGGCTTATTACTTAGGTGTGTAGACTCTTCTCCTTTCTCCTTCTACTTTTTTTATTTGCTTGGATGGCTGCACAAAATGACGTGGACAAGATGATCATCAGGATGATCACAATGCGTCTTCTCTCTCTGCTTGTTCTTCTCGCTCGGCTGGTTTTTTCCTCAGAAAAATAAAGTGTAGAAAAGTGAAGAAAAGGCAGTGGAGAAAAAACGGATGAATTAGCCCGTCCGTGTGGATACACGGAGTGTGGACCATACACACCATATAATCATTATCATCATCAGACACAGAGTTCTTATCCTTGCCAATTCCAATTCTACTAGCCAAGCTTAGGAAACTTGATGGGTGGGTGGATAAAGAAAATAAAAGATAGCACAGAGCAGCGGGCTGCTAATGAACACAATTCAATCAACACTACACTACTATCCTTGTCCCCATCGCTGTCGTCACTCCATGCTTTCACTTTTATATACTTTCACTGACTTTGCTTGTTCCACTGGAAAAAAAGTTGACAAAGCCACAAGACCAAACCAAGAGAGTGAAAAAGGAACAAGAAGAATGGCTTTGACAAGAAGAGGAGAAAAAAGTTGGCACGTGGCAGCACATACTGATTTTATTTTTAGAGGCTAGAGTGACAACCCATCATTTTGTCCTTTAAAAAAATTTCTCCATGAAAAAGAGGAAGATGATAATGATATCTTGTATCATCGCCACACAGGCTGGTGGCGATTGCATAGATGATGATCAACATGTCAGCCGCCAGAAGAGTGTCAAGTCAAATGAAATCGCTTATCGGTACAAGCAAGCCTTAGAGGCATATAAAAAAGCTGTCAACGAATCAGCTACCACATATTATACTTAAATACGTAGTACGTAGGTAGTGGTCAATGACCAAAATACACTGCCGAAAATGTTGCATGTAATCCTATGATGATATAGGGAAACTGCGTGCATTTAAGCGCAGAGAAAGCTCCGGGGAATAAAAAGGGAAAGTGCAGCAAAGACAAAAATTATATTTGCACTGGACGATACATGGACTATATAGCTGGTGTGTAATCGCAAACCAAACATAAAAATCATTCATTCTTGATAAGCCTTGTGTATACATACACATATGTTATACATGTCTGATAGTTTATATCGCAGATACAAAAAACGGAAATGATGTAGTAGCGTAGTATTACAATATTCTATAGTGGGTAGTTGTACAGTAGATTATGGCACCCTGGAGAAAAATATCACATTTTTTGTTTGCACCCAGCGACAAAAATTTTTACGGCTTGTGAGATGGATATTTCAACATAGCCAGATATGTTTGCACCTCTATCGTAATAGGTTTGTATTTTTTATGCAATGCAGTTAGAGTGACATTGGCCCTCACTTATGAACTTACACAAGAGTGCAATCAAGTCTTCAAGGTTTTTCTCTCTATCTGGTTTGTTTGGTGCGTGAATTGTAAGATAAAAAGCAGGAGAGTGTTGTAAAACTCGCAGAGAAATGCGTCGTGTGTAAGTGTCACTTTTATGACGTGATATGCCTGCAGTAAAAAAGCTCCTTGGGCAGAAAATGTCTGACAGGGAAAAAAGTTATGTGTAGTTGGATACGGTCAACTAAACGGGTAATACTGCAGGCTATCATGTCAACTTTTTGATGGCAATAATACAACGAAGAAAATGTGGAAAAGCGCACTTTTAGTGCATTTAGTATAGTATATATGATAGTGAAGGAAACGTTTGGGTAGGTTGAAACAGCATGTTAATCTTCAAGACGGATGTATTGTCAAGTGACTAACGTTGGTAAAAAATATGCCCTGGGGAAATAAAATGACTTGATTAGCTTCAGGAGGAAAGATACAAAAAGAAAGGTGGAATAAAGTTGAAGAAAAAAGAACCACACGTGGATAGAGTGAAAATGGCTAGCTTGAATTCCGTTACTATGAGTTTACTATTTTGCGAGGAATTTTTGAATGTCAGATTGCTTCGGGCTTAGCATTGCATTGTTGATCATAAGTAAACTAGCTATGTTACTTACCGAAATTAAGTATTATTTTATTAGTACCAAAATTTGCACACATTTGATTAAAATCCTCTGTCCTTTTTGCTTCAATTAGTGCTAATCAACACTACATTTGATGTAGTTTTGTCCATGCTCTTTAGTGCATTTTTGGTTACTTCTTGTTAGGTATATAGTTACCACGCAGCACTGACTTGGTCCTTTCGAAAATCATTTTAGATGAATTTCTTCAATTCCCCTGCCCCTTTATTTTTCTCATTTGTACCATAACACATTTTTTACTTGTTCTGATTTCCTTAGTGCTTCACTAAAGTAGCAACTGTGTAATTTTCCTTTACCGTCCCACACATTTCATATTTTTTCCCTAAACTTGTTCCCTAAATTCCGTTTCTCTTTGTTTTTATTTTCTTGCCATTTACCCCAAAAAATGTATCTAAAGCTTAATGTTAGACATGCTTACATCATTTGTATCTTTTTTGATATGATTACAACCATCAGACCTTTTTATTCTTTTCTCCGAAATAAAAATGAAAGCAAAAGTAGCTGCTGCTGCGCGTAATGACAGTTGTTCCCCGCATTTGTATTTTTTGCAGCATGTCATACATTTTTTGTTAAAAGAGAAGAGATCGTATCGTCATTATCTCCTTTTCTTACACAACAAGCAACATAACAACAAGTTATACAGTTATGCATGCATCCAACAACATCTCTCCAAAATTACATTTTCTTCCAGAAAAAAGGAGATGAAGAAAATAGGGAAAAAATGTGTACAAGTAACAGCACAAGAGTATAAGAAGGGTATCATCAACCCACATGTTTCCTCCTTCGCTTTCTCCTCTTGAAGATAAGAACTTGTCAAGATCCTTCAAGTTAAGTCAAGTTAACATGAAGAAGATGATGTTGTTTGAGAAGGAGAGGAAGGATGTATAGATATGATGGAGATGGTGAATAGGGAATTGTACAAAAAATAAAAAAGCTAGTTTGTTTGCTTGTGCATATTACAAATAACATTCATTCTGAAAAAATGTTGTTTTTTTTTCTAAAAAATACTTGTACTTTTCATAGCAAAAATATCGTTATATTTTTTACGAAAGATAAGAAAACTACAACTAGTAATTAGCAATGAAACAACACGCCATTTCAAGTTATTACTCAAATCTCTCCGCAAAACAAGGCTAGTCCACTTTCGTCAACTTTAGATATTTTCAGCCAGACATTCCCAACGTTTTTCCATTTATGTCCCTAAAGACTTTTTCTCCGTAAGTTTGTAACAGTTTGCCTACCGATTTAGTATTAACAGCCAGTCGTATAACTATATTTAGAAAAAATCTACGCTAACAATTAAGTCTGGAGGATCATCAGCACACCAACACAAGCCATAAGGTAAAAAAGTAGGTGGATGTAAGTACTTATTTTATAAATATGATTGCCATTTCTAGAAAACCACCCAGAAAACAAATCCAATTTTAAGAAATTGCGTATAATCTCTTGTGCAAAAACTTGTAATTAAACCCATCTATTTACACCTACATCTTTTTTGCAAGATAATATCTGCTCTGGGTTTATACTTTCTTGGAATGTGGGTGGCCGTTAAGCTGATCCGGAATAGTTATAAAAAAAAGAGCAATGTTGGTGCCCATATATGCCACGTTAGTATTTACAAGGTGTCGTAAGTATGACAGGTCATACGCTGCCACCTGTCTAGTTGTAACAGTTAAACAGTGCCGATTCCTAATTCCAGGCTAAAAATTCACTGATATCAGCAGATTTCGGTATTTTTTTCCCTAACTGGTTTACATTCCGTCATTTATAATTTTGTCTACCTTCCACTGCCACACAACATGTACATTTATCGACCAATTTTCTTTACACGGCCGGTCGTTGGTCGTTATTTTTCTTTATTCTATTTTCACTTTCCCTTTCTCCGCATATCTTTTTCTTTCTCCTTGCTATTATTATTACCACAGCTTACATGAACCTACTAAAGTTACACAAAACGAATCCTGTTTTACCCAAAGTGGTGGTGTTAAACCATGTCATGATGATAACTCATTACGTTTTTCTTGGTCGTTTTTTACGCAACTAACGGTACCCTCCTTCTCTTGTCTGTGTATACACAACGCATTTCTCCAGAAAATTCCTGCTTCTCATTTCCATGATATTGTGTAATTTTCTTTTTGCTTTTCTCCCTCTCTTCCACATTCCCATTTTCTCGGCCATCATCATCGTCCTTCTCGTCCTCGTCGTGATCGTCATCATCACACAAGAAATTACAATTAGCCCAGAATGAGCCTAATGAAGATGATACAAGGGAAATAAGGAGAAAGGCGGTGCGGAGTAGGATTTTCCACCCTGCCTGTTCTGGCCTCCACTTTACTCCACTGAGAAATAACCCAAAAAAGATATATAGATATGTATATTCCATTCTGCTCTGCTCTCATTTTCCTTTCTACTTTGTATGCAAGTCTACTTTGTTTTCTTGGCTGGGTCTTGTTCGAAACGACCATTGGGTCTCATCACACAGGGTACTTTAAAGAACAAACCGGAGAAGAAGGAGAGCCGCCCATATATTTAATGTAATAATACCTACACAATGACTATTGCTCTGCTACAAAGTGGAAAAGCGGAAAACCCGGGTAGATTACATTAATATAATTATACACAGTTAAAAAGGACAGACAACAGAGAATTGAGGGTAGTATAAGTAGTGGAGAGAGATACACAAAACAAGGCACGTCATCATCATTATCATCATCGTCATGCTCATCATCAGTAGCTTTCCTCTTGTTCTTTCTTCTTCTTCATCAGCATCTCTAGCAATATAACAGCAGAGCACAGAGAATTTCCTTCCTCTTCTTCTTCGTCTTTCTCGGTCCGTTATCACCATCCAGTGATCTCTGTGCCAAGAGAGATTTCTCCCTGGCACTTATTATTACTCCCCAGCACTATAACGGACGGACGTGTTACTTTGAAAGTGTACGCGAACTGTGTGGCATGGCATAATAATAATACCCCAAGTTGAAAAATATCTATGTAAAAAAGTGTCTTTTCTCTTCTCTCTTGGTCTTCACACTTCTTTGGTATCCTTAGCCATACACGAGTATTATATCACGTTCATTTTTTTGTCACAGAAATAGAAGAAAGCAGCGCAGAGTGAAAGTGAAACGGAAGAGGAGAACAAGTAAGTGGAGCAATGCTGCTTTAGTCAGTTCACACAATGGTCATGTTGTACAAAAAAGGAAGAAGAGCTGGGCTTGTATTTTTTAGAGAAAGTGTGGCCTTTTGTTGTTTAGAGAGGGCTGGGGAGAGAAAGCACATAGTTTTATAGTAGAAAAACTGGTCAGTGCCAGAGAAATAGAGAGTAGTGGTGGTGCCGCCACCCCAAGAAAGAAAAATAGCTTTTGTGAAAAGAGGATTACTTATTTTGTCCCGTATGGAGGATGCCAACATCAAGAAAGAAAAGACTCTGTGTGTCTGTGTGCCTGCACACAATATACAATGTGCTATTAAAAAGCTACTACTTTTTGCTTGTATGCAGCTCTTATTACGTGTACAACTGTTGTGTGTTGAGTAGGTACCTAACATTCCTTTTGTATTTATTTTTTTCTTCTTCAACGGACTTTCCTTTCCGACTAAAAAGAGAGAAGAGAAAGTGCAGTAGTTGTTGTAGTTGGTACCTAGCAGCACCATTTTCCCCACACAAAGCGTTTTAGCATGTTTCTTTTGCCACCTTCCTTCATTTCCACCACACAACCATTTCCCCGCATTTTTATTGACCCTTAGGCTCTAAAAAACTCCCTAGAATGTATGTACACTTGTGTGTGTATCGGACTTATGGCCTTATTCCAAGTCAAGTGGATAATGCTACCACCACCAAGGAAGAACACGTTAAAAAGAGAAATATTAAAGGTTTACACGCTTTTTTGTGTGTACGCATTGGCACAAGGCGTATACACAAAAAACTGCAGTTTTTTTCTCAGTATAAAGAACAGGGTTTATCTCTCTCTTTCTCTTTCAGGGTTTTAAAGCCTCTGCCGAAAAGGACTAGGCGGTCACACGCTTCTTAAGACCCTGCTTGAGCTACAGAGAGAGTGTGTTTCGTCGATACCATCTTCAAAAAAGAAAAGATTAAAAAAGTGGTGGTGGGAGAATGGGTGGTGTTGTTGGTTGGTCTTGGTGGGCAGTTTAAGAAATACTACATGGATATACCTAAAACCAAGCATCAAGGTTATTATGGTTGGTCAAGCTAAAGCCATAAAACATGGGCTTGCAAAATAGCCAGCAAAGTCACTAGACCAGCCAGCAACACTCACCATACCGCAAAAACAAGAAGAAGTATATTATATAATGTGACATTAGAGAAAGCCGAGGAAACCAAACCACCAACTACCAACATGGCTGCTGCAATACATGTAACTTATGGTTAGAGTTTTAAACACTTTGGAAAAAGTAAATGTTGCATGCAACAAGGACAAAGCGAAAGTGACCATCCAGTATAGTAAGTAGTTTTTCAGAGAAAATGAATAGCTTTTTGGGATGACATCATCATTATCTTTGCGAATAACAAAAGGCGAGCAAGTTAAGGACGTAAGACGAATAGATGAATGAACAGAATATCTGCTTATTATGTCAAAGTCAACATCACACTGTCCAAGCATTGCATCTATCCAAGAAGAAAAGTACACCAGAGCCTACTAAATAAAATGTGACGTTAAGATACTCAACCATACAGCAACACAATTATTCCCGTTTTTCTGTTGGCTACCCACTTGCAAAAAATATTGAGGGTCAAACTTTTCCCTACAAAATTGGCATAATATAATGCTGTCCATTAGCCCAATTCACTCTACGGATAAACTGATGGCTGGTTATATAACCAACGCGAAATAAATGAAAGACAGAAACTACTCAATGGCCTGTCTTTATTCTTGGGCTACTAAATCCCTCTCTTTCTTTTGCTACTTTAAAAAGGAATAAAAGAAACGGATGACCAACACGGGGTCATTTTCATAAAATATGCTTACTATTACACACTCACTCCATAACAATTCTTTTTTACTTTTTTGTGTGTTTGGTGGTGGGTCATTGTTAAAAAATAAGTTTGGAGGATGAAGATAGATAAGGATGAGACGCAGACAAGAAAAAGAAAGGCTATTTATACAATCTTCCCATTATATAATGTGAATGGCAGCTCCGTTTAGTTTTCTTAAAGGCACACTTTATTTCTTGCTTAAATTCTCCTTAAAAATGAACTACTTCTCCATACTTTCTCCATCTTTAACCTTTTTTTGTACTAAAAAGTGGGATATATTAGCCCATTAGAAATGAAAACGAGAGCAATTTTTTATCCCGGCTAAAATATTACATGCAAACACAGCAGAGTAGTTGTGCGTATAGCACAAACTATCTGGTTACAGTTTCAGAGTTTCATACAGTTTTACATTTTTTTCTTGTTCAAGAGTCTATTTTCATGGGTGCAGGTTCTACTCTGTTTTTCTTCCCAGAAGAAGATATCTGATGATCAGTCTTTCTTTCCAAGAAGAAGAACGGAAGCCTCCTTTTTCGGAGTTTCTACTTTCTCCACATTTTATGTATGTTTTCTGGCAAAGCAAGAATTATTATTTCACGGCCTTTGTTCCCGTACTTCTTCCTTGTTCTTATGTAACTGCGTAATCCCCTTCCAAGAAACTGGCAAAAGCACATAAATTATGGACTTTTTGCAGTGTTGGTGGTCCAAAGTCCGAGAGAGACCAAAGCTTTTGCAAACTTTTTTTTTGTATAAAGTTTCCCTCTCTCAATTTTCCGTTTTTTAAAAACAGAAACCAACTGGAAATTGCATTCAAGAAAGGACCTTCCCAGAGAAACCAGCACACAGGAAATATTACACAAGCCAAAGTTTAAAAACAAAAAGGAAAACTTTTCCTGCTGATGATTTTACCCCATCGTGCCAAAAAATCTGCACATATGACACATGCATAATAAATACGAGTACAATTTGCCAAAAAAGGAATCATTTGGAAAATATGCCAATATCAACTTGCCCCAAATCAAACCTCGACCTCAATCTGTCTTTCAGCTCAACCTTTTAACAAATCCTGTCTTTTATTCCCCTCTGCACTTAATTAACCCAAAAAAAATTGTTACTCTGACTGATTACACACACAAGTTTTCTATATTTATATAGGCACACACGTGTAATAACAAGTTACTCTGGGATTTTAGAAAATTTAACAAGTAGCAGCAATAAATACTTCTCGTTTCATTTATTTTCACCATTTTCTCCTTTTCACATATATTGCTTCCAGCTTTTCATTTCCCATCTTCATCTTCTTCTCTGCTCTCATCTCAAAGTGATTACTCAAGGGAGCATGAAACGATGAACAGAGAACAAGCTGGATTATTATACAACTTCTTCTTCTCAGTCAACTTTGTGTATGCTATATATTCACTTGCCTTGTGGAATTAGTCGAAAAATACCTAACTATTTTGAATAGAAGATTTTTTCCCTTAAAAAGCAAGTTCATTGGAAACCTTGTGTGCACCTCTCTCTTATTCCAATTCCCCTTTCAATTCAAAATCCATACCTTTCTTGATCTTTAAGCCTTGGCTGGTTCATCATCTTCAAAAATATTTTTCATGCTTTTTGATTTCTCCATACAAGTTCTCCGTCTCAAAAGCAAACACGCTTGTTTGCACCATGCAAAGCTTTAGAAATCTACATGTGTATAAGTCGCAAAAAACCTGTTAATTAGATTCCTTCTGCGTCATCATCAACTTTCTCTAAGAAAAAAGAGGCTTTTCATCTCCACTCCCATAATAAAATTTTCGCTTTTCACTTCTTCCCACTTTCACAGTTCTTCCACTTTCAAGTATATATTCTTGAATATTGAAAGGGAGCTTGTTTAAAAATGAAATTCATACGTTTATTATTTTTCTTTTCATTTTTCAATAATTTTTTGCACCTAAACATACTAACACGCTTATATACGATCTTTATCTGATGACGTAAGAATCTCAGGGGTTCCGAAATACTATTTGAAAAGTATTTAAATACTATTTCAAATACAAAATACTGTATTTTGTATTTAGTATTTGAAATACTTTTAAATTTCAAAAGTATTTTGTATTTTGTATTTCAAATACAATTTTACAAAGCCTGTATTTTGTATTTGTATTTGAAAATACTTTTCAAAAATGTATTTGAAAAATCTTGACACCAAGACCTAAAAACAAGATAATGTAGCTCTAAAATGCAAGCCTGTGACGACTGCTGAGCTCACGAACTGCTAAAATAAAACATCAAATACCATTTCGCTCAGAATTACACATGTGTATCAATGTTTCGTGAAGTTTTAGAAGCGTTTATTGCTGCCTCCTTCTCAACAAAGGTCTAAATACTGCAGTTTTTAATCAACTCTAACTGATTTTTAACCTATGGCGGTGTAATTTAAAGACCACGCAGAATAAATTTGGTAATTAAGAGTTCTTGCAACGGTTAGCTATACCCAATTCAAATTATCTTAAACGTTTTCTCTAAAGTTCATACAACTTTTGTATTTGAAAAAGTATTTGGTATTTTGTATTTGAAATACTATTTTTTGCCTTGAGTATTTTGTATTTAGTATTTCAAATACTTTTCAAATTCAAAAGTATTTAGTATTTTGTATTTGAAATACTTTCAAAATTTAAAAGTATTTTGTATTTTGTATTTGAAATACAATTTCAAAGTATTTCGGAACCCCTGAAGAATCTATTTTCTTCTTCGTGTAAAGTCAGCTAAGCCCAATAATAACATGACATTAATCAAAAAGATATTGATCTTCATTGTATTACCCCGTTTTCTTCTATGCTGCTGCTCCACCGGAAGACACCAGGAAAATTGGATTGAGTGACATAATAACGCTTTTGACACATGTCCGTTTCCCTCTATATCGTCACATTATAAAACGACCATGCTGACAATGATCTCTTTTTTATCTTCATTGAATTACAGTCATTTGATTGTCAGTTGGAGAGAAAGTGTGTGTAGAAGAACAGAAGAGCTTCTTTTTTAACTTGCTTTCTTACTTGCTAGCTGCTTGTCATTGTCAAAAAGTAAACCATGTGAAGAAAATGAAACCTGTGGAGTTTTTCCCCTTCGCTAAACTTCTCCTTCTCGTGGACCGCATGAAAGTGAACTGAACTTTGATTTGGAAAATGCGTGTAACGCTTTCCAAAGCAGTTGACGCGTATAAGTCCATTAGCACGTCAATATTCCTGGATTGAGTGACAGACGGACTGAGAGAGGTCTTGTGTTGCACAAAAAAATAAAATGCTTTTCCATTTTTCATCCCATTTTCACAGTTCAGATTTGAGATTCAACCCGTTCACACTAATATCATCAGGATGATGACTCATGAATCATGATGGAAGCTATATATATACACTTTTGGGAAGGAAAACGTGAGCAAAAACTGAAATCAGAGCAGAAAAAAAATTGTAGACTTTTTTCACGAGAAAACGGCATCGGCATCAACAAAAAGGCACAAAGAAACCAGACTAGAAAAAAGTTTCAAGGGAAACTTTGAAAACAATTTTTTAGACAAGGTATTGTTGTTGCAGAGCTTTTGAGAGTTTTTTCTGCGTTGTGGCGAAAAGGAAAGAAAAATAAGTAGGGAATGCACACTACATTCTACAACGCATTATCATGATGATCATCATCATGCCCATCTTTTCTAGAAAGCACAAAGCTGATTTATTATATGTACACCTACGTGTATCTATATATAGGATGCTGCGTGATAAATGTACTAAAGAAGAATATGAGGAATAAAAGGATTTCTTCAAAAAGGGAAAGCCGGTGTTATAGAATAGAATGGATTTATTATAAAAACGATGAATTGAAAAGGGATTGTGAGATGAATGTTGAATGAAGATCCGGGCAGATAATAAGATAAAAATATAAAAAATGATGTTTATCTGTAGTGCATTACAGATTCTATGTAAAGATTGAAAGGATTAGTTTTATGTATAACCGCGACAGAAGTGGGTTTCGTACCAGGAAGAAATGGAACAAACTAGAAAACCTGGAATGTGTCATCATTACCTTTAGTTATTTACAGCGTCCAAATGTTATCATGACATTTTTTTCTTTCTAAAATCATCAAGATCATGGCATGAACATCGGGCGAACACGCGTTCGGTCAACTTGATCAGACAAATTTACCTATAAAATTGGGTTTCCAATCGAGACATATGAACATCATAAACAAACTAAATAAATAAATGGCTGAAACATAAGTAAAAATATTTTACGCAGGCTATGAATCTCTTCCTATATCTAATCTCTTTGTTTGCAGGTATGATAATTAATATTTAATAATTCCCTTAAACGTTTAAGTACCGTGTCAAGTTTAGTTGGTTATCATTTTACCCAACATGGAATAGTCTATCTGTATGAAAAGTTTACGCCGTTTTGTACGATTTAATTATTACTGGCGTCACTTCGTATGCAAAAACATTTTATCTAAAAAGTAAAAATAATAGTTGTAAAAACATACGTTTATCATCCGTGAACACAGCCCTATCAAACTTTTAAGAAAAATTGATAAAAACTTGGAAACTGTTTGGTTTAACACTTCATTTTTAGTTACCAATTAACTTATTTATACAAATTGTTATGCAACTTTACTCTTCAACGAAGAAACGTTTGTGAATTGTCATTTTACTCATTTTTGAGTTTATGACAATGTTGGATGAATACTAAAGGCAAAATATTTAACAAGCTCAATTTACATATTTGCTTTTTGAGGGGATAAAGAGAGAATAAATAAACTTTAAAGTGAATTGTCATACGTACAAGCTTTTACCTTTTCCGGTGTGCATATGCCTAAATATACTTTTTTGCATTCATGCTCACTCCCGCAAACATAATAGCCATATAATTAGCCGCACCTTGAAATGAAATACATCCCATGCCTGTTTGTGGACTTAATTCCCCATGCTTGTGCCCTTAAAATCTGGTTTACTTACAAAAATATATCCTTGAATGCAATCTTATTTACCTTGCTTAAAGCAAACATCAAAGCTAACAAAATCCACAAAAATGTGCCAGAAATACCACAAGGACAAAAAGTACAAAAGTACAAAAGTAAAATAAAAATAAAAAAGGGTTACTTGACGTTGACTGCTTTGAATTCATCCAGCTTTCTATTACCATTTCAGTTTAGTCTTTTTCTGTGCAGTTTGAAAAGAGAAGAAAAACTAGAAGCACGGTCTTGAAAATTAAAAGCAATGAAAAATCTAAATTAAAGAAAGCTGCTGTTTTTCCAAACAAGTGAGATGGAAAAACGCAAGAAAATAATGATACAGAAAAAGGAATAGGAGGGAGCACCACAAAATGTGTGCACTTTAGAATTAAGATGAAATTTTAAAAGTTTAAAATCTTTGTTGTCTGTAAATTTCTGTAACATTCCATGAGTAGAATTAAATATGATATGTTATGTTGCACTTGCTCTTGCAACTCGAGTTTCTGAAAACGATGTTACAACGAATTTAAGGAACATATCATACGATGCAATTTTCACCTTTTGGGTTATATTTTTGAGCTACGTACCATATAAATAAATATTACGTAATCTTTTTGTACAGTTTTCAGAAGTTCTGAATTTAAACTAGACATAAGTTTTCCATCTGCGAAATGTTAAAAACTGTCAGAGCTACAAATTACTCGAACTGGCGGTAAGATTGCAAAAACGTGTCTAAAATCTCCCGACATTAAAAACCATCAGCGAAACAAAATCTTGATCCGATTCTTACCAAATCTTAAAAAATACTTCAATTTGCCTCATTCATTTATAATTCAGCAGTATAACAACAAAAATATTAGATTTTCTTTGAACTGCCAAAGTAGCCTGAGCAAAAGTCTCAAGTAAACCCAGCAAAACTCCCATTTATCACATTTTACCCATCTTACATCCATTTATAACCAATTACCCTTGCAAATTAAAATGACAAATAACACTTTAGTGAAAAACAAGCCGGAAAATACACACATCTTTTTTTCTTGAAATTTTGCCAAAAAAACATCACGTTATCTTACGCAATGAACCCTTATGTTTTCTCAGCATATTGCTACTGCTGAGCATTATGATCATCAACACTTTTTCCTTCCAGAATTTTTTATGCTTCCAGAAAAAGAAATGAAATCACTTTTCTTCCAGACCCGAGCCCAATGAAAAAACACATTTGCCATAACGTTTTTCTTTCTTCAAGAGTTCTTGTTCTGCTTGTACTAATAAATGTATAGTACTTTATTCATTAGCCTTATTATCTCCATCAACATAATCATCATCAGCCTCATCGTCGTCCTCATCTTCTCTATATTTTCCCTTTTCCAGTGTAACATCTTCCCATCTTCACACGCTCTGTCTCTGTGTATATACCCATATTCCTCTTAAAAGCATCCGGTACAGAAGTACGCACTTTTTTTCTCTACACACACATTCCATATTAGACAAAATTTTGTTCAAAAACTGAAATCGTGCTCATCTTGGCGTAAATGTGTGTAGTAGGCTGTTATTACGATATTATATTACTACACTGGCTTTATACATAATACATTACTTGACACTCTACAGCTTCTTCTTCTCTGTGAACATTTCTGGGAAGCACTTTCATTTTTTTATTTTCACAGAGAGAGCAAAATCATCATCATCAAGCCCAGCGTTGCTACTAGTAAACATGAAGTGTGGAGGAAGATGAAAACTGAGGATTTTTTTTGGACAAAGTCAAGCAACATGGCAAGCTAGACTAGAAGTGAGCTCTAGTCTTATGATTATTATTATGCAAAGTAATGGAAGCAATAATAATCGTAATAATAATAATGACGATGATGATGATGCCACTCTCTCACTTTACTTGTCTTTCTGAAAGCCTACTCTCCATTTTCTCTCATTTTCCCGAGAAAATGTACTCGTTTCTTTTAAAGAAAGCAAAGAGGGAGGAATTTTGTTCCAAGTTTTAACTCTACAATAAAATGGCTGGGTACACACTGAAAACTAGAAAGAAATCATCAGCAAAGCAAAGAAATGTAAAATGTATGGATGGACACAGATGCCATGTTACAAAGAACATTTTTTGAAATGAAGAAGAAGAAGCAGGGAGCAAAAAGTTGTCAATAAAATTTGCATTTTCTTTTTCGCTTCCCCATCAAAAAATTTTCAGAGTGGAAGAGCTTTAAACTGGTTCCGCTTTTCGGTTTCTGTGTATGTATTTCCAGACAGACACTCAAACATTTTTAGATATTTGCGATAATGCCATTACGGTTATTACACAAGAGCTTCTTGTTTTCTACCATTCATTTTAGTGCATTACCATATTTGTACTTGAAATTCATACGTTTCCTGTTCACTTCGTTTTTGGTTACGAGGAAAATAAACAAAACGTTTAGAGTGCTGTGCTTTTTTAAATGAAAGGATACATTTTCAGAGTTCAATATCATATTAACGGGCAACTGCCAACTGCTTAGGCCATTTCTGCCAACTTGAATTGCTATTCTTGTTGCAAATTATAGTACAGTCAGTGGTAAGCAATCAAGATGCTGATGAGCAACGCAGGCAAGTTATTGTCTAAAATAAATATCACGTTGCCCCACCACAACCCCAAAAAGGTTCACGGCTACCAATTAGTCTTTTGCGGAAGCAAAAAAACCAATTTGCACCTGATGAACTCTCAACACAAATAACCCTTCAAGTTCAAAGCGTCAATAATAATTTCAAAGTTCAATCAATTTTCTGGGCAATTATCTTTTTATTATTTATTATTCATCTGCGCAGTTGAATCGTGTAACTAGCAACTACGCAGCAACAATATTTCAAGTACCTACTTGTTAATAGCGAACAATGGGCTGGGCTTCTAGAGTAAATAGCAACAACAATTTCAATTGTAATTTTAACCAATCATCATTAATAGACGAAGCAAATATTACAATAAATCAGTAATAGCTTTATATAAAAATTATACAACAAACAAAAAATAATACTTTTATATATAGCCGTCAGCTTCTAATAGGATAACCACACACTGTATAATATATGGCACATCATTTTTAATCATGTACAACCTATTATTATAACTTAATTATGTAACACGAACCACTTCCGCAACACAAAGTTTGTATAACCTTTTGTGTATTTTCCTCTACTAAAGTAAATGACACACTGGCATATAGACGATGATGATATAACGCTGCACCCAAAAACAGTGTAAAAAATAACATTCACTTTTGCTTGCACAGTGAATTGCATGTACGTAAAACTTGATCTTGATAGCAGAGGAAGATTTGCATAGGAAATGCACGCACATCATCCACACAAACGCAAACCACAATTTTCAATCTTTTGGCTCTTGACAATCAAAACATCTCTTGAGAGGAAAAAACCGGCTTGCCATATGCCAACTGCCAACCCATTGGCGACAAGACCATTGTTGACTCACGAAGATTTTGGTTAAATTGTTCACACAAAAGAAAAACAGGTAACGTTTTTGAAGAAAATGTTTAAATCTTATTGCTCACGACAAAATACAAGGTACTTGTACATATTTGTGCATGCAAATAATAATGCACCAATAATTGCAACTTCTATAATAGCTAGTAATCTAGAGTTTGAAAAACAGTTTGGTAAAGTCTTCTAACGTTTTCCCTCTTGCCCCGGAACAAAAACAACCATTCATTTGCAATACACGACATCTTTCTAAAAAAATAAATTTGTTTACGGAAGACAAAAAATAGAAGATTGTTGCGGAATAATATTTGCACGATTTTTTAAAATGCAAATTTAATTCTGCTTTTTTAGCGATTTCTTATCTTGAAGCGTGTAGAAAACACTAAATACTTGTTATTCATTTGACATAACGTAATAACCTGAAGAAGTACACACAATTTACATTTACATAAAAAATAAATAAATTAAAGTTTTGACCAGCTACAGGTAAAAAAATATGATACAAAATTGGCTACTAAACTATATAACTGCGCAAATTAAATTGCGGATATTTTTGCAACCATATGCGCCAGTCCTTTGGACACCTCCTGCGCAGTGGAACCTCCCATCATGATTCCTTTGGCAATGGTCTGCCCTGTCATTTTAGAGATTTCTTTGCGAACCGCGTGAATCCCACCGGCGACAGCGTCCACACTGCTGCCCATGGCAGTGAATATTCTGGGCCAGTCTTGGAGATGTTGGGTGACTGGTCCTGCTCTTGGAGGAGGACCGGAACCCTATGAATGAGATTGAAACAAGTCATTAGCATTTCATGAAGGGATTTAAAAAAGGATTTAAAAAATATGAGCGTACCTCTTTCTGGTTGTCTCTATCCCTGTCACTTGGTCCATCGCCACTTGATGATGTATACTGAGTGGGTCTTGGACGTGGTGGTGGAGGTGGGGGCGGATAATAGTATCTTGGTGGTCTAGGTTCCCTATATCCGGTGATAGCATCTCTTAACGTAGAAATGCTTTGAGCTAACTGCGAAACTGCTCCGGGTGCACGTGGAATTGGAGTGAATGGGGGATATCCCAAAGTTGATGGAAATCTTCCAGCACCAAGTGCCAATGGACTTATGGCTCCCGGAATAGAGTTCAGCAAGGGATTGTAACCCAATTGAGGAGAACTAGCGACAACGGTGACAGGAGGTGGCATTACCACAAAAGGATTACTGGGTGGAGGAGCAACAGTCTTGGTTTTTGCTTCTGATTCCTCCTCATGGAAATGTGGAGGAGGTCTACGTTCCTTACGACCTAACATCATGTCTCTTACAAAGGCATGTACACTTTGCTTCTTTCGCTTGCGTTTTAGCTTTTTAAAGGGCTTCTCGTGCATTACGGGCTCCTTGGAGGGAGTGGGGGTAGGATAATAACCATTTGGAGGAATGTACACTCCGGGTGGTGGGAGATAACCTACAGACGCTAAGGGACTAGAAATGCTTAAGCTAATTGGTGACACTGGAGGGCTTCCTGATGCTGGACCAATGCCGAACGTTTGCGGAGCGTAATGCGGGGAAGAAGATGGTGGACCGCCGGAGGGTGAGGAATATGGCGATGAGCTATAGCCTTCAAATGAAGAGGATGGAGGTCCTCCCATACTGTAAGAGGTTACCCTCAAGGCTCCTCCTGGAGATGGAGATCCAGAATAAGAACTTGGTCCTGAATAGGAAGGTGGTCCTGAGTATGAATGAGAACCCGAATAAGGAGAGGATCCTCCTGAATAAGACGAAGGGCGTGAGAAGGAAGAAGATCCTGATCCGGGATAAGAGGATACCCCATCATATTCATAAGGGCTACCACCACTGCTATAACCACTAGAACCACGGGTGCCGGAAACAACTGCTGGAGAATCTGAGTACTCGTTAAATGGCCCACTACCACTGTAACTGCTGCCACCACCACCACCGCTACTGCCGCTGCTAGTGTATGGAGATCGAGTACCTCCTCCAGACGAGGTGTAAGGTGCGTCTTCGTACATGTCAAGTTGTGATAACGGTCTTGTGGACAAACTGGATGGAGGTGGTCCCCTTGGACGCTTATAACTAGCACTGCTGCTGCTAATGCTATTGCTCTCGTCATAAGATGGACGTTCCCTGTAGGAAGGTGCTTTAGAGGAGGAGGATCTATAACCTGAGGATGATGACGAGGGTGCCGGACGTCGGGAAAATGCGGGTGGATAGTCATCCTCGTCATCGGTTTCAGTAGCAGCCGTTGCTTGTACTTTGCCCTTACTGGGTTTACCCCTGGAATCGTCCTCATCACTAGCTCCACGTGAACCAGTGAAGGCACTAATTGCAGAGGTGACCATTTCAGAGGGCTTGTAGTCATTGTAAATTGCACTTAGCGTTTTAGCAAATGCGCCCTTCTTTTCCGTGGCCTTTGGCTGGAAAAAGCTGTTTTGGGGATTGAGCGTGCTATACCTCACTTGATTGCTGGGATCGGTAGTTACCGCACTGGCGTAAATTTCGCTGATGCTTACCGGCAGCTCGCTAGTGGTCTCTTCACTACTGCCAGTATTTACTTTAGGTTTACGAATGTGCTTGCGAAGAGTATAATAGCCGTTATCATTACGTCGATGGTTACGTTTAAACGTTTTGGATAAACGGGGTCTTCCTCCAATAAACGGTCTAAGAGCAGCAGCCCAGGGAGGACTGCTTCTGGACGGAGAGTAAAACGAAGAATAATCATGTTCACCTTCAGTTGAACTGTCATTCTCTTCGGGGTTGTATTTAACTCCCCAACGGTTATTTCCATACTTGTCAGGATAAGGTGGTCCCGGCATGTCGGGTAAACTATCCTGAGACCTTATACCCTCCGAAAGGCTCACAAGAAAGGGAAGCAACACGTAAACCTTCATTTTGAACACTTTAACCAATTAAAAATCTTTAATCCGCAAAATAATATTTTTCGAGCACGACAACGCGCTCTTCTGCACTCGCAAAGTGCCAACAGCCCAATAACTCGGAGAGCGCTTGGGACACTCGCAATTTGTAAGATGATAAGGATGAACATGTAATAAAAAGTAATGAAGTGACAGAGAGTGACAGAAAACTAGAAAAATAAGCAAAGGAAATGCACAAGAAGATGGATAGCTTATGATTTTATGCAGCAAAATAAAAAAAATCAAGTTATGTAACTTCCTCTTGGCTTGGATGCAAATATAGTTGGATGTACGTGTGCATAACGCAGGTACAGTAACAGGTTACAGGTACAGCGTTAATGATAACGCTAACGCTGCTGCAGTTATAGTGCAAGCAGTGCGTTAGCTGTGCTTGTCAACTCATTCGAAAAAATGGTCAGATTAATAAATCAAGTAGAAAGCTGCATTTTCAAAAAGAGTTTTGTTGTGTGTGGGTATCCCCACTGATTAGTCAACACAGCGGCAACCTGTCGCTAGTCGCTAGCAGCGTCATTCGCGAATTCAGCGAAGCGAATACAATATTTAAACATATTTTTGATGACTGCATATTGAAATTGTCACAGTGAATGGAAAGATACAAAGGCAACATTGTTATTTGACAGTTTTGTTGAATTTGTGTATAATGCAGTGCGACAACCAACTGCTAAAAGCATTTATGGTACTGATGATTGTTTTGCACGATTTATAATTGCTTATCCGTACAAAACAGTCCAAATTCATTTGTAGAAAAATTATTTATGGCTAAAATAAAAAATACTTACCCATTTATTTAAATAACCTGCTGCTCCTACGCACCCTGCCGGTACTGTCCAATGTCCAAATTTTTAGAGGAAACAGGAAAGCAGGAAATAATGGGACGATTCAAATTTTAGAATATATGAATATTGCATAATTTTTCATTGCCCGCTTTATTATCTGTATTCGAAATATTATAACCGAATGGTTTGGTATCTTGCATATCATCGTCACATACTGACGGAATTAGTGAAGTGGTTAGACGGAAACAAATTTAAATTGTGCCCTGTTTGCGTACAGCGTTAACAATATTTAAATTAAATCAATGTTTTGTTGTTTGAAGACGTGACCCAAAAGTCCAGAATTTGCCAAATATCCCACATCACAAAAGACAAACCTAACAAAGGGTCGTTTTCCTTCAAGTGACATAACAGGTAAAATGGAAAAAAATAACTCATCTTTACTTTTTAGATAAAACTTTAGATACACATTTTTAGACGGCTTTTCCAACAACAATTTATAAGTTTTTGATTTCCTATCTTCCGTGTTCTCCGTGGAGAATATCAATCATCACATTATTTAGAAATATGAGAAACTTAGAAATGTAGTTCCAAAAATTCCAAATTCAAATTACTGTAACAAAATGAGCTTAATTTAACTGATTTGGTTCTTTCAGTTAAACATCAACACAAGAACACTATCTATGCGAATCTGACGGAAGGAGACGTCCGATTCAATGCTTTAACATACTAAACGCTTGCGAAGTTGTCAAAAATGTATTTGTTTGTTTGCACCCGGGTGACTAATTCCATATTTAGTTTACCTGTTTTATGCCATATTATCATAAAACGTAAATCTACGCAAGTACATCATTTATAAAATAATCTGTATACAATAAATAGTATAGCGTTAATAATGAAGTAATGCACTTGGTTGGTATCGAAACAATATAACACCTTGTATAAACACCACCTGATGCCCGGCGCAACATTCCAGGAAAAATTTAATGACGAGAAAAGTTGTGCTTAGATCATTAAACCTTTTCAAACCCTTAATCCATTCTAAATACCAATTGCCAATTTGTTTAAATATGCCAAACCCAATAAGCTTTCAACGCATGCCATAACTCCAAAACGTAGCATTTTTACAGTACGAACATTGGACATGCATGTAATTACGCGCTATATATATTACCGCACTCTATAACCTGATATTTCAAACTACCCTATTATAATAATTCCAGTGTGTGTTCATATTTTATCCTGAAAACACAGCACAAAGCATATACTTACGCACTCATAAAACTAATATGTAAAACTACCTTGTAATTTCGACGAATTACAAAAATCATGTTTTGGTAGCAGAGCAACAAACTGCTACTCCTCCCTGATTTGCAGTTTTTATAACTTTTCATATATTGCTTATATTATTGCCATTAGGTATTAGCCAGCTAATTTCCTTAAATCACGCAATGTCCACGAGTAGCATTTTGAATTTAAAAAAGCTGTGAGAGCAAGTACAAACTTTCTACGCTTGCAGTCTGCACTGTAGCTTTGAAAAAACCCAGTTTAGTTGGTTGACGTACTTTTAAACGAAAATGAAACATTTTTCGAAAAAGTAAAACTTGTCAACGCCAAAAAGTTAAAACGAATCTTGAAAAAAATCACAAAAGCTTTTACTTTTTTATGCAAAAGATGAATAAAACAAAAGCAGAAATATTATTTTTTCAGCTACCAGCACCACCAGTCATTCCCCTTTTCTGTCTTTTAGCCTGTTCTACAATATTTTATTACATTTTTGTCATAAAAAAAGAAATATTCGTCAACTGTCTCTTCCTTCTTCTTCTAAAAACTATTTCTGTCTGTCTGGCTCTCTGGTTTTCTAACTGCTTTCCTTTCCTCGTGTATTATTGTCTGGTCGTTGTCGTCCTGTCTGCAGCTTCTGTGTTTTAGCGTGACAAATTCTAGATTGCTGCACTTGACAACATTTTTCATTAAGCGGTTCAACCCAGACCAAGTCCCACTGCCAACCGTTATAATATATAATCATAATGAAATCCTTTAAAAAGTATCAGACAGGATCAATAAAAAGCTATTAAAGCACGCACAAGAGCAGAAAAACTTGTGCCCTGTGCAACACACAACTTTTCTTTTCTATTTTCCAACAAAATTCTCTCCCATTTTTCTAAAGTAAAAAACTTGATTGCGTCTAGTCTATCGTCTCGCATTACAAGTTCCGCACACGACACGGCGTATTACCAGACTATTAAAAAATCTCAACTGCCACCTTCTCAATCTCCTACTGAGCTTGTCCAAACACACAACTTAGTAGTAACTTCATCATCAAAATCACGCCATTCTGCACTCATTCATCCGCCACACACGTCATCTTCTTCATCGTCACCAGACTTGAAAAGGAAAAGTATGTTCGCCAAAAAAAGTTTTAACTGTTTTTTGTCCATTTTCGAAGCAGGTAGGTTGCTTTAACTCTAAGCAATCTCGATTGACTTTACTTGAACGCACTGAAAATTCCACAAATCTGCTGAAAAATTAATCTGTAATTTCATGTAGACATTTATGTTTTATTTCATAACACTTTTCATTCCTTTCCTATTTCTGCAACAAATCATCATCGCCTTCATTTCCGCTTTTTATCATTGTCTTAATTTTCATTACGATTTGTACATTCTCTCTCGGTTTTAAACAGAAACACATGCTTCTAGACTGATTTTATTTATTTTTTGTAAGTAAATTTTGCTTCAAGCAAAACCCCGTCAAGTCATGTATATCTCACCATCCTGTATCCACAGAGCATATCCTGCTACCCGATTCCATCCACGCGATATCCTATACAATTCTTGATGATAATGTTTTACACTTTTATACACGTCTACTTCTATATTATTCCCTTGATTATGATGATGGTACATTTCAAAAATGAAATTTCTACATTTTCTATCTTCTATGGAATGTAACTCATCATCACAGACCAGATTTTACCTTACATATTTTACACATTCAAAAAGCCACGAGAAACAAGTGTACTTTCTCCTCCTCCTCCACCACCGGAATATGATAATGATGATGCTGATGATCATCACTATCTCTGAGTCTTGTTCAGCAGCACAGATTGCGGTTTTTCCTCTGGTTTTCTAGTTCTCGGTTTGTTTTTTCCTACTATATTGACTATTCTCTTGTGAGTTGACTCTATGACGAAAGCACCTTCCAACTCAACTCTTATATCTTTTTTTTGTTTCTACATCCATCTATCCCGAATTTTCAATGACTCGTTCTCCCTTCCACATTTCCACTGGCTGTTATTGGAGAAAATGAAGAAATTTTCTGGAGTACACACACTACATATTACATCATCACCATCAACGTAACTGGTTTGTGTGCTTGCTAGAAAAACAAAAAAATGGATTTCCATCCAGTAACTTTCTCTTGTTCGGCCACAAAATGATGACTTTTTCCAAAAAAGCATATTCCCAAACGTGTCATTGTGGCAGAAAGAGAAAGAAACAGAAAAAGGGGAAAAGGGCTAAAAAATTTAGATGTAAAATAAAATAAACTAAAATGACTACACATCATTTTCTTTCCGGTTACGTTTTACATAATAAATTTATTCCATTTTCCAGTGTTTAAAGTACACATGTATAGCATTACTGGCTCATCATGCTCTCATAAATGACTGCATGCCACATAACAATCATCATCATTTTTTTTGTTCATTGTATTCCATCATGATACGAGTTTGGTGTAGGATGTCATACCCCACCACTTGGTAACACGGTTTGGCATTTTTTTCTGGCCAAAATTGAGGAGCAGAAGTACACAACACCCCAATTTTCTTTCCTGGAACACATTTCATGGCAAGTGAGCTGCTGGAATGAAGTGGTATAGCACATCTACACAACTACACACATCCAACTATAATATAGAATATGTAGAGAAGGGGTTCGGAGAAAAA
Organism: Entomobrya proxima; assembly: GCA_029691765.1. Classification (NCBI taxonomy): domain Eukaryota; kingdom Metazoa; phylum Arthropoda; class Collembola; order Entomobryomorpha; family Entomobryidae; genus Entomobrya; species Entomobrya proxima. The sequence continues at coordinate 13,949,807 of CM056171.1, read as the reverse complement.
CAATGCCACATTTTGGATACGTGGAAAATGATGACATGACTGGCATGATCCTGAGAGAGAGATTCCAGGAAGATGAAATGGTGATTGTGATGATGACCGTGTCATTATGAGTATTGTTGAGTGTTGTGAAAGCAGTAACAAATGGAATAAAAAATGGGAGAAGAGTGGTAAAGTGAGCAAAATATGTGGGGCATGGTGATATCGCTTTAAAATGAGTAACGAACTGTGTGAATGCTTTTGTAAAGTTCGTCGGGAATACATATTATTTGAAAATCTACGTAGATATATTAATTAGAACTTGACTTAAAAATATCAACAAAACGTTCCTGAGCGATCTGATAATTACGAAAATCCTTTAAATTACTTCAGAAATATAACTTAACACACAACTTATCCAATCTGCACAACAAAGTATTTTTCTTGTAAAATTGACTTCCGTTGAATGAACACAAGTCCAAAGTCAACTTATAATTGACCCTACACAATAAATTTTTATAAAGCTATTCCATAATTTGAAAGAAGATAATTGCTCATCTTTTTAGCCATTTCCATTCAAGCTAAACCTATCCTCCTTCCGCATTCTACCTAGTAAAGCTTCATCTTTGTCATCGTCAGGTAATCAATCTACTTCCTCAGGACTCAGGACCTTACACAAAGTCTCCGCAATCGACCACTTCTCAATCTAGTTCATTTCTTCTAAACTCTCCACTCCATCTTTCTTGTCTTTTGCCAATCTACCAATTTTTTAACTGCTTTGGCTGCTTCCACAACCATTTAACCATCTACACTACAGTTTTCCACTTTCATTTTCATTACTGCTCCAAAAATATACACACGCAACTTTTAATTACATTTAGCTCTGCTTTTTTTGTTCCGAACATCTGACCACCCGCAGAGTAGCTAAACACTCATGACCATCCCAAATAATTGGTCACAGTTACTTAATTTTTTCTCCATAACAAAAAGATAATCACTAAAATTGTCTTGCTGTGCTTTGCTTGATTACTTCAAGTCTGTAGCGGGCACTGCTATTTCTTCCCTGAAAAAAAATTATTATGAGCGATTGTTGTCCCAAAAAACTTTCCCTTTTTGGTCACTTTCATTTTCATCCAATCTATTTTCCTTCCTCGTTGTCTATTCATCTTGCTCTCTATTTTTTACCACAACAAAAAATTAGGAAAAGATTGATATCGTCTCATTACACCTTACAGAATCATGACGCAATCCGCTACTACCCATTTTCTTAATTAATCCAGAGAATAGCGCAACCCCAATATATTTTTACCTCTTATGTCGTAACGTCGCTTCCAACCACTACCATTTTTACACATTTTTTATTCTCCCTTTTGAATAAAATAGTGATATTCTCCCTGTACTGCTCTGTGCACAATAAAAACCCCACTGCTGCTTTAGTAGATCGTCCTCCTGATTCCGGTAGACTGATGATCCATCTTTTCACCAAGAGAGCGATAATGGATTGATCGTCCTCGTTTTTTCTCTTCTAGTAGCTCAGCTTGCAAAAAAATATGTATACACACCGCCACCACCACCAGAAAAAACCAAAACCAGGGGAAAATCTATCTACCCATCCATCTATTCAATTCCTGCCATCCATTCAGTCATTCCACCGCTTGTACATATCCTCGTGTACCTATTTCCTCTTCCTTCCTCTACCAACCAGCAAAAGACAACTTGCGACTTGAATGAAATGGGACAAAAGGACGGAAGGTTAAACGACCGCAATGTGTTATGTTATTTCCTTCCCGTTACGAAACACACCATAAATTGATCGAAAAACATCATTCCAATAAAATGCCACCACACACACAGAAACTTTTTTCTATCTCGCCCTCGAAAAAAAGGAGGATGATGCCTTGTGTGTCACTGTTTATATCAAAACCAAAAAAAGAACCTTCCCTTTTTATCCCTCTATCCATCTATATCCATTTTTTATACTGGAAAATACCTCAAAAAACTCTGGCTAAGCAAACCCATCCATTTTATACATCCATCCAATTCATATCTTGGCTGTGTATCTTCTTTTTTCTGCGGATGTTTCAACAAGACCTGTTATACAAAGCTCTCAGGTTATTGCCTTTACAGATAGTGGGTGGCTTTGCTACTTTTTCTTCTGCTGCTGCTAGAAAGAAATTTTCTACTTGAGTAAAAAATCCCCACATTTTATATTCTTTACGGTGTAAACTTGTTGTTGTCAGTAGATTACCCAGAGAAAACATACTGGCGACAAGGAGAAGACGAGCTGGGATCAAACTGGATTGAAAAAGAAAAGTTTTTTGAAAAGTGCCCTCATCATCCTATGAATTTTTAGTAAGCTTACACAGTTCACAGTATTTCAACCCTTTTTTCTACTTTTAAGCAAAAAGAAAAGGTTATCACTTTTTTGTAACCAGCTAATCATTATCTTTTAGCAAGATCATCAAAAGAAAACACATTTTTAGGTAATGAAAGTGTTAAAAATGAAAAGTTGCTAAAAGATAAATAAATTTTGAAGTTGAAAACTGAGAACTGCTGAGCTGGTAAAAACTAGAAATTTCTCAAGTTTTTTGGAAAATGTAAACAGAAAGGGAGTAATAATGTTAAATCAAGCCAGAAGGATAGATTTTCTATTGTAATCACCCATGTTGGATATTTTATACCTTAAAATACCATCATTTTCTACGAATGCATTTTTGCTCACAACGGATTCTTCCGCCCTTTAAAGGTCGTAACTTTTTATTGTGGTACCTATGCTAATATTCAGCATGCAATAGATAGATCTCCATGAATCGGAAAAGGTTTCTACTTCCCATCATCATTAAAATAAAAGCAAAGTGTACTGATCATGATGACTATCACCTTGGACTACTTTTTTCTGTTAACAGCTCCATCTAAAAAACTAGTGGCACTCTAACAGCTGCCATTTTCATTTTTTATTGCAAAATGCAATCATCCTCCGGGGCACATTACATTTACAGCGGAACAAGATGAGATGAGAAATGGAACACTTGTCATTGTAATCTTGATCATCATCATCATCATTACGTCATTATCTACGGCAGCTACTTTAGCAGCTTGCGGATTGAAAATTGAAATTTTACAAATTCAAATATATTGTGTATCTCCACTATGTAATTTCAAAACCGAATTTCGGAACTCCAACGTGTGTATTATCTTTCATCACTGCAAAGTCCCCAAAACAGTTGCCGGTTGCGAGTGGCATTGCAGTTCTCAAAAATATAACTATAAAATCATTACAGTTTGTATGCATTTCCTTACTTCCGCTTTACAAATACACGTGCATAAAACTGCTTAAATGGGTGAAACAGGTACGAAATTCAGAAAAGGGTACTGTCTCGCAAGGTGTCAAATTTCTATGTAATATTTCGTTTTTAGGCACGTAAATCCTTATACCAATTTAGTTTTATCATGGACCATACGGAATATTTGGGGTTTTCCCTTGAAAGAAAATCGAAATATGGCAAAATGATAATACACACATATTTCTGGCTTTGCGAATCATGACGGTTGTGCGGGATGAGATAACTATTAGATCCACATTACTTCCGCTTGTTGAGCTGAACAAGTCAAGTGGAAAGGCAGAAGGAGACGGAGAGAAATCTGAAGAAAAGTCATGCCAGACCAGAAACTGTATAGCACTCCAGTTCTACCACGCCATGTTTTTTATGCACAGGTATCCGAAATCCGAATTGGGAGAAAAAAACTGTAGACCAGTACTGTAGCAGCAGGAGTGAAATCAGTGAAAAAAATTGTGTAGCAGATTTCAAACGAAATGAAAATAACGATCTTCAGCTGGTGAAAGCCTGGTCGTTGAAGGAGAGACGCGGGGAGCTTCTGAGTGGTACATATATGCAACAACCTGAAAAAAAGAGAAAAGTGGAAAATGAAATGGCTCGCAAAATGGAATTCAGCCAATAAAACGGGAAAAATTTCAAGTGGCAACAATTTAACTGTCTGAAAAAATCTCTGAAAATTCCATATACATTCCTTTAGAAATAAATACGCACTCACTCACAATTTAGCTGAAGCATATACCTACCACTCTTGGTAGTATATATTTATTGAGTTGTTTATTTCTTGAGGATTCTTCACAAAATAGTGTGTCTGTTCATGTGTCTATCTTTATTTTCGCTTGATAGCAGCGAAGAAGCGTAAGTACGCTTACAGCGTCTAGAGGTACTTTCTTCTTACCTGCAGACGTCTTTCCCTTGAAAAAAAAAAACAGGCAATTTTTTAGCAAATCAAAAAACCTACTTCTAAAAACCTACAGAATATTTTTTCTCTCTTGATCTAATTTCACCTTTTATTTCGCCTACTTATATATTTTGTTCCCGCTGTTTTGTACCTTCTTTTCAAATTCCCACTCCAATTCTTTGGCCTTCCGTTCCACTTTTTTCTTCTTTGGGCTTGCTTTTAAATAAAATATAACCTTCTAGAGAAAATATGGCAAAATTTGTGTTGTAGCAAAACAGGTTTTTACACAACAACCTACTCTCTACAACAAAATGCCAACTTGGCCTAGTTCGTCGGTTTCAAATTTCACTCAAATTTTAAACAGGCTATGTTGTTGAAACATGAGAGATGGTTCAAGCCCACCTGAACAAGTTCGTGGAAACTGTATTCTGCAAGTCGCGCGGTGTCCACAGTGAAACATTAGAGTAGTCATAGTCAAGGTTACATTATACTCGCCAAAGAGAAAACTAGAGAAAACAGGTAAAGTGACGAAAGACTACGCCCACATATTTTGCACAGGTAAAAAGGTCAAAGGAAATGACGCTGGTGTTTTGTATATATATCTGTTTACTAATTTAATTTGTGCTTGTCCTCACTTAATAAAAATTTGGTAGGAAGATAGTGGGCGGAAAAAGATAGTGTTACCCGCTACCCGCACAGCATCAAGATAAAAATAGCCTTAATTTATCTTTTCTCTCCGAAAAAAATTTATAATTTCGGCTTTCTAAAAATATCAAGAAAAAATGCTAACTAAAAACCTAAACCTGTCTTAAAGTCATCATCATAGAGACCCACTAGTATTAACTCAAGTGGGATTCCCATGTGACTCTAGGATTTATATTATAATGTGAAACGCTTCGCTATTCTCTATTCTAGGAAATGACATTGCGTGATGTGATGAGGTGAAAAGGAAAGCGGAAAGAGATATTGTTTTTTATCTTGCTTCACGTTTCACGTCAGTCAAGTGTATAGTTTGTGTCAGCACAGGAAAACCTATATAGGATGAGCACACAAGGGGAAATGCTATTCCTGGAAATAAATTAACAGATTGTGCTAAAATAATGGAAATAGATATTATGCGTTTTGTATACTAAAACTGATACATACTAATATTATCATGTATATGTAAAGTAGAGTATAGATTTTTGAGCATATGGTGGTTTCAGATCTCTCAGGAGACAGACAGGCAGGTAGAGATATCAGAGAAATGGGTAAAAGGTAGACCCTGAAAATCCTGTTGGTTTGTTGACCTGATTTTCTGGAGATCTAGTGGCAACA
>CM056171.1:13809375-13944178 GCA_029691765.1 Entomobrya proxima | reverse complement strand
AATACAAAACTCTGAGATAATGCTCAGTAGTTAAACTAATATCTTTCCAATTCCATAAAGTCTTGGCCAATAGAAACATACAAACGTAAACATATTTAAAATAGTAAAATACCTACTCTATGAATAAACAAAAATTTTGCTTCTAAACCTTAAAAGATATTCTTTTATGACATCAACAATATTAAAATTGGGTAGATCTTCATAAAATAATACTTTTTTGTCACTAAGCAGTGCATTCCAAACCTGTATAGCATTCCAGCGTAAGCTTTTTTTGCAGATTACATAATTAAAAGACTTAACCGCTAGAGTCGGTTTGCGAGATCTTGCACACGCAGATAACGTAAACCAATCTTTAAATAATGTGGTACGAAATTTAAACACAAATTTTATAAGCATATATTTTTTCCGTTCCACAATTGTCAATAAGTCTAATTTTACAAAATATTCTGTGATATCAAAATTGTTTCGCCTACTTTCAACTAATCTTTGTTTATGCAGATAGAAAGAAAGTAAAAACCTATTTATCTTGCTTTGCAGCCTCATGATCTCTGTGTCGCTATGGACACACCAAATGACTATACAATAATCCAAAATCGAGCATACAAAGGAAGATAAAAATATTTTTAAAACATTTTCTGACATAAATCTACGTAAGCTGACCATTCGTCTTATCGCAGCATTCATTTTATTTTCAACATGTACAAGATGCGATTTGAAAGAAAGTGTACTATCTAAAATGACACCAAGATATTTAAAAGTTCGTACAAATTCAATTTTCTCCTTATAGATAGTTAAAATTTCATTATGATTCTCACAAGCCTCTCTAGAGAATCTATCGTTACCTTTGTAGAAAAACATTGCCTTTGTCTTGTCTACATTAATAGTAAGATCATTATCATTGCACCATACCTCTAACTTGTCTAGTGCAGCTTGCATTTTTAGTATACCATCTTTAATATTTATGCAATTAACATATAACACTACATCGTCGGCATACAATAAATATGGAATATCGAGTGCATTTCCAATATCATTTATAAAAAGAGAGAAAAATAACGGACCAAGACATGAGCCTGGACCACAACCATTATCAATGCTAAAAAAGTCCGAAACATTTTCACCATTTATGATTCTAAATTTTCTGTTGGTAAAGTAACTGGATAACAAAGTTACTAAATATGGCGGAAAGAAAAAGAAGCTTAAATCTATTAACCGAATCAAACGCTTTCCTGTAGTCAATGTATAAAACTAATACTTTACCATTTTTAACATCAAGATAATCATATAGATCCTGTGTAAATTTTGCCACAGCAGTTTCACAAGATCGACCCACTCTGAACCCATGTTGATTATCATTAAATTTATTTCTACAATGACGCATAATTCGATTATACAGAAACCTCTCAAATATTTTTGTAATACAGTTAAGGTTAAAAATAGCCCTATATGATGAAGCCAAAATCATTTTTCCTTTCTTTTTATACAAAGGATAACAATCCGCTAATTTTAATGAAAGTGGCACTATACCTGATGTAATTATTGTCGTAAACAGAAGTGTTAAGGGTAAAACAAAAGATTTCTCAAAAGACTTATAAATTTGTTTAGGCACACTACTAATATTTGGTTTGCACTTCTTGACACCTCTTATTGCAGATGTTATTTCAGTTGGCAAGATATCAATACCTAAATAGTCTGCATCAGGCACCCAGCAATACCCATCAATTAGGCTGTCAATTTTAGTCAAATCTGACGTTGACCCTGGTAAAACATATTCATCTTTTAATAAATTTGCAATTTCTTTTTGATTATCAGTTGTACTGCCATCCTTGGTTAAAAGTTTTGAAATAGAAGTTTGACTTATAGATCGAAAATTAGTCAATTCATTAAACAGATCCCATACTTTGCATGAATCACTTACTGAACTAAACTTTGAGACAAAATATTGTTTTTTAAGCAAACGAACATCATTATTTAACTTATTTCTAAGCTTTTTGTAATCACAAAATTCATGAGTTCCCTTTCTGAAATTACCAAAAGCCGTATTTCTTTTCCTAATATCTTTTCTAACTTGACTAGTAATCCATTTAGGCGAAGCCCCTCGTACAACTTTTTTAACAATTGGTACTTGTTCATCTAACAGAGCTAACACCTGCTTTTCTAGAGCTTCTGGGAGAATTTCAATATTTTTCTCGCATGACAAAAATTCCCAGTTTACACTATCAAGTTTTGCTTTGAACGATTCTGCGTTTAAGGCTTTTAAGTTACGATATTGAATACTTTTTGGTGTACATTGTACCCTACATTTTTTAAAACTACAATATGTCATTAAATGATCTGATCCACCAAGTTCTAAAGTACTACTAGATATACTATTACTGTCACAGTTTGTGTATATGTGATCTAAAAGCGTAGCCGTCATTTTTTGAATTTCACCAAAATTTACAACTGCAGTTCTGGTTGGAACTGAAATTAGTTGACGAAGATCAAAATTTCTAGCTAGCTGAGTTAGTTTTGTACGATATAAACTTTTTTCAAGTAAATTTACATTAAAATCTCCTAATAAAAGTATTTTCCTATTTTGTTTACAAAGAAATTCACAAATGAGACTAAAAAACTCAAAAAACCTATCATTTACACAATATGGCGGTACATAGAGTATACCAACTAGAGTCGTACTCAAACCTAATTTTTTGATGCTAACTATTGAACATTCAACAAACTCTGGAGGTGTAACTGGCAATTCGATAATCTCATAATTACATGAAATGTGCATATATAGTATAGTTCCACCCCCTTCTTTACCAATCCTATCAAACCTTAAAAAATTATAATTTGGAATTTGATATTCCGTGTCAAAATCCCTACAATGATCAAGCTTCGTTTCAGTAATTCCCATAAATACAATATTTCGTTCATTTGATAACAAATCATAACATTCATGAAACTTACCCTTAATTCCATTAATGTTAATGTGACAGAATTTTAAACCTTCAATTAGCTTATTAGTGTACTCAATTTGTTCTACATTTTCTACATTATCTACCTGACTTGATACAGAAATATTAAAATAACTTTCACTTAGATCGAAGTCGTAAAAAGTTGATATTTGAAGAGCTTCCGAGATTACAGCGTTGTCCTCGATGACTCTGCAAGCTTCACAGATCCAGGAACATCTTATCGCTGAAAATTCTGTATTTGACATTTTCGGAAGACAAAGGCGATGCGTTGAGATTCCACACGAAGCGCAAAATAATCGATGTTTTCCAGGCAAAATGGGTAATCCACATAGTCCGCAGATTAGTTGTTCTCCTCTCCGCTCCATTTTGAAGTTAACTTATAAACAAGTAATGAAGGGGCATCAGTGCAAGCGTTCCAAAGAAAAAGTTTGTGACTAGTTGTATCAAAAAATTAAAAGTTGGTTTGGAACTTGCCCGGGGAGGAGTTTTTCCAGACGAGAGACCACCTTTAAACAGGCCAAATGAGTAGGTTAATGTATCTAGTTTAAATTTGTATTAGTCCGTTTTAATAAAACGATTTAGAAAATATGCAACCCTTTGATTTGTATGTGTAGCTTTTAAACTAAACAAACTTTTAAAAACATTTTTAAAGTATGATGAAAATCAAAGAAGGAAGCGACATGTAATGTTAAGTGTAAAATAGGTTCGACTGTTTTACCGTTTGTATTCGACAATAATGTTTTCGACTTTGATACCTAATTTTTTCGATCATAATGGTTTCGACTTTGATACCTAATTTTTTCGATCATAATGGTTTCGACTTTTTTACCATTTTCATTCGACTAGAATGGCTTCGACTTTCGTACCGTCGACTTTATTACCATTCGACATTTATGTTTCGACTTCTTTACAGTAGACCGCGGCTAAGGCTCAGATTTCATGTTTTAACTGGTTGATTTAGTTGTTAGGGAGATGTTTATGTTTGCTAATGCAACTCAGCAGTTGCGGTAAGAATATTTTTTGAAGAATAAGAGTATTAGTCAATTTTAAATTGTAGGTTCAATAATCCAGTACAAACAGATATTATTCTAAATTCAACTAGAATTCTTTTCAGGTGAAAGTCAGGTTAATCTACTGATGTAAAGAACTCCCGTTCTGCCATGGTAATAACTACATAGCGTTAAAAACTGCAATTCCCAAAATATAAGTTATTTCTCATTTGACTTTAATTCAAATCACGAAAAGTCTGGCGTCTGCTACTACTGCGTTGCAACTTTTTTCTTTCCTACCATCCATCAAATCCATTACATTTTACCCAACAAAAGCCTGATTTTTTGCACTGTTTTGTTTATACTTGTAAGAAAACGCGACGAACACACACATTCAACATTTTCGTTGAATGGGAAAATAAAATTGAATTTTCTTTATTATGACGTGCTCGTGACGTTGACAACTCGCCAGACTTAAGACGTTACCTTGCACACAAACCAATTCTTGTGTGTGTGTTGGTTTGGTTTCATTGAACTGTAAGTTAAACCAAGTCATTTTTCTTGTTGAGCGACTGGGCTACAAAGTGAATATAGAAAAGTTGAGTGAAAATTCCATTATAAAAAAGTTCAGGTAGAAAAGCAGGGACCCGCCGCGGCTGCTGCTGCTGCATAGTCAAGTTTTTTATAGCTCTGTTATACATATAAACGGTATTAGGCACTTAATTAATTTTTCGCAAAAAATATCTTCTTTCACTTTTATAATACACTTAAAGGCAAACGTGCGCAGAGTTTTGTAACCAAAAAAGCCAATCTATCATCCAACCTGAAAGTTTTCACGGAAGTATGCAGTCGAATCCTACTTGTTCAAGGCTTGACTTGAAGGCTGCTTGAAGGTGTGTATAGGTACCTATTTCATTTAAGCCAGCTTTCAGTTAATAAATTGCTAAAATTCCTACTTTCGTATCAGTTTACCCCAGGCAGACTACACAAACTCAAAACTGAGAGCAAACACATTTTCTCCAACAATTCAATCAACTTTCAAAATTACATTTTTCAAAGCCATTGCAGCCAAATTAAAACAATAATGAAAATTCTAATAAAATTAAATGAAAAATTCTATTAAATACGCACACACAAGTGCATATAGGTACCCCCAATGCGTTTCCAAAGAATTTGTCCAAAAAATATAATTGTTCCGTTTTTCAAACCGCCACACACTACCAAACCTTTTTGTACCCAAAATTTTCCTTTTTAATTCATTCTTTCTTACCCTTCACATTAGAAGAAATAGTATTTTATTAAAAACAAAAGAAATTAATTTGTTCAGAACAAGAAAAGGAGAGTAAAAAGAGATCACACAAACGCACAAAAAGGATAGAGAAAAGGGGTCTCCACCATTAATACTAAATTACTTTTTACGTCTTTTAAAAAACTTGTGCACACAGACACACACCCACTACTACACTTTCCTCTGCAGAACTTAAAGCGGAAACAAAAGAATAAAAGTAGAAACAAAAACGACACACAAGAAGACCACCAGAACACACACCATTATCATCATCGTCAAATTTCTAGCATTTTACAGCAGCAGGAGATTACATTCCATTTTCTCATCTTTTTGCCGACTCTGCCGACCCCTTTCCCTTTTAATTCTCATTTTCTTCTTACTACCCGCAATATAAAACTCCTGTGCTCTCTGCCCTATTTAATTTCATTCTTTCTACTTTAAAAAAAGAAAAAAAGCAGAAAAAACTCCATGTTTTGTGTTTTTTTATTTACATTTGCTAATAGCATAAGACATCATCCGCTAAGATTAGTCTGTTGTAGTAGGTTTTTATCATCACAAAACCATCTTCTTGCAAAGCGGTGCTAATATAATGTATGGCTGTTGTTTTGCTTTTTTCTTTTGCCCAAGGAAAGAAAATGACTCCATTTTCTACTAGATTTTCATTCCAAGAAAAGAAGAAAAGAAAAAACGTTAATGGATTTTCCTGTGTGTGTGTAAAACCAGAACATTTGAGGGTAATTGCAATGCATCACTTTTTTAAGTGCTTTCACTTGCTTGCTTCTTACTCTTTTTTTCCACAGGATTCCATTTGCTTATTCCCTGCTTTTTTGTTTGTATTTCGGCACACATTAGTCTGTACACGGCCAAAGATGAATTGGCGGTTAAAGGTGAAAACATTAAGAAAATGCTTTAAAAACGTTTGCCATTTCCCCTTTTTCTAATCCTTGGAAGCTCTTTGTTGATTTTTTACAAAAGTTTGAACTTTTTAATTTTATTAGTCACCCAAGAAAACGCTTTAGAGTGACCGTTGTCCTCCTGTCACCTTTTTATATTCACATCCTTTTATTGATCAAGACAGATTTTGTTTCTAGTTTTGAAGTCAATTAAACTTTGTGTCCATTCTTCTGTTCCAAGTTTTCCTTTAGATCTTGGACTTCTGTTGCTTGAAATAATTAGGAACACTACAATTCTATGGACAAAAACTGGTGACATAAAAGCTGTAAAAACAACAGCATAACAAAGTGCACAAGAAAGCACAAAAGTGAAAAAATATAATAAAAAGCGAATCTCTACATATTTTTTTATCTAGACAAAGCAATGTCGTTTTGCTTCTGCTGTTGGTTTTTGAAAACGAGATGCTGGTATGGTGGTATGGTGTGAGGAAAACCATAAAGTTGTCCTCTGTGAATAAAATATGAGACAAGGGATATTATGACAACAACTTGAACACTTTTTGACTTTCCCCACAGTATACTCACACAAAGCCAGAGCATGCTTGTCCTTGTCTTGTCCAAAAGGGAAACCATTTTTTTTCTGCAGACGAGAGAGAGAGATGGTCCGTTTAGTTTTGTTTAGGGAAAAGGATATTATTTTATATGGCAGCAGATGTTTCGGTGTTTGCTCTGGCTGAAAAAACCGTTTTTGTGACAGTTGACGACAACTCGACAGACTATATATGGTAGGCACTATATGTAGCTAGCGAGTAAATCAAATAGTAAAAAACACAGGAAAAACTGCGACATTTTTTACGGCTTCTACACGAGTTCACTAGGTTTATGCAAAATAGCCGTGGAACATGCCGTAAAAAATAAGAGTGGACAAAAGCAATCTAATTTACTTTTTTTCGCTACTGAACTTGTTTACATTTTTACTACCACCAAAGAAAAAAAAACTCAGAAAAAAGTAGATTGAATTAGACGAGTAATTTAAGACCAGCAAAGAAAGAAACGCTGTTTGTGTGTTTAATGACGTGAGAAAAAAAATTGGATGTGTGTCACCGTCACCACCAACACTGCCACCATCAAAGCCAAGTATAATGCGACATTCTGCTGCTGAACTTTCACCGGAAATATAGCGGCTTTACTTTCTATTCTGAAGTAGGTAGTATAGTATGAACAACAGGTTGGGTTGTTTTGCTACTGGCTATTTTATGACCGTTGGTGACCATGATGATGATGATGGGAGTGTCACACCCGCGGACCAACAAAATAATGTCCACGGACGCAAAAAATATGTGTACTGAATGGCAAAAAAGGGTACAGAATGCTGTGGGCGTTTGAATGGTATGCATATTTTATTTTTTTACTTTGGATACTTTCTCATTTGGAAGCTGGGAAAAATATGTATTGCTTTTAAAGTTGTTGGTACGCAAAAATTTGAAATGTAGGGCAATTTTAGGGTAGAAAGCTTTTCTTTTCCCGAAAAAAGCAATGAAGGAAGTTGGTGGGCAGGACAAAAAAAACATACTTGAGTTAATGTTGAGTTTTTAAAGAAAATGTGAAATGTGTTTTAATGGCAGTTTGCTCCAGTTTTCCTGTCAACTGTTACCGCGCACTTTGTGTCTGGAACAGGGAAAGAAGGTTACTTAGGAGAGTGCGACTAGCAGAAAATTTGCCATTTTTACTGGCTTAATTCAGCGTGAAAATGGAGTTTTTTGAAAAAACATATTCAGGAAACGAGAGAAAATAAGTGTTTTTTGTATAAAAAACAGGGCAAAGGTACTGAAGGCCCTTCTTATTTAAATATTGATATTACACAACCAGACCAGACAGACGTTTTTATTTTAATAGAGTTGTAGGCATATATACCATTCTGCTTTTAGTAAAACGGGACATGCAAATTTAATGTTTTCAAGAAATACATTTTTGAATTGTACATTTACTATACAGTAACATTTAATACTTCGATCTATGATAAATTACCCTGCCAAAAATTTGTTGAAGGTATTGCACGGTATCTTCATAACCCAAAAAAACCAATAAACAGATCGTTCAATTAAAAATGTCATTCTTTTTTCCTTTTGTATTCAGTTACTTCGAGCAATTGTCACCAAAGCTTTAAACGTTGATCGACTCGTTTTCTTAATAAATGACAAAACTGTAATTTTCTTAACCTTAAACAAATTAGCATATGTGATCATCAATGGCTTACAACTAACTTGAAATTTTTTCATGTAAGCAGCATTCTTTCGTGAACCCCATCTATTTACAATACCACCAGATCTACTGCTATTCCATGACCTTAAACTATTTCCTGAGTTAACCAAAAGCTTACCCAACGCGTTTAAACTGCATAACCAAAATACGTAACCTAGCATTACACTGGTTAAAAGAAGAAGCCTAACAAGAAGGTTATGATTAGTCCATTGTGTTATCAAACTATATATTACGGACACAATCATTTGTAGGATTAAAACATGTCCAGTTAGTGCTAACAGTCCATGGGATTCTAGAAAGAGTTTTAGACAAATTTGTAGGGATCTGTAGCACTGGGGCAAAGCTGGAATGCATCGAAGTGTTTCTACTGTCTTGTAATTGCTTCCTCCCAATTTTATCTCTTTGCTTATAAGTGACCCGTAAACAAAGTAGCTGAGGTAAATGTTATCCCGAAGAAAACTAAAGCCAAAGTTGACTTTGGCAACCATGAATAAATTTAGCAAACCGTAAAAAGCATATATTGCCAACATAACCACATTTTTTCCTGTCCCTGTGGAAATTCCGTGAAAGTTTTTAACTAGTTTGTGGAAATATCCATACGCGTAAGCGGGATCGTGCGGAAGAACGAAATAGTGTCCACCAAACACGAAAACTGCACCAAGGGAACTCATCAAATTTTGAAAATATAACACATTCCAAATTAGATTGACTTTGTCCGTTTTGGGATTGTACCGGGGCCTGTATTTTTCTAAAACAATTAAAAAGTAATTCAAGCGCTGTTGCTACAAGAAACCACTTCAATCCCGAATTCCTTTTAAACTTACTTGAAATTGTGCTTCCAAATAAAATGGTCCCATTAATAAACGCCAGATACTCATCCTGCTTCCATATTAGCAGATAGGTATGAAACGTGGTTATCATGTTCATAATCCACATCAAGTACAGGTAGCTAATATCGCTAATTTGCTTGGATTTTATTAAGACTATTATCTGAAGTGTTTGAAATAAAGTAATTACTGGGACAATGATTGATTGTTGGTAAAACATTCGCTTACACTTTAAATTTGAAACGTATATTTTCTTTGAAGAATCCCACACAAATGGAAATGCGTTAAACACTTGTGAAATTTGGGATTGGTAATGACGCAGTTTACAAAGCAGATCAGTATGAGTATGCATTTTTGTAGAATTCAAGTAGCATAAAACAAAGAGGAATATTATGCAAACTAAGCGTGACTTTAAATGTCGTTTGAAAGTAAAATCAAAATAACAAAAATACTATGAGAACATTACAATTCGTCATAAATTGAATTTGATATTGGGAAAAATGGTTTAATTTATTATTCCATTATTTTTATAGCCTTGTTGTGCTTATAGACTATTAAAATGTTTGTTTCGGCAGAAAAAACACTTTAAAAGGCAATTTATTTATTTGCCAAAATATGTTTTGCAATTGATAGACGGATTGATAACTTGTTATATTATGAGATTATATTATCTGTAAAACATCATGTATTAAAACGGTTAATGAAGGTGCGATACATCGATTGGTTAGCTTAGCAATTCAATGTCTACAAAACTTAGCGGCGCTGGACAACAAATCTACTGTTTGAGTGATCTGTGACAGATGGGCATTCTTTTTTACCCGTCATTTAAATCACGCTAATTTCCGTAACGCCACTAAAGACTTGAACGTAGTTTTACTCGTAATTGTAACAAATTTCAGCACCGAAATCGGCTTTACTTTATACAATCCCCGATAAGAAATCATTAAAACGGGACAACTTTTGATAAACATTCGCATATAAAGTAAATTTTTCCGTGATCCCCACAAGCCCACAAACCTACTAACTTTTCCCCAAGATCCGATGGACCTACTGGAATACACTTTTAGTCTACCTAACATGTCCAGTGCACAAAGCCAAATTACATTTCCAATAATAAATGTTGAAATTAGTATAACACGCATGTGATAATTTATGTTGTTCCATTGTGTCATTAAACCTATTTGTATGAAAACGCCTAACTGTACCATCAGCACTTGACCAACTACTACCATAAGTCCATGGGATTCTATAAATAATTTAAGAAGTATTTGCAGAGATCTGTAGCAAATTGCCAAGTCTGGAAATTTTCGCAGTTTGGATATAGTTTTGTAGTTACGATTCTTTTTTGTAATTCGAATTTCTTGACTGATGAATGACGCGTAGATGAAAAAGCAAAGATGAAGTGTATCCGTGATAATGCATAGTCCAAACTGCATTTTTGCTAGAATGTAGGCATTGAACAATCCGTAAAGGAAGTAGATGATCCAGTTGACAAAAGGGCTAGAAATATTTGCATGTTGTGTAAGATAGTGATAAGCGTATGCATTATCGTGAGGAAAAATGAAGAAGTGACTGCTAAACAATGGGACAACGATTATACTCCAAATCAGGTTCTGAAGGTACATCATATCCCATGTTCGATTGATCTTGTCAAGCTTCGGATTATAGTCGGGTCGAAATTTTTCTGAAAATGAAGCATTTAAAAAAATTGCATTCGAAATTTAGGATTGATTCAGAATGAGTTTGTTTCTTACGAGCTATTCCACTTCCAAAGAGAATGGTCCCGTTCAAAAATGCCAAGTATTCATTCAATTTCCATTTCAGCAAGAACGTGTGAAAGGCATGCAACGTATTAATAATCCACACCAAATACAGAAAACTAATGTCATTCACTTGTTTTAGTTGAATTAATCTAACCACTTGAACAGTTTGAAGAATTGCAACAAAATAAAACAGCCCATTTTCTCGATTAAAGTTCCTCCTGCATTGTGACTCAGAAACATACAGCTTCTGTTTAGGATCCCAAACATAAGGAAAAGAATGAGCTATTTGGGTAACGCGAGATTTAATGTGCCGAAGTTTGCACAGAAATTCTGTATGAGTGTACATTTCTTTAAGAAATAACTATTGCGTATTTTCCTAATGCTTTCTAGTGCGACGTGTTGCTCACTTTGCCCTTTTACTACTTATAAGTTAATGTTTTACTTTATACAAAGTAAATACGTTTTTTATCAGAAAATTAAAAAATTGTGCAAAAGTTTGTAAGCTGATTGTTACAGTTTATCACAAAAATACCAATTATGAAATCATTAAGCCGTAGAAAATAGAAATAGTATTAGCTCAACAATTTTGTATTGATTAAATTTAAATTGCAAATTGATTTTTATTTTGAGGTACAATTACAGAATTCAAAAATTATTGGTATATATCTCTTATTTTGCTATTTTTCTAAACTTCTTTCGAATTGTATGATTTCAGCTTTTGTAGGATTTCAACACTTTAAAATTGTGAATACGATCTAGGAGCCTTGAAATAATAGACAGGTTTGTTCATTCGCTCTAAGGGCATTTGCAGTAACAACTTCACTAACAATGCGGACAAACTGTAAAACAATTATAAATCAAGTTCAAATTCAATATAAATATTTCTAAATTGCAATTATTACTGTTATATAACCAACCAACATTCATAACCATACCAAATAGCCATTAAAACCTTTCTACTCACAACTCATGACAAAATATAAACCAATTCCACTTTGTACCTCTCAACAAAATCCTATAATCACTTTTTAGCTAATTCCCACAAATATCCATAATACTAATCCAGCCCAGCAGCACTTACCATTATTCCCTTCATATCATCACCAACCCCATTTTACATAATATTTTGCCTCCAAAGTTTTCCTAAATTACAGGTGACCTCCTCCCCCATCCATCCATTTCGTCCATTGTAATAATCATTAACTCTCATTATGACTTCCACTTTCTTTTCACCATTTCTGTTTCTACCTTTATCCTCCCAACCAAACCAGAAATATACTGAATACAGCCTCATCAACATCCTCCTCACTGTCCTGACATCCTCGCTGGCATCGCAATAAGAACCCATTGAGAAAATTGAAGAGGCGTGTCCAGCCCATTCCAGTTCATATTTATTCCCCGTATTTTAAACGACTTTCATTATCATTATTACTACCCAGCCCAAGCTTTCTTTCCACTTTCCACATTCTCCTTTCTTGTAAATTTTGAAATACTGCTTGTTTCTCTTTGCATTTTCTCCATTGTTCCACTTTCCCCCTGCGCAACCCTTACAAAACAATAGCCCAATAGTTTTGCATACAAAATACGCTTTCTTCTTCCTCCTTCCTCCTTGTATGTATGTGTGATGTTGCGTGTGCCACTATCAAATCGACATTGTTTTTTCCTAAAATCCTTCTACTAGTTGGTTTTCCTAAGTAAATGATTAGCCAAAGTGTGGAAACACATCATTCTGGGAATAGAGAACAATTAATCTTCGTTAACGTTAACGCTGCTTCTGATGCTGCTCTATATGCTATGCTGCTAACTTACAACCTATACAACAACAACAAGGAAACGCGTTTAAATGAGCATTGTCTCCTTGTACTGTACTCTTTAACTTGCCTAAAAACTATTGTAAAAGGAAAAGGGGAACAAGCTTCCATATTCACAACTAGATCTCTGCTCTGCACAACATGAATAAGAACAAGATGAGAAAACGCTCATTCATTTCATTCCCATTTATATTTGTTCTTCCTCCAGTTCTACGCAGCATTCATCGGATTTCTCAGAACGAAAGAGAGAGACTTTGACTAATTCCCTGCTGCCGTATTACATTTACATGTAAATGACACCGACACCACCACCACACCACACACACTATATAACTCCAATATATTTATAATAGCAGAAACAAACAAGTTGCATTAAATCCATCTATCTACATCTGTCTATCTATCTATCTATTATTTAACTTGGCGTTGCATTTTATTATTGTCTTTTGTTCTTTTCTTGTTCTGTTGCGTTGCAGCATAAGCATACACACACACAACACATTACATTTCGCAAACCCGGAACAAACAAACGCATTTGCTTTGGTTTTCTCTGTGGTGTTTCCATGTAGCACCGCACAAAAGTGGAAAAAGCTTGTGTATATAATATACCTATTGTACATATTACAAGAAGAAAAGGGGAAAATCATTGTCATCTCTCTTTCTCTCCATTTTTTAAATCCGGC
Organism: Entomobrya proxima; assembly: GCA_029691765.1. Taxonomy (NCBI): domain Eukaryota; kingdom Metazoa; phylum Arthropoda; class Collembola; order Entomobryomorpha; family Entomobryidae; genus Entomobrya; species Entomobrya proxima. Next base: position 13,930,705 of record CM056171.1, on the reverse strand, counting down.
CGTACAATAAAAAGCCTTATACACAATTTCTGCAGCAATTCTCTCTAACTTTTGTATATACTATTGTGTCATTATTGCGGCAGCAGTGGCAATAGCGCACTTTTAGGTCTTCGTCTTCTTCTTCCTTGCATTTAGCTCGGGTTTTCCCCTTTTACGCATCAACAACTCCTTTGTAAGCTGTTTTCTCTGTCTGGGTCTCTCTCCACTTGTTTCTCTTCTTATTTCCCATTCTTGTTGGTTAAGTATGTAAGCCGCAAATGACATCAAATACCAAAAAACACATCACATCGCACACACACACAAAACAAGAACAAGACAAGCGGGGAAAACCAGAAGAGAGAGAAAGCACACACAGAACAAATGCAGTGGAAGGAAAACCGATGAATAAATTCCTTAAGGAGGCGTAATCCCATGTCGGCTTTCTCTTGTAAGTCTGTGTAAGCACACAGCACAGCTATAATATTGGAAATAAAGCGGGGGTAATGATGGTAGAGGCACGTAAACTTTCTAAATTACTTTCTGGACTCCTGACATGGTTTTACCATACTATTTACCCTGGAGTATGGAAAGCAGCTAGCAAAATGAAAAGCAGCAAAAATACATATAGGTTGCACAAGTAAGTAAATAAATCAGTAAATTAATTTCATTAGAGAGGTAGATCCTTAAGTATTAAGCGGGCACTAGCCTCATCGTCATCATCATCATGATTACATTTAAGCACCACACAGATCACCAACTTGATCTCTTAGGGAAAACGGGAGAAACAGAAAAAAAACTCCATTTCCAAAAATAAATGTCTACTAAGCTATCTGCCTAAAAACCAAAAATAATTGACGATTGTTTTCGCATCAGTTAATCCCCCGCATGTGTGCATACAAAAAAAATTAAAGCTGTTGACTGCTGGCTGATTGATGGGATGATGATTTATTTGATGATCAAGTCATTTCAAAAAGGGGTATACATATCTAAACTGTGTTGTAAGCTGTAACACGGAAAAAAATCAATGCACGAATGACAATATAATGACGAAAGAGAATAACGAGAAGGGTGTTGACTGGGTTTACAACAAATACATTTTGCACCGGGGAGATAGCCAGGCAAACAGATAGCACATTTTATTCCGGCGGAAGCTCGTTTTCTCTCATGTGTACAAAATAATGCTCATGTTCCATTTGTACTTTCTACAGAGTCAGTGAGATAGATATATACCCACGCATTATTTAACAAACTGAGATTCATTCAAACAATCAGCGTGACTCTCTCTTGATGATTTCGTCTTCCATTTCAACATGATCATCACGGTAGTCGTCAAAACTCAGAAGAGAGGAAGATGAACGGTATGGCCTTTCTAGTTGGTAGTACATCTATAAAATAAAGTGTAAATAAAAACAACAGAGCTAAACAAGAAGCATGTGTGTAGGCTTGATATGATGATGTATTCAGAAAGGAAACAAAAGCAAAAGGCCAGAGAGAAGATTAGGGATACGCACACCGAATAAATAAAATCCTACTACTATAGACCAAACTACCTACCTACTATACAGTTTGCCAAGTTAAGGAAGAGGAAAAAGGGTTGAAAAGGAAGCTCTCTAACTCTCTAGCTTGCTTCCTATTCCTCTGTATGCTCCTGTGTTCTATCAGCGTGTTTGTTTGTTGTTGTTTGATGGATCGTGACTCTGCATTATTTACTTAACTCAAAATTTTCGCCTCCTCTGAGCTGTTGTGTGTGTTTTGTCTAGTCAAATAATGCAATATGTAATCTTCATCATCATCTCTCTCTCTATACTACACTCTTTATATACATGTTCATCTTCTCTCTCAGTGATCAGTCGTGATGATCAACTTATCATCATTATTATCATCATCAGTATTCGCGTTTTTCGCAGTCTAATTCCTTTCAGCAGTAAAGTTGCAGAGAGAGAATTTTTGGTATGATGTGTGCTCTTAATGAAATTGTACACTGCGGAGGCAAAGAGTGAGAAAGGAAAATGATGAGATTTTTTTGTTTGTCGAATAGGTGATGATGATCATGACTTTCATCGTTTTATCAAGGTGTGCGTGTGCCAACAGACAGACACAACAATAAAAACTAGAAAATCACTTAATGTAATAGCTAGAGAGATACATTTTTATTTTATTTATGCGTGTTTTGTCTTGTGTCTGTTGTCCGAAAGCTTTTGCATTTTGTATATAATTTTTCCGGTGGTCTTTGCTACAATTGCGTATATTTATGCATACATGCGTGTGTGCTTATAACTTTTGGATAAGAAAAAAATATAGATTAGGTACCTCCTGGGGATACTCCCAGGGAAGTTGTATGTAGCAGTCTGGCAGAGAATTCTGAATGAATTGAGGGAGGCTACAAGAGGGAAAATGCGTGTTTGGGAGTTCAAACGGGAGTCTGGAGGGTTACATTGTGCTACGTGTTGGTACAATATTGATGATTTGTTTTTCACGTGACGAAAATCGTCTCAAATGTTATAATGTTGGGAAGGAAAACAAAGGGAAGGTAAGAAGGAGAAACAATGAAATTGCATGATGGATAGACGGACGTGTTTAGTGTTTTGTGAGCTGCTGCTGGGGTGTGCATGATGATTATAAAATGAGATTAGCTTGTGACGAGAAGATTTTGTCTGATAGACAATCAGCAAGGTTGTAAAGATTGTGTCGATTTTAAGAAGGTAAAAAGCCTGTGAATTAACTTAAAACGTATTAACAAGCTTCATTCGTACTTAAATCTATTTGATCTAGAAACTCTCAAATCCGTCCAAGATTCTCCATTGCGCAGGTTGGCGTTGATAAACCTCAAATGAAACATTTTTCTAATCTCACAAAACAAATTCCATTTTAAGGTGACAGCAACATTTTGCACCTATTTTATTAAACTAACTATTGTATCCGACAAGATTGAATAACTTTAGTAATAGTTCATAATATATTCGAAAGTAAGACATTGACAATTTGTCTTTCAGTTGCAAACAACAGAAAAAAATAAAGGATGAATGAAGATTGGATAGAAGTAATAACTTTTCTTTTGAAGCATTGTGTTTACATATTATGTATTTTCCTGTTTTTCAGATACATATTGCAATATTCCATGAATGAATAGGTCCGGAAATACAAAGAATTGCATATCTTCACATACATTTCGCGTGAAAATGAAATATTTGATTAAAGCTTGTCACTTCCTCAAGTTGAGACATGGAATGTACATATGTATCGTTATTGATATTTTGTTTCTTCTTCACTTGCCCTAAAACTGGTGACATCATCCCCATCCATTGTACTACGCTCTCTCTAGCAATTTATTTCCGGAAATTGGTTCAACTCTTCAATAAATTGGGACTGGATTTTTTAGCAAATTCAGCAAAAAACTATGTATAATCATTTCCGTCACTTTTCTTTTCTGATCCACACACACTCGCACTCTGACAAAAACATTTTACGTCATAGTTCAATTCAATGCTCTGAGAGGTGTTTATTTATGCTTTGCTAAACACATCCAAGTACCACCACCATTCAATAGTTCTGGTAGAATGATAGAAAATATTTTGTCGCTTTTCCATTCTCTCACCTTTTTATTTTCAGTCTTGTGGAACCCAGAGCTTACCTGGTCTTCTTCTATCCGGGACCATTCATCCGTCCATCCGCCTACGCTCTGCATTGCAGAAGAAGCTTCAACTATCCGGCGTTTTTTTCCAGGCGAGTAGCTCATGCTAACAAGCAAGCAGAACTAACAACCGAGCCGTGGCATAAAATGCATGGTGACAGTATAATCGAGTATGTCAGGTAACAAGACAGTTTTGTGCGATATGTAATGTCAATGTCACGTACATCAAGGGAATATGCGGTAATGATATATTCTAGTATAGGTATAAAGTCCAAGAATATCTTGAGCATACAAAACCTGCAACGTTCATAATCGTCAAATGGGATAAAAATAAAACATACAAAATCAAACCATCTCAAAAAAATCATAAATAATGAAAAATATTATTCTTGCTTTATTATGTCCTGGTATACTTTATAATAACATAATAATCATATTTAAATTAAGTATCATGTTTTCATACAGCAAAGTGGTAGTATAGTGATCAATATACGCAATGCATATTTTTTATACGGTTTAAAGTAGGATACACAATAGTACAATAAAACTTTATTTTTAATAATAATAGTAGTATATGTAGTCATATAACAAGAATCATAGTTTTTTTCATGGAAAGTACCCTTCGTTTTTGCTAAAAATTGCTTACCTGTGTCCTGTGTAAGGTTTTTTTGTATTCTTACCCAATTCAATTAACTAACCGACGATAATTTCTGGTTCGCTTGTATATACATTTACACAATTATATCTACCTATTATACATTTTTACACACGCATATATTATAGTTTTTATACCCATGCCATTATATTTCGAAATATTTTTATTTTCAAGCAAATCATAAATTACAATTTATAATACAAACTGGCTATAGTGTTTTTATATTTTTATTTGCACTCATTCATTTCATTATGACTTACTAGATAAAAAAATGACCATACATGCATCACTCAATGTTTACACATTTTTATATATCGACTGTTTTCTCTATTACGCTTTTACATGACTGATTGGTATCTTCCTGTACCTGTTTATCTTACTAAAAAACTAAAAAAGGAGAAAATTTGTGTTTAGAAAAGCTGAAAAGTTTTTAAGGTGGAATTACAGGATTTATGAATTTTAGGATTCTAAGTTATTACCTAGCTGGTATTTTATCGAATATATTTAATAAAAACTGGTACTTCATGTGAATTATGTATAATATGCAGTGTGTGTTATATTCTATTTTTTACAAAGTGTGATTTTCTTCAAGTTTTAAAATAAATTTAAAAAAGCTTACACGCGACGAATAAAAATTGACCGAGTTTTTTTATATTTCTTTACGTGGCGACTGCTTCGCTGCAATGGCTTGCTACAGACTTGTTCAAACTAAAGGAGTTTCTCCTTACGCCCGTTGTTGACCAGGTGTTGAGTGATGTTGTTGGTAACAGTGAACTAATAGCTAGTAATGTGGAGAAGGAACTAAACTTATCTGTAGAAGGACTAGTAGTACTCTCCTGTGGAAAACTGGGCAAATGTACCTGCTTTTCTTTGTGACTGGAACTATGAGTAGTGAATAGTGGAGAAAGGACAAGCTGACCATTTGTGGAGGTGGTGACCCTTTTGCCTTTTGAAAATACCCAGTGATTCGGATGCTGCTGCTGGGATTGTAGTTTGTCGTAAAAGGAAATGAGTACAGAGGCCAATATGTCGTTGTGGTAGAGCCAGAGTGAAAGGTTGACCAGAATGGAGAGGCTGAGTAGTCCGCAAAATGTTGAGCTCAGTTTGAGACTGGAGGAGCCGGTGGATGCTTCTGTAAAGTGGGCAAACAAATAAAAATGGAAAATGTGAGATTATTTATAAGATTGAGAGTTTCTTAATGACTTAATTTGATTTGTGGAGTTTTTAGTAAAGCGATTTTTCTAAGAAAAGCAAAGCAGGCCCATTTTTCAAAAAGTTTGGTAGAAGATTGGAAAAGCACTTTTTAAAAGTTAATTGGATGAAAGCTAGAATTGTGTTTCATAAGTTATTATGTTGGTGAATGAGACAAAGATTGAACCAAGATAGCCCAAAGAAAAGCAACCCACCTCGTTTACCTGGAAATGTCTCCCGACTTTCTAGCACGGGTGCCTTTTGAGGTCGATCCCCTTCCACGCTTTGCTCGTTGGAGCGCCAGTACAGCGTGTCAATTGTGGCCAAGCACTTTACCTTGAGGTCACCCTTTTTAAAGTGCTTTGCACGAACCTGTTCAAAAATGAAATAGGAATAGATGCATGGACATATGGTACTTTGATTGAAATTCATATGAAAACCAAGGGGTGCTTTTGTGGTTTTACGAATAACTTGAGTGAAAGTTCACCTTAAATTCCAAACCCAGCATGGAAGTTTCGTAGCCATCGTCATCTTGTATGATTGGAAAGTGTCGGAGAAAGGATTCTTCCGCCTAATAAAAAGTTAAAAATAGAGATGGAAAGGTTGTTGCATTTCAACGCTTACGAAATTACCATCGCAACATACTGCGTTTATTGTAATAGTAGATTGAAGGGACGTGTAATGAAAAATTTGTACTATACGAAACTTCACTAAGAAATATGTGCTTACCGGTTCTTGATTTATGTACCAAGCCAATTTTGCCGCAGGTCGGCTTCTCGACGATGTACAAGTGACCCTCATCAAATCCCCAATTGCATAGCGAGGCCTTACCCCCTCAATTTGTGGTCCACTGGCATCCGGCAAATCTAAGGAAGAAACCGGCTCTATTTTATTTTAAGGCTTTTCCTAAAATGCTTACTAAGCTACATTGCTATATAAAAATTGTTTTGCTAAAATCCATATTACATTACATAGCCACCAGCATATTTATATAACTAATACCTCTGTAGCCAATAAAATTAAATAGGTGTGCAAAATATATGGCAATTAACAAGTGCATCAATCAAATTATGCGTTTGGTGTGTATTGTCTTGAATAACACATTGACTTTTGGTGTGTGGGCCTGTTTGTACAGTCAATTTTCCCAGCAAACTACATCGCTTTCTTAAAACAAAAGGTTTTCAAATAAACGCGTTTAATTTATTGTCAACTAACCCACGACAATCATCGTTTTCGCCATGTTCAGGGTTTTGAATGACGGTGCTTCAGCGGAAACTTCGCATTTGTAGTCTCCAGAGCCATTATAGTCCACCGTTTTCAGCACCACTGCAGTGTCCGATGAATTTGGTAGCTATTTACGAAGAAAAAAGCACATAACATTTTTTTGTAAAAAGTTGCACATTGCTTCAGAAAAAGGGTTTTCCTCTGCGACTTACATCAACTACTAGCCCCAAAACCGGAAACACCTGCGCCGGGGGATCATCCTCTGGATAAAATCTGAAGAACTCCTTGTCATCCTTAAACCACTTTACGGAATACAACGCCTCTCCTTCCAAGTCGTAGTGACACTCAAGCCGCACTGGCTGACCCCGTATTGTGTAAGGTGGTACCCTCATGTCCACCAGCCTCAACATGGTCACGCCTTCACAAAAAACAAAGCCAAAACAAACAAACACGCTTAAATTTTCATTCAGTTTTTAGATTCGCGTGGGCGTATCTCCAAAACAAAATCCTAGACTAAATAAACTTGTTTATCCATTTTCGTAATTAATTTTCTCTGAATGCTTCATCATCATCATAAAAAGTTTCCACCATGTACCATAATAATCATCATCATCAACCATAAAATCGCTAAATAAAGACCTCCTGCCGTTATTTTATTCGGTTAGCTTGTCTGTCTCTTTTGATTTCGGGACAGGACAAAAGACCAAGTAATCCCGTAATTTTCTCAGAGTTTACTTGTCTTTGTCCAGCAGCAGAAGAAGCAGAGAAGGAACTAAATATAGCTATACAACAACCTACTTGACATTGCCAACAATCAAGTTACATGATTTGACTTTTAGACTGCCTCGTGTAATGACGGGATTTAATACATTGCGTAACCATTTTTGGGACAGGATCATTAGCAACAATTGCCCTGTCGGATTTTTTTTATCCTGGGCTTGTCAACACTCGTCATCAACATTGTCATCATGACTTTGTCACATCTTCATTATCCACACAACTTGTACCCAGTGTACCTTGTACCCTGGCCTGGTTGAAAATATTTTGCATGCATGGCTAAACACAATTCCACCGACATAAACAATGTATTCCCATTATCACAGAAAATCATCACATCAGACACGACCGTTTCCTGTGTCCTGTCATTTTCAATCATAATAATCACACAGATAGAAGCAGCAAGGATGACGACTCCGCTAAAAGATGAGATGAGCTTTCATTGTTATTGTGCATGTTTGCGCAGTGGAGTAATTTTCATGACTCTCACTCACGACAATGCTGACTAGGATGTGACATTGTTGCCTACTCGCATTGTTTTGATTAACTGAACACCAATACCAATTTTAAGCCAAGCAGCACACATACGTAGTAAATAGATTCATCGCTGTTGACTGTGTCAGAATTGTTTTTAGGCAGAAATGGATCAAATATACCGGAAGTTAACTTAACAGCATTACTAGCACACTTTTTCCTGTGTAATGAAGTACATTCCCTTTTACTCTATTTGGCTACAAACCCAAATTCCTTAATGTTCTTTTGCTTTTGGAACAGAAAAAGATATGCAAATTTTTGTTAATGGAAAAATTATCACTTGAAACAAACAACGACAAACTCCTGTCTGCACTTTTGAGAGAGAAAAAGGTTTGCAAAAATCTTTTGTTAGTTTTTAGCATCTTCCTTTCAAAAAAGTACCAACAACAACAGAACAACAACAGCAGTTAGCATTATTAATCCAATCCAGTCCATCCACTTTAAAATGTTCCCTTTTGCTTTTTGTGTAATTTCCCAAGTTTTTCCATTTACAAAATTTTTGCATTTTTAGTGCCTGCCCTTATTCCCCATTCTTTTTATGAATATGAAAATGCAAAAGAGAGCCCATTATGTAAAGCAGCCAAGCACAATAATAAACACACTCTCTTTTCAACTCGCCACACACTTTCTTAACTTTTCACAACGGAGGGAAGGAGAAGAAGGACACAAGAAAAGAAAATTGGAGAAATGTGCTAATAGTAATAATAATAATTTTACTAATAAGCGGCTAATAACCAGAAAGAAATGGAAAAGTTGTTGAAAGTGCATTACAAAACGCTCTCTCTACAAATATGAATGTGTAAAAGGCTGGAATTTTTTAACTTGTTTATTCATTCATAGAGGATGATGGCCCACTTTACTTGTGTCTAGTCCAGAAACTCTACTCCAAAAGAGATTTTCTTTTGCTGCTTCTAACCCTTTTTGTATTTTTAAAAGGCTTTCTGTCTCTGTGAATCTGAATTACTTTTTTCAAACAACTTTCAAAGCATTATAACTCTTGCACCATCATCTTCATATTATGCATCTTAAATAGCAATAATAACCCAAAGTACCAACGTCTTCTACTATTACTACTGCTTATTAGCAATTTTTTCAACTGATCTTTCTTCTCCAGAAGCATAACAGCAGAGTAGTTAAAGCGAGCGAGTGTCCGTTCATCAATAAAATTTGCATTTTCTCCGGTTTACTGCGCTTCTTTTCATTTTCAAAAGGAAGGACACGCCTTTACACTCTGGAATCATCACTGCCTCTATAATATGCTGCTATGCTGCTCCAGAAAAAAATTGGTTAACAAAACTCAACTAAAAATATACTCTCTATTCATTTTCCACTAAAAATACTACTTATTTATGTATATATTTATAGCGCATATATATTTCTCTGTTTTTTTCTACTATTATGATTATTGCCACCTCATTTTCATGCATCACCATTATTTTGCTTCTCTCTGGTGCTTGTACTCTCTCTGCTCGCACTTCAACTTCAACCCATTTTACTCCTTTACAACTTTTCCATTTCAAATGAGAGGGTCCATCCCCCACAAGTTTTTTACTCAGTTTTCTTTTTAGCACACTAAAAAGAGGATCTTCTCTCTGTCTGTACATTCGAGAAGAAGATGACGAAGGAGAATCCTCCTTTTTTGCTACATGGAATGAATTAAAAATGAACACCAAGCCAAGCTGCTACTTCTAGAAGGAAAACTCTACTTCGCTGGAAAAAGATGATGGTGAGATCATGATGAGGATCATATACACAGAATATTATAGACAGAAAGAGCGAAAAACTATTCCCATAAAAATTCATACGTTTTTCCTCCATTTTCACACATAGCACAGAGTAGTTTAGTATATTATTGCTACATTTTCTACTGTGCTGCCATTGCAAAAGATGCAGAAAAAGGGTAGATATATTTTTGAAGATGATGTTGTTAAGTAAAAAAAGAACTACTGAGTACTCTGAGTACTGACATGATCATCTTTTTAAGAGTTTTTTTTGGGAAAATTGTTATTGTATGTCTTCATCTTCTGATATACTCATATCGACATCTTCCTTTCCATTTCTACTCATTTTCTATCACCATCATCCTAACTGTTTAACATGCAAGTGGAGAAAAAGGGTGAGAAAAATGTGTTACGTTATTACTAAACTACACATTTATACAAGTTTGAATATTTGAATATAGAGACAATAACAAGTATATTCAGAATGAAAAAAATATGAAAACCGAAGTCTTCTTCCATTCTTCTGGTAAAATAATGTTATAGCCCAAGCCAATTGAATAGTTTCCAATAATATAGATTGTGTGGAGCATGGAATGCCATGCAAAAAATGTCTTTTCCATTTCCATAACATGCATACTTAATTTTCAGTTTTGGTGTACAGAGGATAAAAGATGGCAAGGGAAACGCCTTTTTATTCTCGGGAGATAATGTAGGAGAGTATTCCCACTTGTATTTGATATATTTAAGTTGTATGGTGGATTATATAGCAGTAATATTTCGGCTAATTCAAACCTACTAGATAACAAGATGAACAATGCAATGCGAGCAGACTTTATAATAAGCAATGAAGAAAATAGGAAGGAAGGAAGCCAAGGAAGGCATTGTAGGAAATAAAGCTGGTGTTGAGGAGGTTGAGTTTAACCAATACTGCAATGCGGAAGTACGATTAAAAATGGAAACAAAATATTTGATAAACGCTTAATTGTATTGTAGATGGTTAATGATTCAATTCGACAATTTTTCTGCAAAGGATATTTCAATCTACAAAAGGTAAATTCACCGAAGAATTATTTGTACTTTTATACGACGTCAATACACTACCATCAACCATCATCGATTTAATAACCAGTCTCACATCAACGCATTTTTCATCAGTTTTTTCGTATTTTTTACACCAACCAAAAGTGCAACTTTAATCTAATCACAAAACCGAATGCTGTAGCCATTTTTTCCTATCACTCTATCCTTTTCCTGTCCTCTCTTCCATTTTTCCCCTTTCCCACCCTCAAGGAATTTTTGCACTTTGCTTTCATCCTTTTATCCAATTCCAATGCCAGGTCACACCACATCATCACACAGTTCCAGCGCGCCTACTTCAGCTGCTAATGCACACACACCCTCAAAAAGCCTTACACAAAAAATGCCAAAGGGTAAACAAGAGCGCAATAAAAAAAGTCATGCACCCTTTTAGGAAAAAAGTGTATTCCGAATGAACCCAGAAAACTTTTATTTGTCTTAAGAAATAGCAGCAACATTCTTTTTTCTCGCTGACCATACAACGCACTTTCTTTTTCGGGTTGTTTGACTCATCTTATTTTTTAGCACACAGAAAAAGATCACAATGTCAACTGTCCCCCAAACGAAAAACATGTAGCACCCAGAAAAAAACCGAAGGAAAAAGTCAGCTCAAGCAACTCTCCATCTATTTCTTTCCCCTGACAAGAAAGTGTCTATTCAGCTGCTAGCCCATGAAAAAATATACGTCTACGAAATCGACCCCGCTCATTTTTTCAAAGGAAACTAATATATCCAGTGGGACGACAGGTCCAGCGACAGAAACGCAGGAAAAGCAGAAAAAAGAAAGTGGTACATTCTCTTTAAAAAGAAGATGGAAACGCAGAGAAAGAAAAAGTGGCACTTAAGAATAATCAATCGGACAACTTCCTTCCTTCCTGAAGGAAAGTAGAAAAGTCCTTCAGAAGATGTATAAGTAGCTAGAGAGCTGCTACTACATGGACGTGTGGGAGGAAAGGACAGAAGGATATAGAGGGCAAACTGCAACTCTTCCATTTTTTATTCCCAGAAAGCTCTTGAGACTTCTGAAAAACAAGACTCTTGATGCAAAAGAGGTTATTTTACTGAATGGTCTTGTTGATTCACTCAATGTCCATTTTTGGCCAGCATTTTTTTATTCATGGCTAGTTTAACAACTTTTTTTTTCAATGAGGTTCAAGTTTTCTGGTGGAAGTGAACAAGTTGTTAGCTCATTTCTTTATCTGGTTTGTGCAGACGGACATGTAAAAATAGTGAAGAAGGTCATCCAGAGCATTTTTTTGTGGGCAAAGTTTCTTTTTACGAATTTGAAAAAAAATCATTCGGTAGAAACATTTCAAGTAGTTTTGGTACTAAATTCAGTGTAATATTTTCAAGTGGCCATTTTTCCTTTTGACAAAATACTGTTTTTTTTCACGGTCTGTCTGCACATTATGCCAAAGGCCAAAATATGTAATAATATGAATATGGAAATGGAACCCAACACGACGGTCGACTAGGAACGCATTCCTCGCAGTAAAATAAATAACTTATTAGTATGCGAATATCTAATGGAGCGTGTGGTGCTCGTTTGGCAGAGCAAATTGAGCTAATTTATTATATTTTTCTGAGAAGGACGAACACAAAATGCAGACTCTAGAAGCATTTTATGGACACACATTATGCAAATTTGGAATATATGTTCTAGGAAATAATCATATTGAAAGTGGACTGAATTGCACAACTGCAAAACAAAATTGTAAATCAAGCAGCGAGAGAGTCAAAATACTCTACGAGTTCTATCCATTCTAACAAATTACATAAATAAAAAGAGACCTTCCAGACATAATAGAGTACCTAGCAATTTCACAGAACTAAAGCATACACATTCTGTGAAAAATTTGCATGCAAATTCAATTACACGTTTTGTAGTCCTTTCATAATAGTAATTTTGTAATTGATTTAAAATTCAAATTAGCATTCAGCAACTTTCAATTGCAAAACGATTTCCTTTCAAAACTCCGCATTTTCCGTTGCGTAACTTAGCATAATTCATAAAAAAAGCTTTTTTGTTTTCACTTGATTTTGAAAGCAAATATTATGAAAGCTAAATATTTTTTAGTCAAGTCATGACTTTTTACTTTTTTAAAAGCTAAACTACATTTTAATTATTTTTTATGGCTGAATGTGTATAGAATATGTACTTTACATAATTAATTTTCCCTTTTTTTATGATCACTCAACTTTTTTAAATACTTTCTACGAATCACGGCTTTTCTTTTCTGAAAAAAATCCCTACTAAGCTCAGCTAAGGATTAATTTTCCCGTTTTTTCATACTCCACAAAGCATATTCCCATCATGGCTAATCAACCTCCTACATTTTTTCTCTTCACTTTCCTTTTCTCTCAGATTACCTATTTTCCTACAGCAAAGCTATCCACCCACTCACTTTCACTTCATTATTATTTACCACCCTACTGCTGTGCTGCTGCAAAATAATCAATCCAAGCTTCAAAAAAGCTTTCACTTTTCCCTTCAATTTTTTCCTTTCTATTTTAAAAAGCACGAGACGATATGGTTGTATAGCACACGCTAATAATAATACCTATCACTTACCTCACCCATCTTTCTCTTCCCTGCCATCTTGAATCTTGATCATTCCCTCATCCCCTTTCTCCTTGTTTTCATTCCATTTCTTCAAGCAAACTCTTCACTTGCTTATTATTATTATCCTTTCTTGTTTCGATTGAAAGGCAAAAAGCACACAGAAAAAAGAAGGTAAAGTAACGCACAGGAAGAGAAAATGCACATTCTTCTCTTTTCTCATCTCCAAAAAATATTTTTAAGTAAGGTGGGTAATGCAAAGTAACTGCTTTCTCATTTCTCTCATGAATGATGCATTTTTCCCCTTTCCATAAAAACCCAGACACAAGAAGACAAGAAGAGAAAGTGAAACGATCTCTCTTTCTTTCTTCCTTTCTTACGACTTTCATCGTCGTCCTCTCGTCCTGATCATGATCATCTTCATCATCATCAACAAACATGATCATACTTACACATCTTTATCGAGAGTGCTTCTTCATCTTTATCGCTGTGTATAGTACTTATTCCACTTGTGTATAAAAATGCAAAAAGGGAAAAAGCCTTTATCCAGCGCCCAAAGCAATGTGCTGCTTTTTTCTGCTTCTTCTTCTAGAAAAGTAAGTAGAAAGTAGAGAGTGCGATGTACTTTACAACAGCTTGTGTGTGTGTGTCGGATTATTATGGGAAATTGAACACACTTCTTCCCTATTTTTAAACCTAGCCACATTATCTTTTTTTAAACTTTCATTTTGTAGAGCTGAAATGCTCATGATGATGATGATGGCGTATGGTAAGCAGCTGTGTGCTTTAAAAAAGTGAAGATTTTTAAAGAAGAAGAGAAAAAGAAGATGATTTGCAAAGCCTGTTTTTACACCCTCTTATTATCATAGAGATGATAAGGGTGTCTGTTAGAAGGAAAAGATAACCCTTTTGCATTGCATGCCTAACACAATATCAAAGGAAAACGTGACGTTTTTTCCAAGAGAAAATGTAAAATTTTCTGTTTAGAGCAAGCCGCGTGCTTGAATTTTTTGAAAGACAATCAAAAGAAATCAATTCCGGGTTTTTTATTGAGGGTTACGGTTTTTTTTAAAGTAGGGAAGATATTTCGTTTGAAATTTCACCGTTTTCAGAAGATGGATAGATGGTGAAAGGTGATAAAAAATGGAAATAGGGAGACTCTCACTCACTCAGTCAGTGGTGGTTTATATCCTTTGGCGCATAAAATTGCAAAATATCAGCCAGAGAAAGAGTGACAATAATGATGACAAAGAGAAGTAGCGGTGGTGACGGTGAAAAGTGTGGAGTGAAAGGCAGTTGTGTTGTGGCCGGAGCAAAAGTCATTGAGTGAAAACCAGATTTCCGACACGGATGCGGAGGATGAAGGAAGGCAGAGAGAAAACGAGGAGTTTTGTTGGTGCTGTGGGATAGATAGGCGGTTATATTATAATGGGATGATGGGTTACACACACTCTCTCTCACTCACTTGTGTACTCTTTTATCTTTTACGGAACATTATTTAGCTTTTGGCTAACAAGCACGTACAAAAAAAACCTTCAGTCAGTGAACAGGAATCAAGGCAGAGCAGGAAATTTATCGGCAAATGGAATCAGCATCAGAGCATTATCATCATCGGAGAAATAATTTCTTTGTGTTGTTTGGCTTTGGCTTCTTTTGAAAATACATTATTATAGCAGTACATTATAAATATGGCAATAAAAGCAAATTCTGGATTGGACTAGAAGGCACAAAAAGTGACACAAAAAAGGAATTATGGTTTATGGCTAGTTTGTTCTAGGATTAATCACTCAGAGAGTTTAATACAGGCGTAATAAATTAGAGTGTTGGCTAGGAAGATATAAAGAAATAACTAGGAAATATTGGTGCAACTCGGCAAGTTTTGAAAAAGCAATTGCTTTTAATATTAATACATATTTTTTGTAATTCAATTTGGAAACTAAGAAGAAAAAATATAATGCTGATGTTGCATAATATTTGCTTTTCTGCTACAGCAGCTTTGTCTGGTGTAATTTGATGAAAAAACCAATAAATAAATCTGGCAGGATATAATCACAATGTTTCTTAATGTATGTGGCCAGGAACAAAAATGTTATACTAAATGTTTATCGTATATCATAATGCCTATATTATTTTACTAAACAGTGGGAGTACTAATGTACTGAAATTCGATAAACAATCAATATTTGTAAATATTTGGCTGTTTTTCAACAGTGTGGGCATTTTAAATCTTTATGGAGGAAATTACTAACATTTGAGAATATTTAAGCGACATTAGTGTTTTTCTCAATCAAGGCGAGCCGCTGCACTAGATAGATGAGTATCTTTCGTACGTTAAAGTGTTATAGAGAATCTGCCGAAATGAGTATTGCTACTCACATTTCAACAATTTATTTACCTACGAACTACAATGAAAATCCTGTTTGTGGACAAATATGAACTTGTTCTCAATTTCCGCTGAACGTGGGCATATTTTACAAGTTTTCAACAAAATCGTGATGTTAAAGCATAAATGACATGGACAATGACTCTTCTCTCTTTTGTCAAAGTGGCAAATCTCTGACTGCGTGTTTTGTGTAAAGAAAGGGGGAACTCTGAGAGTTTTCCGGCGATGGTGATGAGTTATTATTATTATGATAATTTCCTTATCTGACCAGAGGCTATGTACATTTCCCACTCTAATATGCTTTCATTCATATTATATATACGCACATACAAGTAAGCAGAAATGTGTAAGTAAAAAGTAAAGCGCAAACACAGAAAAAAATCCATTATAAGCTATTATCCTTTATCCACCCAATCATAAATGTAAATTCCACATTATCAACAAGAGCTTTCATCATGATAATTTACAAGGACCATGATGACTACGATGATGGTGCTTTTAGCAAAGTCGTTCATTAAATATGAAAATTTTTGTAAATTGTAGCAAAAACTCAGCTTTTTACTTGGCATTTTAGAAAAAAGTTGCTCAAAATTCATGCTTGTTCCCGTTACACGGTCAGTCAACGTGATATAGCCAGAAGCAGAGTGCTTACAATATTTACATTCTTCCTAAGTTTTTCAAATTCAAGCCAGCTTTAAAATACCAAAACCTGAACAAGAGCATCACGAATATTGTGCGTAGTACCGTAAAATACTCTTCTGACCTCTTGCCTGTCATTTTACCACTTATAATCCCATTAATTTTCAATTTTCCCATCTTCCCAATTATCAATATTGGTCCGCTTCAGTTCAGCAGCAGCAGCAGTTAGTTAGCAAGCTTGACGAGTATAAGGATGTTGATGATGTTGATTATGATTATACATGATGGCCTTTGGGTGAGGTCCTCTCTGGTCTGGTCTGGTCCCAATAAACCAAATACTCTTGAAAATTGAAAATTTTCCACTTACCTGAAAATCACAAGAAAAAAGGATTATTAGGCAACATTCCAAAAATTTTCATTAAAAACTCTAAATCAACATAGTTATCTCCTCTATGAACTACGCGTTTTCCCCCTAATTCACTACTGGACTTGAACTGTTTAACTTTCCATTATCAAATCACTCACACACCAGAAATACGTGTACGTTTTCAAGTTTGATTTCCCTTTTTTAATCGTTTCCCATCATCTATCCATCCATTTTCATTCAACTATCAACTAAAATGTTGCTACTTGCTAAACTGCCACTGAACATGCATGCCTCATGCAAGACTCATGTTTTTCTGGATAAAATGAATGTTTCCTGTATGCACTTATGTGTCTTTTGAAAATCTGCTGCTTGAGCAGTTGAGTAGCATCAAAATCCATTTTCATTATCAGGTTTGCTTAACTGCTCAGAATCTACCACACAGTAGGAGAATAGAGAGAGGAAGAAGATTACACAGTTTTTTTGGTGATTTTGATGATGAGTGATGTGATGATGGTGGTGGCGGTAGTATAGTGTGTAGATTGGGGTGATTTCCCCATTCTGACAGAAAAGATGATGATCATGCTAGCGATGCCCCTGAAAATCTTCTCAGCATGTCAAGTGATTACTCAACGCAACAGCCAGAGCACCACAGAAGAGCTGATAAAATGCGTAAAATACACACGCATCAAGCAGCAGAGCAAAACCCAAAGCTAGCACGCACAAAAAGTCATATCCAAAAAATCTATTTCATTTCATTATCGTGACAATCATGAATATGAAATTGAATCAAAAGGGAAACTTTTCTCTTGCGTATAATTTTGGATACACATTATCGATGATGTGCTTGTACACGATTATTATTACAAGCTTGGGTGATTGCTCCTATGCTACTGAATAGAGAAGGACAGGATGAAGTTTTTTAGGGTTAAGTCAGTCGAAAATCTGTGTAGCAAATGGAGGAGGAACTATGTGCTGATGCGTAAATATTGTGCGTGTAATGGGCAAACTTTTGTAAGCTAAAGTTTGAATGAGACATGAGACTTTGTGTAAAGAACATTTTATGCAGCGCTATGCAAGCAAGTTAGAATTGATGGCAGTTTTGATAATAAAATCAAAGAAAGTTGGTTGCATAGCGCGGTGTACAAAATTGGATGCTGCTCTTTTCTATCTTTGATCTGCTTAACTATGATTAATGCTGGAAAATGATGGAGGAGGAGAAGAGGTGCCAACAAAAGTGCCAATAAAAATATGAGTAATGGCGATTGATACAATGTTCAGTTAATCGTGCAGAGTTAGATAGGAGCTCAGTGATTAAACGTGTCATTGCCAGGGTTTATTGAGCAATCTGACATTGAACTTGGTTTGCGTTCTTACTACAAGTTGCTTTTGCGTATGTCACAATGCCCCTTGTACTATTCATATACCATACGAGTGGAAACGCACCTTTGACAGCAAGTCATGTTTCCGTCGCCGGGGTTAAGGTGACCAGCAAACTGATCTTTTACAAAAATGTAAAACAAAAGATTACGACAATACGATGAAGTTATTTAGCAGCTTGTTTCTTTTCGTCTTATTCGTATTATTCAACTGGATTTCTGGAAACTTGAGCATAACACCAAGTTCAAGTTTTTGAAAACGTTGGACCACTCCTGCAGATTCGAATTATCCTCAAAATGTACTCCCAACAGCAGGTCCAGCCTCAACAGTACTCCCCACAGTACCAGCAGCAGCAGTATTCCCCACAGTATCAGCAGCAGGGAATGGCACCAATGCGATCCCAGACCACAATGATTACCCAGCAGCACCCTGGAATGATGATGGCACCTAGTATGGTTATGGCCCAATCCAGTTGCCGGTCCAACGCCAGATGTGTTGCGTACGTGGACATAGTAAGTGACATGACATGGAAAAGTGCATGGTGTCTTGCTTATAAGTTTATTAATTCATCATGTTTTTCTGTAGGTAATTTCGGTTATCCAACTTATAGTCGTGATAATCAACGTAGTTCTTGTTTTTGGAGTGATAGCACTTATAAAAAAGAAACAATCAGAATTAAATAGTTTTGGTTATCGTAAGAAGCGATTATCATTATTTGTCTTTCGTTCATTGCCACTTTGAACGAAGTTCCTTTGACGTATAACAGGTTTATTAACACATGCCATCCTTTTGTTAATTTTAGAATCTTCACCTGACGTTAGCATCATATTATACTTAATAGCTGCTATTGGAATTATTCTCTTGATATGTTGCATTATCGAACTGGTCATTGCCTGTGGTCTCCTTAAATCCACTGAACCGGTAATATTTTCTAAAAACTTCTTAACCTCTAAAGTATGAAGGAATACATACTTTATATAGACGTGCATGGTTTTTCTTCAGATGACAACTCCCCAAATAGCTGTGGAAAAGGCCAGGTGTTGGCGTTGTTATAACATCTTCATGATTATCATAAGTGTGATATTTGGGGGTGTTAGTGCCGGCGGTGAGCAAAATGACGGATTAATACATTTGTTTTGGTTTATTTTGCGGATTATCTTCATCTGCATTGTTTGCAAGTATATCCAAGAGCTGGAGTATACAGTTGTGCCAGTAATGGGCATGGGCATGGGACAAACGACTACAATGTACCAGCAGCAGTATCAGCCATCTTATCAACAACAGCAGCAGGCGCCAGCGCAATCCATTTCCCAGCAACAAGGACAACAATAAGCCATGTATTTTTCAGAAAAATCTCCCTGATAACACTATCCATTATGTATACTCAAACGCTTAAAATCTAATGAACAATTCATATAAACAGCATGTCTGTGGTAGCTAAATAAATGACTTGTTGTTAAAAAACATTATTATTATAATTTGTTTGCACATTATTTGATTGTATTGGTAATGGCCAGTCTACTTACTCGACTACTAATCAAGTTTTTATAGAAATTGCAACCACCATAAAAATGACAAAAGACAAAGATTTTTGCATTTACCACTTATTCATATCCAACCCTGCCCTTAAAACATTAATAAAATTATAAGCAGCGAAGCCACAAATCTGAGCGTGCTAGGAATCCTCTAAAACTCGCAGAATGTATATACGCCACACGAATATAACAACATTGACACAACTGCTGCAACCATGCATTTTGACGTTCTGAAATTAACGTTAAGTTCGTAATGTCTTCCAGTTAATACTAATGTCAACTATTTTTGTAAACCCCTTAATGTATGCAGTTGTTAGTGCTACGTTACCATTCGTAATTATCACTAGTGAAGCAAAACAATAATGAAAAGTTTTTGGCATGGTGTATGACAAAGCGATGATTCTTTTCGAGACCTTTTGACTCCTTTTGAGTCATATTGAGCTACTGTTTGCACTTTCGAATCCACCTCAAACTGGACGCTGAGCCTAAACCTCCGCAGCAGCCGTCAAGAATTCCTTCGCCCAAACCACAGCAATGGTATCCCAGCAACACCAGGAGCCTTTGACATCTGGCCTTGGCCTAGTGCTCGCCCGTCATTTTTTTGCGCATGTGGATAAGTCGGTAATTGACGTGACATTAAAACTGCTATTTCACATTTCCCACTTTAATTTTCGAATTGACTACGAGTGCGTACGGGAATGCGACAGGCGATAACCACTACGATGATGACAGCTGCCGCATCAAGAACAAATGCAAGTACGGATGATGGACAGGACAGCAACCGCAAGAAGCAGTATACCACAAAATTATGCACAGTTATTCTTTCATTATTAGATTTGCCCACTTGCAAGAATACGGAAATTGGAAATCTGCTTTACTCTTAACGCAAGTTACACGTTGGTAAAAACAAACATCGTCATTGTATTTCAGTTTTTCCTCTACGCCAAACATTCACTCGTGCCAAAGTGCTAAAACCATGTTTTCTTTTCAAACATTAAGAAAATTCAACAAAGTACACACACCCGAACATTGCAACAACACCAATAATAATGCGTGTACAATTTTGTAAATAATACGTAGTGCTACACTGCTTTACAGTAGTGCAGAACAAAGAGAAAGAGAAAATTTATTGCCGTCATCATCGTCCCCACAAAAAACTGCAGTATGTGTATTACCAGCAGCAGCAACAACAACAACAGCCAAAAAATGAAATATGAAACAGCCTTTATTTCCCATTATTGCATTTTATTTTCAAGAAAACGGCTAGCCGGATGCGAGTGTATTGTGTTTTTCTTTTCTTTGGCATTGCAGTCCGGTTTGGGAAAACATACAGCACACAACACACCAATCAAAACTGATGTCCGTCCATTCATCACATTTATATATTCCTGAACAATACTCTATGCATGCATTATGTACATTTTCACCGGAAGTACAACCAGAAAAAGCCCACCAGCCATATATATTCACCTACACCAAAGTAATATCCCATCATCATCTTTTTTTCCAATGCATTTCCCAATCATAATAGCACTTTGTTCACGTGCAAAACGCATTAGTATATAATAGCAAAGGAAGAGGATAGCCCGCTTTTCTTCCACTTCCATTTTGCTCTTTAAATACATAAAACCATTTCCGGTATAAAACTTTCAAGGCATGCATTCGTGCAACAGCAGCAACGCAACGCAGCGCATAATGTAGCACAGATACAATTTTCAGACTAAAGTTTATGCTTTTGCTAGGCTGCTGAAAAGCCTAATGAAAACAAGTGAGAGTAAAACTGCATAATAAAGTTTCTCACAGAGAGAGAAAGCAAAGCAGGAAAATAAACAAACAGGAAGTGGGTTTTCACCACGAACGAACAAAGTCCCACCGCGGCGGTATGCATTCCTCTGCATTTTTTCGGGAAAAAACTAGATTCTACTGACACATCACGAAAAAGGTGAAGAAAATGTAGAAGGAAGTGGAAAGTAGAAATAAGAAAAGAAACAGAAGAATGAATGGAATGCTCCCCG
The DNA here is from genome assembly GCA_029691765.1 of Entomobrya proxima. Taxonomy (NCBI): domain Eukaryota; kingdom Metazoa; phylum Arthropoda; class Collembola; order Entomobryomorpha; family Entomobryidae; genus Entomobrya; species Entomobrya proxima. The sequence goes on along the minus strand of CM056171.1, from coordinate 13,909,040 downwards.
AGGACTCCCTTTTTTTCTGGCGAAGCAAAACCCAACTACAGAACAACTACACAAGTTTTTCCGTGTTCAACATCCCATTTCCCTACACTTCCATGCTTTTACTATTAGTAGTATTATTATTATTACTTAGTTTTTAACTTTGTTTTTTCTTCAGTTTTCGCTCTCTGTAGGGAGTGATCTCATCTTGTTGCGTGCAAGCTTACAATAATAACATCATCTTCTACTTCCACTCCCAACCAACCTGCTATACAACATCGAAACAAATATCAACGGGAACACCCATAAAAACCAGTCTACTTTCAAATAACTCTTCATATCTTGCCCCCAAAAAACGAAAAACTTTTTTCTGTCCAGGATTATTATTGCCATCATGGTCAACATCAAAGTTATATTTTTTGGATGGTTGGATTGGGTTACTTCTTGTTGTACGAGCGGTGATGCAAAAAGAAAGAAAGAAAGTCGGGAAGTAAAAATAGGAGCACACGGGCGGAATGCATTTTTTTCTTGTTTCCTCCACTTTCCAATATAATCCACGTGTGTAGTGTGTGTAATGCAATATTGCACTTGTTTTTCCCGGTTATGTTTTCCTATTGATAACTTTCCATTAAATTTTCTCTCATATTTTTATTACTTGGGGGGTGGGTGGATAGCTAAGCATGTAATTTTTGATTGAACAAGGCCATTAAACAAGAAGAAGAAATTTTCTGCTGCTTCTGTTCTGCTTTTTTTGAAGAAAGCAACACCGCACGGGGTGCACCCAAAAAAAAGGATATTGATGATGATGAGCCTGTGAACGGGCCCAGGTGCCACCAATATCATTTACCAAAAAAATGTATAATGCGTACCTACACACCACCTACACACACCTTTCTACTTTTCTTGAAGAATTCCACACAAGAAAATTCCAAGTGGAAGGAAAAAAGAGTCATTATCCCGGAAAAAGCTGGGGTTACCCAGCTGGAAACTATAACGGGTAATGATACTCATATATATTGTTGGGCCTACTGTGTGTCTGTGTGTGTGGGTTTGCTCAAGTGTGAAATTTTTTTTTCTTTGATAATAGATCACTAGATCATCATCGTCATCACCAATCACCACCTTACACCTTGTTCAAAGCAAGTAGCAAAGGCTCTCAAGTTTTTCTGTATAATCACGGGGAAAAATTGGACACCCCGGGTGTTCCATTCCATCCTTGCAAATTGAGTGGTTCATGGGAAACTTGTTTGGGAATGGGTTGGAGGGCAAACACATGACGAAACGGAAATATTTTCCAGTATAGTCAAGTGGGTATGAGCTGACCATGTGTGTTTGGTAGTAAGAAAGTGGATGACTGCCTTATAAGAAAGCAAGCAAGAAAAACAGAGAAAGTTTGAGATAATTGGGTGATTTAACTTTTCCTTTAGCAAACCATACGCTAAAACAGAAGAAGCAACTCCCGCACTCCAATTTTTTCTACTTTCTCAAGCAAGAAACAAGAACAGCACTCTACTTTTATGTCTTGTTGTATTTTTTTCACCTCTCTCTCTCAACTCAGTCAGCCACCAATTGTTACACTCTGGAAAAAAGTGTATATTTTTGGTTTTGTTAAGTGAACATGGCGGTGGCATGTGATGAGGATGAGAATGGTACGAACGAGATGACGATGATGATGATGACGGCAATGTTTTGCTGCTGCTGCTGTTGCAAAAGGATTAAATGCACCAACCACCACCGCAAAAAAGGAGAGAAAATGGGAAAAGTTTTTTCAGAGAATTGGAGGAAAAAGAGAGTGAAAGTTTCCTCTCATTTTCTTTCTTTGTACTATATTGCTGTTCCATTCTCTCTATTTACTTCCGCCAATTGTACACACAGAGGCTATTTTATTTTCAGGGCGAAATAAAACGCTAACTGTATCCAATTTTGGAAAGAGAGAAATAAAAGGTTAGTGAACAAAGTTGGATGAAATTCCTTTCCACTCTTTTTCCACCTCAATCGTTTCCGGTTAGAGGAAGTACGCCAAGTAGTAGAAAAGTGTGTATGCGTGCATGGGCACTTTATTTGTCTTGGAAAATATCAAAAGAAGAAGTCTCAAGACTTTTGTGTGGACACAGGACTCTCACAGGGTGCATTACTCCTTCATGGGAAAATGATGCATTTTCATGGAAAAGACAGTTTGGTTATTATTTTTTGATGCTGAGAAAACACATATAAAAACCATAACCCTTTTCCCGCATTTAATAACTTGCTATCTATCCAAAAAATGAAATTTTCATTTTTCTACACAGCTATATATCAAAGATAACTTAATTTTTAAGAAATGTACATACATATTACGCGCGGACACATATTTTTTAAAGCAAGAAAAACCCATCCCATAAAAAACAGAATAATATCTTATTATCCTTATGAAACCAGTACATTCTCCTAGCCAGTTAAGTGATGTAAGCATTGCGATTATGATGGCTATTACACCGTCATCATCTTTGTAATAACCATTCCTTTTTATCGTTATCATCACTCCCAGAGAGCCGCACATATACTCTACTAGCACCACCGCCGTTAAAAACGTCGCCATAATAATCCTCATAACCATCTTGTACCCGTCTTCTTCTTTTACTTCACCAGGTAGTTTACTTGATTCACCCAAACGGCTTCATTTGAAGAAAGGTACAGGCCATAATGTGTCACATTAACCTGATCATGACTCTGTCATTTCTTCACTCGGTTAAAATGTAACTACCCATAATAATAATAGTAATAAGTATTTGAACAAGTTGAAAGTGCTGGGCGAAATGTGTGCTACTTGAAAATGACAATTTTTTTCGAGAATAAGGGAAAAACACACACGCACCCAAAAACTAAACTAAGTTAAGTTCAAACTCAACCCGTTGTTAACTTTCTTCCTTATTTTTATGTACCCCGAGAAAAAAACGACAATTTCACTTGCCAAAAGGCAGAAGGCAAGAGTCATGTTGTTTGTACTCGTCATCATGACTTTATTTAGAAGGCACGCACACAAAAGTCGTCGTTTGTCGTTCTCTTTCACTCCATTTCATGATGATTTCATTTCGTGTCATCATCATCAACCTCCTATACTACTTGCTATTTACTATACTTTCTTATTTCCTATATGTATTCTCCATATTACATAATAAATATATTTTTCTCAGTTGTAAACTGAGTAGATCACATCACATCAAACAGGAAAAGAAGATGAGTACACACAGTACACACAGAGAAACAGGCAGAGATGAACAAAGAAAGAAAAAACAAAAGTGCACGTAGACGGGATTACATGGAGCATAAAAAGGGTTGATGGATCGTGACCGTGCATTTTACTCACTTTTACTCTCTCTCCATATATCCATCTCACATTCTACATTCATATCAAGTTTGTCTTGTAGTAGTTTGTGCGTTACGCGGAAGCGGAAAGTGTTTTTTTTTCAACGGTTTTCTGCTCTCTGTTCTAACTCTTTAATGAAATTGCATGTATGCATACATGCGTGTTGTTGAATATCTCCATTTTTGGTGGTGGTGGTGGAGGAACAAACTAGATGAGATGAGAAAGACCATCACGCAGTCAGAGAGCCGCACACACACACTCACAAAAATTCCATTTCCAGTTTTTTCACGCGAGTTGCCACTACATTACGTATCATCATACATGTTTGTAGATGAACTTTGTGTAAAGCTTTTGTTTTTTGTACCACAGAATGAAAAAACAATATGTATCAATTTAGCAGTAGTGTCAGAGGATATGCACGGGTGGAACATGAGGAATATATACAACTGACACATGTGTCATTTTAAGTTGAGAAAATGAATTTATAAAATTACTGCACATGTTTTCAAAGCTGCTACATTGCTGCTGTTTAGTTTTGCTGCAGACATGACAAGTGAATGGAATGACATTGTTTTCCAAAACGCATACACACATATTTTTGTCTTGTTTCATTTTGTTTCTAACTTTTTTTATTCAATTTAGCTTACTGTTTTGTTGTGCAATATATTTATATGTAATAAGTGATTTATGTTGTGTGTCCGTTTGCATTTCGGAATGCATTTAGTTTTTTATCTCTGTAAGCTGATACGGGTGAGAACCCCCAAAAAATGAAATAAATTGAGAGATTGAAAGTTTATCAATGAAAATGTTCTCTGCTGTGCTGTGCAACAACAAATTTTTAGTAAAGTAGACAGGCAACAGTAGTAGCATTAGTAGGAGCAGTCCATCCAAATAAAAATAAATCCTCTTTCTCCTTTTTGACGTGTATAATCTCCTCAGCTTATTCACTTGTCGTTCGTTTTGGTGCTGCTGAGCAGCACACAGCACTGTGTGCTCAGTGCTCCAGTCAGTCCGCTTCTCCTGGAAAAGCCAATTAACTTAACAGATAATAGGTATTCCCATTCTCATCATCCCTATCATCAACCTCATCTTTTTTCTCTGGCTCATTGGGCAAAACTTTGACTATTTATTCACTCTCTGTGTCCAGCAAACTTTTTTTCCAGAAAAAATCTGGGGAATAGCCTCTTTTGTTAATTCCTGTGTAGATTTTTTTTCTGTTTGCAAGTTTGAAGCTGTGTGCTGAACCAGTTATTTTTTCCCTACTTAGTTTAATCAGCCTAATTGGTGTTGATGCTGACACAGAGCTTTTTACGACCTGTGAAAATAGTCCTTTGCACACCAAAAACTAGTGGATAAACACGTCGTAAAAAACTGCTGACTTATTTTTATACATCAGTTGGTTTGTTCTAGATGGAAAGTTGGTTGGTAGTAGTAGGTACCAACAGAGAAGTGGATGATTATGCTGCAAAATTTTTTTTCTAGGTTTTTGTCGGACCACCCTACTTACAATATGTTGCCACCTTACCTATTACTACAACTGCCTATCCTCCCATTTTCCCACCTTGTTTCCAACTTATTCTCCATGCTTTACAGTACAGAGAGTAGAGGATAATGTTATGCAGGGAGAGCTTAAAAGGCTTAAGTCTTTTTTAACAGGCGGAAATAACCCAATTTTCTGCCCGTTTCGCGTCTACAAAGACACCATCTGCTCTCTCTTCAAAACTCGGCCCGAAATGAGAGCACACTTTTACTTTTACTCTCTCTTGTGCACTCTTGACTACATTATTAGCAAGGCTATATGATGATAAAGTGAATGATGTAACAACAAAGCAAGTGGACTCTGAACTACTTTTTACTATTTTTTTGTACGCTCCCAAAAACTGACCTAAATACTTTGTGTGTGTATGCGTTTTTTTTTCACTTTCTACTTTTCTACTGACTTACTTTCCTTTTCCTGGGCAGTGCGGTATATATTGTAATATTTTGTGCACACAATGCAATTCCAATATAGCTATTATAAAGGAAATTTGTGAGACGAAGATGAAAACTACCTACTTACCCGTAACACACTTGAAAGCACATACACACACACAAAACTACCTTTTTTATGCATGCTTGCACCCTTCGAGGAAAAAAAATCCACTCAAAAAATCTACACCAAACCATATCAGAGCCTTTCAAAGGCTTTCACCGCTACCACCGCTCGCCTATTTTTTATGATGAACTGTGTTTTTCTGGTGAAAGCGCGAGAATGTATTTCCATTTTAGCAAACAGACAGACAGAGAGAGAAAATAAGGTGAAATAGAGAGATGCTACTTGAGACGAAAAAAGTAAATTGAAAGTCAAAGTCTATTTACCGGTTTGAAAAAATGTATATGTGTGCTTGGAAGACAAGTGAAACGAGCTCGCATTCTTTCACGTGCCATTTCACTCTCTCTCGTTCTCTCTTCTTTTAGTTAAATAACCCACTGTGCACTATGTGTGCAAGCCCGTTTTTTGTAGTGAGCACTCACTCAAACACAAAACGCAAACGAGGGGGAAACAAAGCCGTTTTTCGGCACACAAAATACCTTTTCCATATATTTTTAGACTGCTGGGCTTTAAGGAATATGTCGCGTTGTCACGCGCCTCATGTTTCTCCTTTTGCTCCACTGTTCCAGTTACCTTTTATGACCATCTTGTCTCTGAAAAATATTTATAGAAAGGAGACAAAAGGCAGGCATGCAGATGCAGAAAGAGGGACAACAGATGTACAAAATCCTGGTAAGGAGCGCAGCAAGCAAAGCACGCGGGCATAAATGATAGCTCCCTTTTGGCGGTGTACTAAGTAGGTAACCTGCCACGCACTTGCTTTACCTACTGACAATGTGCACTAAACTGGATAAAATGTGACTCTGACCCAAATCTCCTTTGGAAAACAATACCATAATTTCTTCTTGTTTTTCTACTCTGGGGAAAATTAAACTTGACTTTTATGTTAACTTCCGGTTTTATGCGCAATTTTTGTTTGATCAGTTTTTTTCACAAATGAACAATTGACTAGAAAAAAAATCAATATAAAAAGTCAATAAGACATTTCTGTTTAGGTTTTGTAAGGGGCGGGGTAAAACACGGGAGTATAAAACGCGGGGAAAGTTACTTTTTTCAGGGTTTCTTTTATCGCTTCCGCCTTTCTCCATCATCATCCCCATCACCACCACACACACACTACCTTTTTATCATCCTTCTACTCTTCTTTTGTTGTTTTTTGTGTGTTTTAGTACACTACAAGTGAAAAAAAATCTCCTACTGTTGTGTTCTCTCTCGTACCGGCGGAAAGAATAAAAAGCGCAAAGTAAAAAAGAACAGACCACTACAACAACAAAACAACAACTATACTTTCCATCATCACCACTGCCAATTTTTTACTCATCCTTTCCATTTTTTTACTTTTACCACTTTTCCTGAAAATCCTCGAAAAAAAGAGAAAATGAAAGGAAACACCGGAAAATCATTGTTCATCTTACAAAAGAATGGGTATATACTTTGCACGTATAGGTACATTTCACATTGTTCATTTTTTCCAGACAGAAAAATATATGTACATATTGACAAGTATAGCATGGTTGTAGCACTTCAATTCAAACAATTCTTTTCGTTTCCTTCCTCTCGGAGAAAAAAAACTCCGTCCATGCAGCGGAAACCTCTCCAGGAAAAAATATATAAAAGTGAACAAATGACAAGAAGGTGGTCACATTTTGGATTACTGGCTCTTCAGCAAGCCTTTTTGAAATAAAAGCCGACTTACACACATAATAATAATATATATATTTTACACAGGTAAAAGTTATCATAAAAATGGATATAGGCATTACGTTTTTTTACAAGCCAACAAGTAATTTGTAATCGGGCTACTTCTACACACACTCACTCACAACCAGAGAGTAAATCGGTGTAATAAAAGGAAAGCATTTATTTGCCCAGCCATTGTAATAATAAACCATAATCATATCCTATACTAGTAGCTTACTTTTGCTGCTGCACACACACACAGTCAAAGCCCATATTATCAAACAATTGCACACGCAAGCCAATAATATTACCATTTGGATAGAAATAAAAAAGGGGAGAAAAGAGAGAGATGAAGAGAGAAATAATATAAAAAAGCCTTTCTTTTTTCTTTCTCTTCACAAGGCTAGTAGTATACACCACACAGACATAATAAAAAACGGCTCATAATATTCCGTCGGCAAAGAAGAAATGCTGGGTGTTCAATGTGTGGTTGGTGGTGGTGATACGATAGCATAAAGTAATCATAAGCACCACACGTACCAGCAATCCTCTTATCACACACAAATTCACCGAATCTTACAAAATGATATTTTTAGTTATATAGGCACACAGGTAGCCAAATTGTATACCTATATGTTATAAACAGGAAAAAATCTCAAGTTGGAAAGTTAAAGTATGGGCATAAGTGTGTAGTGTAGTGGGCTCAAAATGGGAATAGGAAATCAGGTACACATGTTCACCAGTTTTTTATTCTTCCCTTTTCTACTCTTAAGCTATTATCAAAAAGCACACATTTTCACGCATTTCCTTTTTGATATTATTTTTTCCCGACATTCAACATTTAGTCCATAGTCCACTAGAGAGAATCGAGAAGAGTGAAAATGTAAATAGTGGCAGAAAAGGGTGAGAGTGTGCTTATTGTAAATTGTAAGCATGAGCATACAGTGCACAAGCTCATATCACAGGTTCAATTTCACACATCCGGTCAACAAAATGTTATTTTGTAGCTTGTAGCTCTCACTTATTGCCGCTTGTGTGTGTGGATTGTAGAACAAGCTGTATTATAATTACATATTAAAACCCCACCAAAAAAATGCTACACTTTTGAAAAAATGCACTTTTTTGTGTGTGTAAGTGCCCGAAAATAACAATCAACATTACATAAAATGCGTTACATTTTCCTACTGTTGCGTTTTCCATTATAATTTGGTATTCTCTGTTCAATTTCAAAAAGTTCACTGAGCTTTACCGGGTGTTGTTGGGTTTGCTACCCAGTCAAAAGGCTGTTTTGACTTGTGTTTGCCCCAAATACACAAAATAAGCCAAGTTCCGCTGAAATGTATTTGTTATGCATGAATAATACGATAATAACAGCTTGCTGGATACATACACAAGCAGAAAATGGAAAATGGACTTGTGTACAGCGAATTACGTACAAAATCTGTATTATGGTAATTACAGAAATTTGTCCATTCCAGAGATTTTTTCCTGTAAAAACAGTGTGTGAGCATTGCGCATACTACAGACAGATTATCATTTGGCGTCCTGCTGAACTCTGACCTCATCTTGCATTCAAGCTTGCAACTCACTCAACCATTTACTTTTAATTTGTTTGCCTTCCACTGAATTATCATAAAAAATACGTTTTTTGATTGTGATTTTACCGCTGTGCTGCTGTCGCTCTGCATATGAATCAAAGCTTATCTTTAAGGAATAAATTCCAAAAAATGATACTGATTTGGTACACAAAAAGCACATTACAAACCCAGCGTTTAAAAATATTGAATGCATTTTATTTCTGTGTCGCTGCTGACAAACTAGCAAGCAATTTTTGTCTCGAGAGAGAGAAATCCACCATCCACCCTGCTGACTTTTTAGTAGGTTTCAAAGCAAAATTTATTATGCAGACATGTTCCAATTTTTATGGGCTTTTGCTACTGCTTCTACTCATACTTCATATATTATTGTAGGTAGACACACAACTACTATGAGCACACCACAATTACGCTTTTCCTTTTTGGTAAATAATCTAATCTAGATTGGGAGTTGTGTATTACACCAGTTTTCATTATACGAGCTGTTTGTCACAATAAATTGCTTGCATGACGGCAACAGAGTGGCGAATGGCGAATATAACACAAGCAATAAGCAACATGACCAGTTTTTTTAGGTGTGTATACTAGTGTGGCGTATGGCTAGTTATGATGGCTTATAAGGCATGATATTATATTCAAGTGCTTTGTACTCCACTCAATTTCATATTTTCTTTCGAATGACTGAGTAGTGAATTATATTTTTGCGCCAAGGCTGGCTACTCAACAAAAGTACTACACAATATAATATTATTATTATTTCGGGGGAAACTTACATACAAAAAAATAATAATAACAAGTAGTAAGGCACATATATATTGTATGTAGATACATAAAATGTTCTACAGACTTGCAGAGAAAAGAAAGGCAAACAGAAAAGGAGAGAGAAAATTGATGGATTTGGTGATAAAAATCATTGTGGTGCACAGGACATTACTTATTGCTTACTTCTTACAAAATACAATATACCACTACACTACGTTACACAAATCATCTCTTTTAGGCTAGTTTAGTAGAAGGTCTCTATTTCTTTTTTGGTGAATGGAAAATGGGTAGAAATTGAGGAATACAACAAAAGTAGAGTATTTGAGTAGTAGTATTATTAGCTGTTGGTAATAAGGCAATAAGGGGCTAGCTACGGCAGGAATAGAAAGACGGACGACTTCTTTTGTTCCGGCAGAATAAAATGTAAGTCATAGTAGATGGTACACGGACAAAAATATTGAAAAAATGGAATACAGAAAATCAAACAATATGACGACTAGGATACATTCACTTACGGAAAAACAAGACCCGTTGTGTATCGATTCTATGGGAACAAAATGCTTCAAAAATTTAAGATGTAGGTTAAGCGGCTGTTCACTGAAGCATTTTTCATTATGATCTCTGATTATAAAGTAAAAGACAAAAGACGAGTTTTCAGTTTTTTGTTGCTGCACGCAGAAACGAACACAAGGATTTCCTAAGTTTTCTTAACCTCTCAATTGCACACCAGCCAGCACAGACCATCCAGTTTCCAGTATCAAGATATAAAGCTAATAACCTGTAGCACATAAGTTTTATTATTAGCGCATATTATATTCCTTCGTGTACATACTTGATATACAATACATTCCAGTTTTTTTCTTTTGGCTTTGTTTGACCAACAGCAAGCAGCAGCACGAGCCGCACAAGGCAGAAAAGGTACTGCATAACATCCGCTTTTATTCTTATTCTTGCCAACAATGCCAGCTTGGCAAACAAGTAAGCATAAAGTAGACTACTCAACATTTTCAACTTGGCTTTGCCAAATAAGAAACTACACACCGCTAATAGAAAGGCCTAATAAAAAGCGGAATAATAGTGCAATAATCTTTGAAAAAGGAGCAGCTGCTACTTAAAATACTAACCACTGGGCAGTGTATGAAAATACACATACATCCAAGTTGAAAGAAAAGCTTACATATTTTCCACATATTTTTTTCTTGGCTTTTATCAGATTTTACATAATCGCTTACTTCTCTCTTGTGTACAACCCAGTACACCATTTTTACGACAAGTTTACTCAAAAATTACAAGACGTGTAATGCACATAAAACTTTTGTGTAGGCCCATCCATAACAAAAAAAGTCAAACCGGACGTTTTTTCAACATTTCTGGTACTCCTACTTTCTGGCCAGTGGCCATCATCATCAACGTGTCGGCATACATATATTCTTTTATTTATTTGTATTTTATGCATGCATAATGCCAGCTAAAATCCAGCCTTCAACAAAGAAATAAATTTTCCCACTTTTTCCCCTCTTTAACGGTTTTTGTGTTAAAAACCGACAAAAACATGCGTTTTAGCTGGCTTGAGAATATATATATAGGCCACACCAAATTCCTTTTCTCTATTCTGTTTGCTTTTCTTCTTATCCTATCAGTTTCTCCTATCAATACACAACTCAGTCATTTTTCCACTCGGGAAAAAAGATGCCTATATATGTACTCTGTACACAAACAGGAAATGGCCAACAACAAACAATCAATTTTAAGTTACAATTTATTACACCCCTATCACCATAATCATCATAATTTTCTGTGTGACAATCAATCAATCACCTTCTCCTTTTCCTTCGTCTTATTTACTTTCAGATAACCTTCTTCTCAAGAAATATGTGTCGGGCTGTATTCTTCTCCTAAAAGGAAAATAAATACCTATAATATAAATTGTGTACACAGTACACAAAAGCGTTTTACTTTTCATTTTTCTTTTTTATCGCACACACAGCCTTTTTTACTTTTAGAACATGCCGTCACATATCACGTATCACACAACACACGACAAAGTGACTAGCCTGTCCATTTTCCTCTTTTTTAGCTTTTTGTTACACTTTTTAAGAAGTCGTCCAATAATGATTACGATATTTATCGCCTTAAAGGCTACCTCAGTTTACTTAGCTCATAAAACATAATGAAAAATGGATGGCCTTCTGCTAAACTATCAGCACCGCATAGTTTGAAACGTGAGCATAGGGCATAGCATTTCCATAAAAAACTGATATTTCACGTTTGACAAACCAACGCGGAGAGAGAGAGAAAAAAGCCATAACTTTTCTTGTTTACTACCTACTCATATCCTCTCTCTTAACTGATGATCAGCAACGAAAACTTCGAAGGATGTTACAAACTTGTGTATTTGCAAAATTGTACACAAGCTTTGGTAGGTACATTACCATTTACATTCTTTGAAAATTTATCACCTTTTTATTTGCACTTTTTTCTAAAATGGGTAGGTGGAAACTTTGAACAAGGCATATAGAATATCATTTTCTCTCAGTGTGCAGTCAACTTTGACAGTTTGATTACCATTATACGTAGCATTTTAGCAAAGTAAAAAACCACGACCATAAGCGATTTGAAAAAACGGGACGGGTTGAGTGAGATGATCATGATCATTACATATTATATAAAGGTGTGCGCGCATGTAAAGCAGTTAGTAGTGGGCTTTACGAGAGGGTAACTTACATTTTAGCGAAAATATTTTATTGCTGTGTCTACTCATCTGTCTGCCACTAACCACCACCACACCATGCCACCGCAAAAGGAGTTATTTAGTGGCTTTGCGTTAAATTCTTTTTTGCTGCTGGAGCTTTATATTCATAAAGGCATGCATGTGTGATGTGTGTACATTATGCAAAAAAAAATTGTTGCCGACTTATTTCGCACATGTTTGTTTTCTCTCGTTAGCACACTAGTTTAACTATTTTACACCATTTGCCACCGTGTAGATAGATACGCTGGTGCTGGTAAACCGTTTTTACTACCTTTTCAAAAGAGCCCATGAAATATTCATGGCATGTCTGTCTGCAAAATTTCAGGTATGTTACATGCCTACAAGCAAAAAAGGAAGAAGGAAGAATACATCATCCCATCTATTCAAACTATTTTGCATACGTAAAAGCTAGTCAATATATTCTGTGTGTGGTTTCGCCTAACTCTTAAAAAACTAAACCCATTTATCGTGATCCATCAATAAAATTACTAACTAATCATTTATATTCATATTGGATCTCTCCAACTGTTTATTGCTATTTGCCTTTTTGAAGCAGAGATAAATTCAATTTTCAAGTTTTCACCTGCCCTCCACATGTGTGTGTTTCTGCTGTATAAAATAAAACGCAGATTAGCTTGGCTTTTTGTTTTTACCTGAAAAATTACGTATTTTGGAAGGTGAGTCATCTTTTTAAAAAAAAGGACAGAGTGGCAGACTAGAATACAGATGAAAATTGGAAAAATACACAGAAAGAAAGAGAAAAACACGTAGTAACCCTATTCTGTAGGGAATTTCTGTTATGAAATCATTATCGACATGTGTAATCTTACTATTTAGAGCCCCATATTCCAATATTAATACCAATTTCCCCTTACAATAAATTCAAGAATAGCAACAGTGTTGTGTAGTAGGATTATAACCATAAAAAGACCAAAAAAGCTGGTAATATATTCACCGTAAAAATATGTATGCGCATTTTACTCCATAACAATCAGGAAGGCAAGTTGGAAACAGGAAGGAAGCAGTTGTGCCTGAAAACATGTGTTCGTGCATGTCCGTATCAGTTTTGCTATCTAAATTTCACTCCACAAAGTGTGAGCACTGAGCACCACTACTCTAAACGAGAGAGAGGGTTTTAGGTTCAGGGTATCAAAATGCTCACTATTTTTTCCTCCTCTGCAAAACCTGCCACAGAGAATATCACACACCGAACTGGAAAATAAGGCAGAGCACACCTGGTCTTTTTATTTTCTGTGATGCTGACTGCTCTACATTTTATTTTACCCTTGTCCCTTGTGTAGTTTGTCCTCCTCCACAATCCAAAAAACAACAGCAGAATATTCTACCCAGCTTGTTGACTTGTGCCACTGCACACACACTACACACCCGCCTTCCCTTCTTGCATAATAATAATAAATGTTGATGATGATACGCTGTACAGCTTTTTATCGCTTACAATCCATTTATTTTCCTGTGTCCAATTTTCATAGTGCCACGCACGTTTATTCATAATACGGTTTGTCTTCCCCGAAGAAAGAAAAAACCCTGACATTTGCCATTGCCACCAGTGCAATTGTACAGCTGCCTTGTTTTTGACCAAAGTGACCATAAAAATGATTCAAAATGATGATAATAACAGGATAAACAAGGAACAGAAAATTTGTATTTTTTCCGAGGGGCGAAACTCTGGCCATGGTCACCTCTGCAAATAATTGTTGCCACTGCGGAGCTCTGCCATATATTATTACTGTGTGTGTAGGCACACATTTTGAAGTGCAAGCCAATAATATCATTAAGTGTTATCGTTATCATATCATGAGCAGCAGCAGCATAAGGGTAATTTTTTGGGGGTTATCATCATGATACCTGAAAGGGCGCTCGTGCACTCAACTGTTTACTTAGGATTGGATTTTGGTCACGACGACGATGATATGACAAGGCATAAAGAATACACGTATATTTTTTACGCTTTCACGGGGTAATAAGCTATATATATTCTTGGCTCAAGTGCCTTTTTCTCGCTCAAGTTATGTTTTTGGTAACTTGAGACCTCTCTCTTCCATGTGCAGTGTACATGTACAACTGTAGTAAAAGGCAGCGAGTAGAATTTCTGGCTTGAGAGGAGCCTTTTCAGAGAGTGCGACAAGCAATTCGAGATAAATTTTCTACTTCGCCACCTGAGCATACAAAAGAGAAACCGATAGAGGAGGAGGAGGAGGATGATTCGAGAGAGCAGAAAGCAAGCAAAAGTCACTGAGTTGGAAAAGAAGGTAAACACCACACCACCACCACCGCCGTCATCTCACTAAAGTCATCATCATCATCACCTTCTTTTTCATCCTCCTCCAAAAAAAATGATATCAACACAACAACATCAACAAAAACAGCTTCTTTTTCCACCTTGACGCGCGGCGGTAGAAGCTCTCGCTTTACAGCATTTTCTCCGGTCAAAACGTCGTCCCTGGAGAGAGAAAACCTAGTATGAAATATAAAGCTTTTTTGGTGTCTGACCAAAAAAATACACAAAACACATCAAGCAGGCGGGTCCAGTCTCCTTTTTACACAACAAAACATATTATGTTCTTCCTGTCTAACTCGCAAAGGAATTCTATATCGGATCAACAAACTAAACCAGAGAAGTAGAGAGTCACGACCAATACCACGAGGGAAAAAACGACCACCAAATATTTTCCTTTTTAGCAAAAAACATCGAGGAAGAAAATGAAGTTGTTGCAATATGTGTGTACTATGTGTGTGCACACACTCGGGACAGGATAATGATACATGATCATCCCATTCCAATAAAAAAAGCACACACAAAAATATTCAAGTGTACACAGAAACAGCAGCAGCAGCGATTCCATTAGCAATACCATATTATCTGGATGAATGCACACATGTAACATCTTTTTTTGCTGAAATATAAAATTGACCATATGGCTACCCCCAAAAAAAGATAATTTATGTCCCTGGTCCATTATCGTTAGTATTTTTTTCTTCTTCAATGCACTGCAATAAAAGTTAAAATTATCATAATCATCTTGGTCATATCAGAAGATTCAACGAGACAAACAAGCACATTTTCATTTTTTCATAATAAAACGAATTGCATTTGTCCTCTTACTCAGCACCCAGCAGTATAATGTAGTCAACAAAGTCGTTATAATAAAAATAAAAATTGTATAAAAAAATTAGTGCGCACTCAACAAGGCATTCCATTTTACTCTTCTTCTTAATTAGCGTAGTAATCAGCTTCTCTTTTTTCTGTCCAAGTCCAACAGTAAAACTCCCATGCGCCTTTATATTCTACTCTTCTTAATTTCCTATTCATCTCAATTTTTATTCCAGAAAGGAAAAATGAAATAAAAGTTTTTTCCTTTAAAAACCAAGTGAGATTTTTCCGGTAGGTATTCTACACGCTTACCATTAATACACACGCGGAGCGGCACACGCACACTTTTTCTTTCTCTTTTAATTCACACACGCACATATTGTTTTCTCCTGCAATTTTCTTGTTATTTTTAAAGAAAACTTTTTTCTCTATGAAAATCCACTTTTCTTTCAAGACAAACTAAGAAAACTTGAGCAGAGCTTCCTCGTTTTGTTGCACCCTCAATTATACATGTATAAGTTGTAAAAAAAGGAACCTTAGCACCAATCCCGCTACCACCACACCAACTTTTTTAATTACCCTTCTTTTTTCCCTTTCTCTTTTTTCCGGTTCATGGATGCACGCTTGAGCTTCAGAGAGGAATATATTTTCCGGCTTTTTTCCGTGAAGACAAACTCGAAAGACAAAAAAGACAGACTTTTTGCAGCAAATCCTTCTCTTGAAAGTGTGTATACTCATTTCTCGACACATGAGACTCACTCTCAGAACAGAGTTTTAATGCAGTTAGCAAACTACTTCTAACTTATTCCTTTCAAATTATTTGGTACGGTGTACGCGTGTCGTGTCCTATTGTTTTTCTGTGTTTGTATGCTCAACCCAAAACAACTTGAAAAAGAAGGAATGCACAGAAAAAAGAAAAGGATTGCCGTTCTCAAGAAAAAAAACCCTATGAACTCCAAGAAGACAAGACAAACATATTATTTTTCTTGTGTACACAAGAACACAGCTCGTTCTGTCTAAAGAAATAAGTAAACAGGGGATGATCATACAGGCAGTTGTGTAGTCTCTAGTCTCTAATCTGGACTCATTATCATTATCAACATGATCATCTTATATACTTCTTCTTCCTTCCTGCTTTATTTCTTCAACTTTACCAGAAAATGAAACAAGAGTGCATACAGCAGCAGCAGCAGTGCAAACACACAAAAAGATGTAATCTCTGGTTGTGATCAGCAATTCCATCATCATTTTCAATTCTAATCGCTCTTCTTCATCGTCATGATCAAGTCGTCGTCCTCTTAATATCCTAATCGTACACAATGTCTTAAGGAAAATTCCCTGGAAAATTTATACACAGCACGGCTCATGACTCAAGACGTCGGTTTTGTGATGTGATGTTCGACCAAACTCTTTGCTGCTTTTGCAATCTTCAAATCCAATCCAGCAACCACCCGGGTGGGATACTGACAGTGGAAAACTCCAGAGAAGAAGAAAAAACACTAGACGCAATTTCTTTCTTGGTGTTCCATACCATTCGTTCTTTGAGACCGAAGAAAAAATATATATAATGCATTTTTTACAATTCCCTTTCAGTCACCCAATCCAAAAGTGCCCACAACCACTTCACTCTCTCTCTCTTCTGGCTTGAGTCAAAGTCAACCAGAGCTTTTCATAATTGCTTCACTTAACGTTCTACTACTACTCAGCCTTACAATAATACTCTTAATGGCTTAAAAAAGAAAGAAAAGTCAATAGTCCATAATAATCACGTCACGTTAACTACTTACTCAACTGGCAGCAAAACTACCAGTTTAACTTTTTGTGTGTGCGTTTTTTATCAAACCGAAAAAATCTTTTATTTTTATTTTTCTTTCTTCTTCAAGCTCACATCATTGCAATGTAATCAAAGTAATCATTCTTCAGCTCACAAACTTGATGTTTGTCCTTGTAGAAAGTTGACTGAAAGCAGCAGAACGACGATAGATGATCAAAATGAGAAAAAAAATGTACTAAGATTTCCATTAAGATTTCAACTAGGAAAAGAAGCAGAAACACAACCTAAAAAAATTGTTCTCAAGTTAAACAAGCCAAGCTGCATTTTTTTGTCAGGGAGAAGCTTATGGGATTGAAATATTTTCTTACAATCACAAACAATCATTATAATCGCATGATATTGAGTAGTAATCACAACCATACTTCGTACCAAACCAAACATCACTACCACCTCACATTATTTTCTCCCAGAAAAAGAAACCTAGTCAAGTGGATCATCTCATCATCATCATGAAACGACATAATAGATCCTATCAGATCCGTCACATCTTCCAATTTTCTATTTGCCAAAAATATACCATCCTGCAAGTAGCAGAAGTGCATGTACGCATTACAGTAAACCCATAATAATACCACTTTTGTTTGTGTACCAGCACCAGTGTGAGTTTCTCAATCCGTTTTTTGTCTTTTTGCAATCCCAAATCCCAAAATGAATCGGAATCGGATTAAAAATAATGCTCCCACTTTATTTTGCACACACATACATACATGCTCCACGTCTAGGCAGTTTAGTACTTTCCTGAGAGAGTCAGGGCCAAAAATGGCAATGAGATTCAGAGAAAAGAGGATTTTAAGCAGATAACGACGATAATATTATGAAAGGGTTATTTTCTCGCTCTGCTGTCTCTCTACATATCTATCTATCTCTGTGCTTTTTGTTTTTACAACCAAAGCTTCTGGTTCTGGTTTGCTGGTATGACGTGTAAAAGGAAAAGCTTTTATTTTTCTGGTAACGCATTTTCTCCTTATTTTCCGACAATCGACTAAAGCACCAGCAGCAGCATAGAATCATTCTCTCATCTCCATTCTCCATCCAATTTCCACGCTTTCAATATTGCATAAAGACAAACTCTGCCACTGCGGTTGTTGCAGTAGCAGCAAAAACTTTCAAGAGGATTCAGATACCATTCACAACTCCTACAACTACTTGTGTTGTGTGCGCCGAGAGTATTTTCAGGAATTATTAATCTGTTTACATAACCATGATGATGCATAGAAATGGACGTAAAGTAGGTGGTGGTGGTGGCAGTGGAGAAATGGAGAAGAAAAAACAACACCAAATGCAAACCAGATAGAAACGCTGCTGCTACTGGTACTTTAGTGCGTTCTCAATTTTTGTTGGACCGGTTGACTGCCTAAAAAGTCACCGTTACGCACCCTTGCACTTCTCTTCCTTTTTCTAAAAAACCAGAAAAAATGCCTTTGGCCATGCATCCAGAGGTCTGCACTGGTGACTCGGGTGTATTTGCTGCGTATCTGCATGATGGGTGTGTGCACAAGACACACACTGTCTAGTATGCATTTCATTCAAATTTCAGAATGAAAATTGCGTTGTTGGAAGGAAGTCGGAATAAAAAATGGAAGCTTAAAAGAGCAAAGTTTTTCCTGTGCAATGCACGGTTTTACTATTATGATTATCCTCTGCTGCGCTGCTTATAATAATCATCGCCATCAACATCACCATTATGATTATTATTACGATACAGCACTGCAGTCTCTCTGTAACTCCGTGTTTCTCTTTATTTTTGCTCCCTGGATGGTTATTACGGCTGCCAGAATGATGACGGCGCTTTTAAATGTGTGTGTGCGTTTGTTTGTGTTGATACACTTTAAATAGAGTAATATTCCCACACCACCACCACCATCACCACTACCACATCATCATGACATGTTGATGATGATCATGATCATCATCCTGAAAACCCCAAAGAAAAAAAGTTTCTTCTGTGGAGAAAAAAAACCGCCATACCAAAAACACGTCGTCGTATGCTCCTCCGCAAAAAAACACTTGGTTTTCTCCAACAACTTTATCAACTCAAGTCAACTTTTTTTCAGCAACGTGCATCATTCTGATGAGAAGAAGGATTGTGTGTACTTTGCTGAGCAAAAAAAATGCAGAGAGATGAAAGGTAAATAGAGCTTTTTTGATGAATATCAAGTAGGTAAAGTTGCATAAAACGTGTGTACTACAAGGCTGTGTGTCTTTATGGCCATGTTTACTCTTAAACTTAGTACAAAATATGTGCTTCCATGAAATAAAATGAGAAGAGGATGAGCCATTTTCAAAGAGACTGTTTTTAATGATGTGCTGTACCAAAAACTGCAGTCATTATAATGCAAGAGGGGAAATATTATCGTTCTGTGTGCTTTTATTATTGTGCAGTTTTGAATATGGTGTTATGACAGAGTAGTAGTAACAGCAGCAGTAAAAAAATTTGTTGCATAATCATCTAATCATAATGATAATTACAATCAGGCCATAATAATGTGAGCAGATAGAAAGGATGAGTCTGTATTTGGAACTGCAGTACACACAGTAGCAGTTCAGTTGAGACGACTCTGTTTTGAGGGGAGTTCTATTTTTATTATTATTTGAATTATTAATGGGCTTAGTGGGAATGCGTGATAATGGAATTATAGTCTCTGGTGACGAGTGGATTTTCTTGGTATGGGCATGTTGACAGACAGTGGAGGCAGGATTAGTTCACCAAGCTTGGTTATCACGTGGCCAAAGTCCAAGCACATCAAGAAAAGCATATTAGCCATAAAAATGTTGGCGTGCATTACTAATTAAATTTCTTGTGCAGTTCATAGCACCTTTAAAAGTATGCGATATGATATGCTAGCATGCAGAAAATTAATGGAAGAAGTCTGTCAACTGCCCCTTTGGGCGCCACAACTGCAGCAAAACAAAATTTTTAATTGGAGTAAATTAATCCACTGAATTACTGATGACTTGGGTTGCACTCTGCACACTCGCCTTTCACGCTGACTTGCTAATCAATATAATCTTAAGAGGATATGATGATTGATGAGAATGCAGATTTTTTCTACATGATAAAAATACTAGCTTCTTATTGAATACAAGCAGGTTATTGAGTAAATCAGATTAGTGTGCGGGCCAAAAAAGCCCAGAAGTAATAATGAGATTAGTGGAATGTGTGTGTGTAGAAGATTACAAAGTGCAGAAAGTACAGAAGTTTGAAGCTTAACAGAAGTAAATGCTCATGTCAATCATAATCATCTTTAGAAAAAAGTGCTACTTTGAAAAACTGAAGAGGATGATGACGGACAATGAACAAGGGAAAAGGGCAATAACCACCTTTCTTGCTGGTATTTCTGCAAAAGGCTATAAAAATATGAAGAAGGATATCCATACCACCCCCACTAACCATGTAGTATTATTATTACGGATAAACCACAATAATGCTTGTTGGTGGTGAGCAAAAGAAGCGAACACTTGGTTTTTTAAGAACAAGTAGTCAAACAAGTAGTAAAAGTAGCCATTTCATCATCATCAACTTAAAACTTTTCTGAGCACTGTGGGCTGTTGTCAGCCAACCGTAAAAGTAAACTGAGATGATAAAGATGAGAAATAATATTTTTATGTGTTAGATAGGCAGTCAAGGTGGTAGCTCTACACATTCCAGCTAACCATAAGAATGTGTGACGATGGTGGTGGATGTGTAAAAAGTACCATATTACATTATGCAAATGTGTTATACATATTTTTGCAAGGATGACAATGAGAGGTAATCATCAGTACTGATTATCATCAAACTAGACTACTATCCTTCATATACAAGTTTGTGTAATAATATGATGCTAACGCTCCGGCGATCTAATGTTAACTAGGATGCACGGTTAGCACTAGAAAAAGATTAAATGCGTAGAAATGCAACTACACTGTACTAACTAACTACCAGTTTATTTCCAGAGAAAACTTTTCCAATTTTATCACCGTCTCCTCCCCTTTTTGCCTCTGCTGCTGTTCCTCTTTCTTTCTTTCTAAAGGAACCAAAAAGTTTTAGCTGCGAGTGCGTACACGTTTAGTAAACCAGTAGTAAACTTTTTCTCCTTCTTTAGAAATGAAAATGAGTTTTTAAGCTACTAATTCAGAATTCATTAAGCCATTCATAATTCACTAGCAAAAGGAGCGGAAAAGTGCATTGCAACTTGGTTCAGAGTCAGAGTTACAACTTGGAACGGAACATGGAACTTTTCACAACCCTTTTTTTCTCTTCCTTTTCCACCGTGTTGAGAAAAACATTCATTCATTTTCCATACAGCTATACACAATAAACGTCACGTTGATTTTGATTATTATTACCATCATCCGTCGTTTTTACACAATCTAGCTACAGGCTTGCCATTATCATCATCATCACAGGCTGTTTCTCACCATTTGACATTATTGGCAGCTCCATACAGAAAAGTCTTGTACATTACCACCGCCGGCATTATCATCACTATCGCTAAAATAAGTAATAAATGAATGAGCTGCATTGTTATAAAAACTGATTATGATGAGAATGATGACTACACTTTTTTTTTCAGCAGATACTCTGTGATCCTCATAAACCTGAGCTATGAACATGATAATGGGAATGATGCCATTTGCCATTTAGAAAAAATATTATATATCCCCACGAGAGAGAGAATGACAAAAGAAAAGGTTTTCATCTTTTTTTGAAACGTGAAACCTACCAGCAGCCATATAGCCAGCCCCAATCCACCAAGCCTTTTTGCCAACTTGGTTTCAAACGCTAAAATCTATTGTTTCACAAACTTCTTTAGAGAGGAGGAGATTAGGCCTTTCCCACTTTAATTCAATATCCTTAGCGTAAAAAATCGAAGAAAAGGTGACACAAAGCTATCAAGTTAATGTGCAATGATACTGCATAAATAATTTTTAGCACAGAGACACATGGGCTATATGAAGAAAACAAAAAGTTGCATTGTTTTACACACAAATTCCCTTTTGTTAAATCATTTTCCCATACAAGCGTATTGCACAAAAAACTGCAATAATATTATATATTCCCTCAGGAAATCTTTTGCGTGTAACTTTATCTATGATAATTTTTGTGGTAGGATTTATTTCTGTATAATGAATGGTAATGATGAAGGATTATCCTTTTCCTTTTTTATCCAATTTCACAATCAAATTCCAAACCAGACATTAAAAGACGTGTGGGCTGTTGCTCATTGCATATTTCCTGTTGTCCCTGAAAATATAATTTTGGAAATGTTGAAAAAAAAATTCCAGGTATTTTAAATGCAGCACAGCCTATTCATTTGATATTCCATATCACACAACAAGTCAAGAGTGACACTTATGCATAAATTCTTTTGGGAAATAAATGACAGCATAAAAGCATTTGGAAAATATTTAAACTTTTGTATGTTATTTTTACTGACGTTTGCTTAATATTATATTTCAAGGCATGAGCTATTATAAAAAAGGCCATATTTTTTCCTGGTATGTGTCAAGTCAAAGGTTAAGAGATGAAAAGATGAAACTTTTTTTTGATGCTGTGCATAATATAAATTTATCTCTCTCAAGAGAGATGATCACCCATAAGGCATTTCAAATCACATTAAATACGCACACATCACACATTCCTTTTCATTTCGTCAAGCCCCGCCACACGGGCATGGACTGTGGACAGGCACACAAGAAGGAAGACGCATGACTAAAAAGAAGAAAAATATGCCAAAGCTAAAAACAAAAAAATTAATGATAATTGAACTTTGAAAGTGGAAAGTGCACAAGTCATCATCCGCATTTATTGTATGAAGCTGTGTGAGTTTGTAAAGTGAGCTCACTTCTTTTTCAAACTGCTTTAATGTGCGTGTGTCTTCTGCCTTTCTTATGCACTACTTGTTATTCATGCCTACTTGACGACTTGTTGTTTTAAAAGAGAACTCTGCAAAGTGATGATGATCATGCTGAATGGTACATTCTATGTAGATGATGAGGTGCTAGCATCTGTCAAGTTAAAGTCAACTTGCGTTAAGTTTGTAAAGACGCTACATCATCTTCATCCTTTCTGCTTTTTCAGCTGCTGAGTTGCTGCTGCTGCTGTTCAATTTCCATTTTCCTAACTCTGCTCTACAAGCACAGCAGCATCATGGCACGCTTCTTCTTCTTGCGAACAAGTTACAAGTTTAAAGCAGTCAAAAGAGGAAGCCAACCTACAGGCTGGAAAAAGTCACGGACATTTAACAATGCGTGACGTCAATTAAAGCACGTTTTTTTTGTATGAAGGAAACAAAAAAACTATACAAGCCACGCATTTTCACAAAGTCAGACTGACTGCTCTTTTTTAAACTTTTGGTCTGATTTTCAAAAAGCCAAAACAACAGCGGCAAAAGGAAAAGAAAATGTTGGTTACTTTTTCCCAAATTTTTTACCTCATTTTATTATTGTTTTCCATTTCTGAGGAAGTTTCACCAAAAAAACGTAACTAAATATTATTTCCAGCAAGTTTCTCAGAAAAAATATTTTAAGCTGCTTAAAAATGCTTGAAGTTCATCATATCATATAGTCATGCATTGCGATCGCCCCATGATGATGATGGGCATTCGGCAACTTCATTAAAACCAAACCGGTCCAGTAATAATTCATGTTTTTAAAAAGGATGTAATTTTACAGGGCATTGGCGGGTTTAAGTTCATCAACCAACTCTACCAAAATGTAAGCAGACAGGCACAGGAAAAAGTGGTAGCAAAAATTTAGTAATGTGTAATGATCATGTTTTTGCTGCACGGTTGAATAAGACAAGAGAGGAAGGATGCAATGCTCATATGATGATTATCGCTAAAGTAGTGGTTATCACAATGAATTATTATGATAATGATACTCAAATTATGGAAGCATTTTTTCAAAATACCAAAATTTTTGGTTTGTGTTGTTATCACTCATTTTTTATGGAAAAAAGCATAAATCATAAAAGGGAATGCGTACACAGTGCCAACTTTACTGAAATTATGAGGTAAACTCTGTCTTTTTAGCTTTTTGGCTGGTTTTTTAAGTCTCGTCATGTGTGTGAGTCGTGAGCATTGACTGAAATTAAATGGCAACCCGCTTTCCTTCCAAAATAAACTTTTTTTGCGAAAATAAAGTCACAACCTAAATAAGTTCCCTTAAATAATTCATAAGCTCATTTATATGCTAGTAACAACAAACAGTAAATAATTTCACGGACAAGTTGAGTTGATCAACTTGTCAAAATTTTCTACTCAAAGAAGTTATAAATAGGTAGAAATGTGGTGCAAAGTCAACAAACACAACTTTCAACTTTATGAAAAGTACACAAACAGTTAGTCCGTGAAATATGAGACTACCTAAAAAATAAACTTTGGAGAAAACTGGAGCAGTTGTTGGTGGTACCTCTAAAATGGAAAACGGGGTTGGTTATTTATAGACCCAAAAAATGATTATTGGGATGGTTAGCGAAAATGCAAATTCCGCAATAAGCTTACTTGAACGTTACCAATGTTTCAGGTAGTCGGACAAGGAAAACGAATACAATCTTAAAACATTTGCAATATTTTTAATAAGCCGTTTGAAAAATGTACAAAACCGGACCTTGCACATCGCCATTTTACGTTGAATTCTGTTTCTTGTTTCACTTTTCTACAAGTTATATTCTTCAAAATGAACAAAGAATACCGCAAATTCAACGAGCTGGCGGAGGTCTACATTCCTCCTGCCACAGAGCCCGGCTATTTTAGCAACATGCCAGATGTGCTTATTCCCCAAGACTATCACGAAGCCCAGTCGGATCCCTTGGAACAGGACGTGGCGGATTTAATCCGGGAGACCAAAACACCTCCACCCACACCCCCGGAGGATGAGCCGGGTAAAGCGGGCTGCAGAATGTTTCGGGATAAGAAGCACTACGTGGATCCCATTTACGAGAACCCCGCGTATAGAAGGATGTTCACCACCAAATTGATTATCGCCAATATGCTCAGCTACGCGCCCATTGTGATACTAATGATTGCACTGATCTCTTAGTAGGTCTACTAAAAACGCAAATAACTTTACAAAAAAACACGGCACTAAATTTTTTACAATGTGTAAATTTTCAGTGACGCGTTAGACTATGTTCTGGTGGAGCAACCCAAAACCTTTGTGATTGTTTTAATGTAAATGTTAATCATTTACTAATTTGCCATTTTCAAGCCATTTTGATTTATGCCCTACAACCTTACAGACTGACTCTAGTGGCACGAGCAGTATCCGTTTACTTTGTGGGCTTGTTCCGAAATCCACCATTGTTACACATTGCCCTTGGCATACGGGTCAGCATCCAACAACTTACGTCAAAATGCAGATTTGCCCAATCTTGTGATACTCATTCTTAGAATTATTTTCTTGGTACAGATTCTTCTGAACACTATTATATTCTGCTGCTTGATGGCAATCATCCACGCATTCTTCCTGTATATCATAGGGCATGCAGGAAGTAGTAGTGCTGAGTTTAACAACACTCATTTTCACGATGATGATCACGGTGACTCGGATATCCAGGTGGTGGAAGTAACCCATGACGAAGGACATGACCACGCGCCTCCATACATGGCCATACTAATAATTATTATGATGTGGATTGTGGAGGGTATCATTTGCGTGCTAATATTTAGACGCAAGTACCCCATTGACGACTACCGGATCCCTTTTACTATTTACACCAGCTGCTTTAGCACAAGTGCCCTGTTGGTAACTATTGTGCTGAACAATGGATTTGGCTTTACTCCACTGGGCTACGACCTTTTTCAAGTGATTTGTGGGTGCTACATTACCTCACTGATTTTAATGCGAACTCCGCAATTCATTATAAGGTTGTATGAAGGGAAGGTGTGTCCGTTGAAGGAGGATGAGCTGTTGTATGCGTTAATTCATTGGGGACTTTAGAACAAAATTGTTTTTTTAAAGCATAAATGTATTTTCTTTAAATTTTTTATTAATTTAGTGCCCTAGAACCATATAGGAAGTTTTAAATTTTGGAAATAAACCTTAATTTTTGCAAACCTTTAAAAATGCAAACTTCAATTCCACAAATTCGTTCTGCCAACCTTAAGTACGCTTACCATTCAGATCACTATGATAATGAGACTTAATTTAGCAAATTCTAGTTTAACCTGCACAGTGCAATACTAATCAAATCTGCTTATTTTCTCTTTGCTTCTGCTTTTACTAATACTTCCGTTTTAAGTGTCACAAGCTTCATATATTTTTAAGGCTTGAGTAAACTGCCTGCTGCGGTGGCTGACAGCGCAGCGGAATTGTACCTCGCAAAACTGGATCTGGAAAGTACAAAGCGAAATGAGTACACAGCACCACCGTGTCCCAAAGAACAAAAAAGGATTAACTTACTTTTCCCTTTTTCTCTGTTCTGCTGTTTCTCTCTTTCTCTCTCAACGTTTTTACCCATTCCCCCACACAACGAAAATCTAGAGTAAAGTGCAGTGAAACAGAACACCACACAGTTGCCACCCGTCGATATATTTATTTATGAGCTGTGAGTTCAGCAGTCGCACCACCAAAATTTATAATATCCAGAGAAATGCAATATGCCAAAAGATTGCTGACTTTCTGACCAGAAAATAGCTGCTGCTTTTTGCACAGAAAAGCAAAAGCTTGAATGTGTGAAAAAAGTTTACACATTTCCCAGCTTAAAAATAACTCTTGCTCCCAAAAAAATGTTTCAACTTTTGCCTTTTCTTCTTCTTCTTCCATCTCCGTCTCATTTTACTCTCTCGACCTATTTACCATTTATTTTTTGCACAGCAGAAAATACCTACCCATATTCCTGGAAAAAGGTTAAACTTAAGCTTTTTAATAATGCACTTTGGTAGCGGAAATCAAAGACGTTATTGTGTAGGTGGTATGTTGCCAATTGCCAAAACCATTTGGAAGTCGTGGGAGGCTGTGTCTGCCGAGTATATAAGCAGCTTGTGGTCTGTATAGCTTGTGTATTCACTGACGTGACTGTGACATTTTCCCCGAAAATAAGCAAACTTCCACATTTCCACCCACTTTTCCCCCTTTTACCTGAGAATAGAAAATGGAGCAAAAAATAGACTCTAAAAATTGCCCTTGCTGCAGTGGGCGACACTTATTTAGAATTCTGAGAAAAGCAAGAGGAAAAAAATACAAAATAGTTCTTTTCCAAATTGCCAGTATTGGTATTCACCGTTGTGTATACAAAATAGGTAAACTTTTTTTCCACAAACCCAGAATAGTCCCCACACTATTGACTCTGTACAATGTGTACACTTTCTTGTTGTGTTGGTTTTTCTTCTTTTTTTTCTTCAGAGTAAACTTTCAATATTGAACCCAATTGACTTTTCTCCCTGTAAAACTTAAACTGGCTTGGGAGGACACAATTTTTTTGACTGCTGACTCCAGTTGAATTTTTTTTAAAGGAGAAAACTCTACGCACACAATTTCTGATTTTTCTGATGTCGTCATCTTGTTTGGTAAGATGTGGGATCATTGCATTGCTTCTATGATGATGATGATGATCGGGATGTTGGAAACGAGCACAACGACAATGATGACTGCTGCCATCATCGTCCCAATCCCGATAAAATATATTACCTTTTCTTGCTATTAGTTTCTTTTACACCATTTTGCTTACTTTCACTTGTTCTCCTTTTTCTCTTTTCCTATATGATATTATTACCAACTTTTTTTTCACAAGCCATTACCCAAGTTGATTTCCTGTAAACGAAATATGACCTGATTTGATTCGATTAAAAAACTTTTCCTTCTTCTTTAACTTTTTTTCTCGTGTGCCTTGTGTGCATTACTCCTATTTCTTTGACAAGAACAACTCTTCATCCCGTCCTAGCTTGTTAGCTTTATATTCATCTGGTATCATTATTGATCCTGAGCTCCCTGCTCTCTGAGCACCTTTCTTTTTTTATGCCAATGATGATTTTACTCCATTTCCCTCTAAAACTCATGCATGGATGAGCACAGAGAAAACTACTTCAAGTCAAGAGATACTACGAATACGATACAACTTTATAGCAAGACACATCACACTTATTTCACTACGCAGACGTTTTGCTGAAAAAAACTTGGCTAATCTTTGCCAATGCCATCATCATCATCGTCATCATGATTATCATCGTCATATAATCCAAACAAGTCAAAACTAATTTTTTTGTATTATGCGTGCATATACCAATAACACTACACATGTCTATTTTTCCCCACCTACTTTTCTCTTTTTTTAAAGGAAAAAAAACTTTCTTACTTTTTTTTGGGTGAAAGCTAAAAACTTTCTTGGAGAAAAAAACTCATACTTTTATTTTTGTAGGTCAACTGCCATTTCAATCATCGAGATATTCTCGGTAGCCAATCTTGATCTCTATTTCCTACAGAAGCAACTTTTTTTTCTTGGGTGTCGGACAAGATTTTTCTTTTTCGATAAAAAACTTAACCTGAAAGCCTGTCGTGTAATTTCTTTGAGTGATTATGCATGTTACGCTGTCAAAGCAAAAAAATACCCGGGTAAAAAATAATCAGCAAGGACCACCCATGTCAATTTTCAAGGCAAAAATAAAACTTTTTTCGTTTTTCCTCCAACCAAATAAATAAAATGCCTACAATTTTTATTTTTCCTTGAGCATTATAATATTCAATATTATTACAAAACTTGCCTCATGTTCCTAATATATTTCTCTTGTCAAAATAAAACGATCCGTTTTTTCGTGACCAGCATGACATTTTTTATTCTTCAGTGTAACGCGAGGCAGGTGGCACACAAAAAAATTGGGGGTCTAACTTCGGGGTGACATTTTTTTTCAAAAGGTGACACGAAACCCTAGAAAGCACACAACTCAGTAGTAATCCTGAAAATAGTTCACGTATTATTTTTACTCTCTCAACTTGTCAATATGCATGTATTTCTCTCTCGCACTCTCTTGATGACTACCACCACCACTGCAATGACGTTATATCCTATTTTCCCACCCCGATAAAAAAATATAAATCCATTTTCTCCAACATTTTTTTCTCTTTCTCTCTCCAGGGATGTCGCAACCCTTTAAAACTCTCTTCTCAATCTTATTTTCCTGCAACCCCACACTACACTAGCCAGAAAATAATATATTATAGCATGCAGTTATACACACACAATAACACAACAGCCCAGCAGTAATCCAATTTAACGGTCAATTAAAACCCTGAAAGTGAGCAGCAGATTTTTTTTACAAGAACAAACCATTTTTGTATGTAGGCATGTATGTGTCGTGTGTTGTTTAGCGTGTGTTCAAGCTTTTTTTCTTTAAAAAAAATGCCGTGTTATTTATGACGTGCATTAAGCACCCAAGAAGAAAAAATAAGCCATAAGCTTTATTCCTTCTTGCCAAAGCATAATGTACCTACGTATAAAATGGTAAGAAAGATTCCACATTCCACGCACCCCGGATTTTCTTTTTTGGATTTTATTCCGATTCCAACAAGCTATATAGTAAATGTACAAGACGACAAGCATCTAAGAATAATTGAATATAAAACAAAGCCCTTTTCGCTCTTCTTCTCACTGCTGCCATTTCTTTTTTTCAAAAAAAGGACTCCCCAAGCGACATCGATAAAGCCTAAAAAGCATAGCCCGCACACAGCACATTATGGCTTTTCTCCTTGATGCCGGAGAAAATCCGGACTACTAGAGAATGTACTACACACTGAACTCTGGAGACCCGCTACTAATTTTCCTAAACCTTTTTTTGCACACAGGCATATTATTTTTTTACAACGTGTCTTTGTACGACTTCACTCTCTGTAATAGCAGCTAACAAGGAAGTAAAGTAGTGTAGTAAAATTATGCGCTTTTATTCACCATCACCAAAAAGGAAAAAAGGATTTTAGCATATTATGCAGCACCACCAGAGAAGCACTCTAGACACTCGTTTTCCACAACTGAAAACCAAACCACAAGAAAAAGAAGAAGAAAAATCCTTTTTATTTCTTTTTTTGTTCTCCTCCATCTACCGCCGCTATATAAGCAGAGAACCACCAAAGAACCTCCTTGCAATTCAACATTCTCCTCCTCACCTCCTCCTTCTTCTATATAGATGCATATTATGCGTAGACTCGATCTTTCCGCATTTTCATAATACATATTATATTATGCAACGTCATGAATGAATGCCACGGATTTTGGAAAAGACACCGACACTGCTGCTTCGAGGAGGACGACACCAACACCGCATTATTATCATCCGTTTTTGTGTGTATTTGTATGTATGTCTGTGAGTGGAGACTCTGCATGCATAAAAAATTGCTGGTTTTTCACAATATATTATAAAGATATGTATGTAAAGTGATAATACAAAGCGTGATGATTATCATTCCTGGAGAATATTGCGTAGTTCAAGCTTTTCTACAATTCCCAACCCAACCACCATTACTACTGCTGCACTTTATACCAAGAACAGAAGCAACCAGAGAAAAATACATAAAATGCGTCCTCGTGAATAATATCATGTGTTGCTGGTGATGACGCCAGAGCTGCTGCTGCTTCTGTTGTTGTGGGAGTATTGCCGGTTAATAAAATATTCACAACTGTTGGATCTCTGTGGTAGTGGTCTCTTTTTGTGAAGAACGTCTCTGTGAAAATGCGACGAATTAGGAATACGTAAAACGCAGACTTTCTATATATGGCTCTTTGTGGAAAACACAAGGATAATCAGAGTGAACCAACGGCAAGGTGAATGGAATAGAGATTTTTTTAGAAAAAAGAGAGCGACATCATCAAGCCATACAGAAAAAAAATACTTGATGATATGATGATGATACTTCCACTTTTTCCGTTTTCAGTCTTCATCTTCCCGATCTTATTTTTTACTAGGGATAATACTCAGAGAAATGGATATACATAGAAAAAGAGCAGAAGAGCAGAGAAGAGACGACAACGACAGAAAAGAAGGACTTGGTCTTGCACTTAACTTTAATGTGAAGAAGCTCATGTTGTTAATGAATAATTCATAGAGGAAAAGTGGAAAACACGAAAGAGTGCTTGAAACATGAACAAGCAAGTTGTGCTCCTTGTACTACTATATGAATCCAGTATAGTTTCTTTCTTCAGAGAGTTCTTCTTGTTCCTTCTTCGTCTTCTTGTTCATAATACATATTTTTTGAACAAGGAGGCGATGCTCCTTTTCATTTTACCAACATAAAAGTGGCATATTCCATTCCATTTTAAAGAAGACAAGAGAGAAGAGAAGGACATCAGAGAGCTTGGGAGAGTTTTTTGAGTTTTAGGCTGGAAAATGGGAAAAGGCGAGTGGAGAAGAGAGTCTCTTCATTTCATTCATTCATTTTCGCTCTCTTTCTATCCTTTTTTCATTCATCCGCCGCCTCTCTGTTTTTGACTAGGGCTTTTGGCTTTTAAACCCTTTTTTACCCTATTATCATGCATATTTTCCATGCGTAGATGTAAAATGAACCAAGCCAAGTGTCAGGCCAGCTTTTTATTATGAACTTGTGTGAACCTCACGTATTACTAGACACATACAAATATCTTATGATACTACCAATGACGATGATCATCAGTGCAGTGGTTTGGTTTTCTTGTTACTTTTTAAAGGTTTCTTATTTTTATCCCAATTTTAGTCTTTGAAGCTTCCAATGAGCCAACTCAGTTGATGACTGAAATGATACATTCTCTCTGTTTTTAAATGAATGGCTCAAGAAAAAGATGTGTCGGCTCTTGAGCAACTTGTCTCTTGTCGACCTCATCATCATCCATCCTGTCTGTCTTTTTGGTTTAGAGGGGAAGGGAGGATAGAGGTATCCATCCATTTTATCATTTTCGTCTTGTCACCATCAAAAAATATCATGATCATCATCATATCCTACTCCTCATATTATTCCTATCCACCCAGAAAAAAAACTGATTGCTTCTGCATTCTGCACACACAGTGCGTAGCTAAATATTATGCACCAGCAACACCACCAACGCAAAAAAAAACTTTAAAAACAACATCACTTCATCTCCCAAAGTTCATCTAGATAATAAATTTGTTCTCAGGTAAGGTGAAGAACCCTAATATTTCTCCGCTCACTTTTTTCAACAAACCCATTTTAGCAGTCGTTATGCTCAACATCTCATCAGTCACGCAACTTGCGTACAAAAATAAGCTCAGAGTAGTTTACATGCGTATTATATACCTATATCAAACTAATTAAATACACTAGACAAGTAGACTAGTCATTAAAAAGCTTTTGAATATTCAACTTTTTTTTCTTGGTCTTCTTCTCCAACTTCACCATATTTTTGGGTAATAGCTTTATATACACATTTCTCCAGAAAAACCCTAAAACTTTTTTATAGATTCTGCCACTCTCTCTTTTTTTAACATTTTGCTCCATAAAAAACTGCGTATTATAAAAATATAGTTCTCTACTACACGCAAAATGTACAAGCTTATTTTTACAAGATCACTCTTGCTATTTTTCCACTTACACAACCTACCACAGTCATCTCTGGTACTACTCTCCCAGGATTGTATTCTCAAGTGGAGAGTAAAAACTCCCCTAAATCTCCACTAATTAGACCAAATGGCATTTCATTTTCGGAGAAAGAACAAGTTTTCTTTTTTTCAAGTCTGTTCTCCTTCTCCCCTTCTTCCTCTGTGCTCTGCTTGCTTACTTCCTCCTTTAGGAAAATTTTCATTCACTTTCTTCTGTTTCCGATGAACACAGCGCACAGCAGCACTGAGAAAAGATCATTTTGAACTTTTTTTCTCAAGGAAAAAAGTGAATCAGAGAAGAAGGTCTTTTGGTCTTGTGTAGTTTTTCACAGGGTGTACATTAGCCAAAGAAGAGCAGCAGGTTTTTAAGACGAAAATAGCAGCGCACACTAACCAAAAGCTTTTCTGTTCTTCGTTTTCCTTAAGATTTATAATAATAATGTGTGCGCCTTTACTCCTTACTCCTGCTGCTATTTTCTACTTTACAGAGCTTTCTCCAAAGTAAAATTTTCAATTTTCCTTTTCTCTTTCACTTCCTTATAGCTTTTCTTTCTATGATGCAAGCATGCTTGTTATTATTAATATACAGCCAACCACCAAGAATTTTCTTGTGCTATAGCCAGTTTCATTCCTTTTTCCAACCAGAAAAGATATATCCCGCTGCTATTATTATTTTGTAAGCCTTTATGTCACCAATAAATCTTTTTCCTCTTTTTTTGGTGGTGGTGCAACCAGGAGCAGCCAAGGCTTCAACGGAGAATGATAGATTGGCTGGTTGCTGCTGCTGGTTTGCTGGTTCTGTTTTTCTCTAAAAAGTAGTAAAAGGATAAATATATGCGTTTTTGGTCTTGTTGCTTTTTCCGCTTTAAAATTATTATTATATGGCCCTGTGTAGTAATAAAATTGGAAAAGGAAGGATACTACTAAAAAGGCATGTATTTACCAAGTACAGTGGTTTGGTTATCAATAATATTGCCATTTGTTATTGGTATACTGGTACTGTATTGATATGCTTTATATAGCAGCATATTATAGTTTTGTGTAGTGTTTTCCCTCCCGTGTCGTGTGTCAACTTATTTTTATTGACTAGCATTAAAGGGTTAAAGGATATGCATAAAATGGCAAGCAGGAAAAATAATAATTTTCTGGGATACGACAGGAAAAGGAAAAGTTTATACAAGCTAAATTGAGTAGGTACAAAAAGGCAAAATATTAATTTACTCTTTTTCGTTACGTCGTGTCGGTATTTATTTATGCAAAGAGCCAAAAAGGAGAGAAGGGCAAAGGAATGTCTTTGTGCTTTGTGAACTTGATAGATCTTGAGATTCCGTGAGCAAGTAGACGAGTAAATATACCTATAATTTGTATTAAATTATGAATGAATATGATTATAATTATTTTTCTAAAGGAAATTCTTTAGTTTTAGTTGCTGAAGTGCTGGAAGGGTTATGACAGACGCACACATGAGATATCCAAAGTCCAGCAAAATCTGGACAGTTGAAGTGTCATGACCTGACCTGACACAACATGACATAAACATCAGACTTTATAACCAGTTAATACATTAGAAAGACTGTGCAAGTATGAAGACTGTCGAATCTAAACCTTGTTTTATGCTGTTTAATTTCACCTGGTTATAATGTGGCGTAAAAGCAACTCATGAAAAAGAAATATGATCATTATTCCGCATAAAATCTGGTGAAAGTGAAACATTCTTCTGAAAATCTGCTCAAATTGCAAATGTGCTCCATGAACCC
This sequence comes from Entomobrya proxima, assembly GCA_029691765.1. Taxonomy (NCBI): domain Eukaryota; kingdom Metazoa; phylum Arthropoda; class Collembola; order Entomobryomorpha; family Entomobryidae; genus Entomobrya; species Entomobrya proxima. The sequence continues at coordinate 13,874,634 of CM056171.1, read as the reverse complement.
TTCACTTCTTCTTTAGCCCCAGAGAAAATCCATTTCTGCTACAGTTTTTAATGTCAGCACCAACTACAAGATATAATCCATCTACGTAAAATATATATAATATGCCCAGAAGATGAAACGACAACGTAGAAGGAAAATGAAAGCAGCAGCCGCAGGAGGTCATATCATATATGCTTTACGTTTACACAGGATAAAAAAATATCCCGATTTCTGTACATCTGCTTGCCTGCACTCTCTGCACCTTTTCATTCGTTATTTCTCTGCAGAAAATTCTATAGTCAGCTTTCATTTTATTTCCGCTCTGTATTCTTTCTCTCTTTCTGTGTGTGCTTTTCCATCCAGAGTCTCAGTTTCTCTCTGGTACAAATTGGATTAGATTAAGATGTTCATTAGATATGTGCATTCTGACAAGAACAAAAAAAGATGAGTTGAGTTGAGCGCACACTATACACACACAGAACACAGAACAGAAAAAGATGAAAAAGGGAAATCTCAGTGTATTTGTATTACTAAGCTCAGCATAGACAGAACCTAAACCTAGAGACTAAAGTAACTAAAGTTTGCCCAGAAGAGTACACATTTTCCTAGCGATTCATTTTCACAAGCTATATTAGTATCCCGTTTTTCCTCTCTCCTTTTTATTTTTTCAGCAGAAAAAAATTAACGCCCAGAGATTCTCCAGACGCCTTTTATTATTACAATCTGCTTTTGTATTGCAACATGATATCCTCTGCTTCTCTGTCTGTTTCCATATTTTTTTGCGCTCTCTCCTTCTTGTTTCATCTTTTCATCATTTGCTATTCTGCACTTATTATTTCCATTTCCAACGTTTACAAAACCAGAGCACAAAAAAAGAAAAATCAATTTTTGTTTCAGCCCTCACAAATCTAAAACTATAATACAGCTCCACCAACTCTGCGAGAATAATAACCAGTTTCAATCTCTTCCAAAAGAATATTATTTTTCCGTTGAAATTTACTGTTTATTATTTCTTCTTCTTTATCACTTCTCTATATCTCTTTTCCAGTTTTTCTAATTCCGTGTTTAAAATTACGACTTTTTTCAAATTACATTTCTCATCGCCAAATAATACATTTTTTTCGCACCATCATTCCTCCCTCCAACATATTATATTAACATGCAAAACAAGCTGCTAAACATTTTTCTCTAAATATTTTCTAAATGAACATTTTTTTCTTCTTAGCAGCATAGCAGCCCAGCATGTATATTCGTGTATCTCCAAAAAAAAATTCCAAATTGCACGCTTGATTTTTTTCCTTGGAAAAAATCTGTCTACATTTTTCCTCTGAAAAAATACCAACAAGCTTACACAATAATAACAAACAACACAACAGTATGCAGCATTCCTCAGCACACACTTTCCATTTAATTCTCGTTTACTCTCTCTTTTCCAAACCAAAAAAGAAAGTCTCCTGCTGCTCCAAAGTTCCTATGCATCCCGACTCACGATCCACGATTCACGCTACATCATTTTTTTCTGTCCTGTCTCCAGTCTCCACATCCAGTCAGTAGTGTGCTTTCTCTCTTTCTTGCACCAGCTTCCGTTCCTTTTCTCCTTTCCACTTGACTTGGCCTGCTCAACAAGCGGAATTAATAGAAATCTAATAGGAAAAGCAACTACCTACTAGAAACTACACACACTTACTCCTTTCCCTTTTTATTCTTCTTCTTCCTTCCTCCCGTCTCCTGTTCTTGTTTTCCTTCTTGACGATAACTAAAGCTTGTTCTACCAGCAAGAAAAATGCCCAAAAAAACTGCGTAGGTATCCACACTGGAAGCATATAAGTGTATAAAGTGAAAGGAATGTGTTGCCCAATAAAGCATTATAAATCAGTAGCAGCAGCCAGTTCTGTACTAGGCTACTACACTGCTTCTGCTGCAGCACAGGATTTTTATCACCTGCCAGATTCCTTTTTTCTTCAGGATTTTCTCCACCACACCAGCAACACACTAGACCTACTTATATCTATTTGCAAGGTAGTATTACACATTACACACTCTGCTTTGTATTGTGCATGCAATGCCGGAAAATATAGGGATCAGATTGCCCGTGAAATATTGCGTGAGTTGCCTCATTCATTTATTTTCCCGTTTTCCACATTTGATCAGATTACATTCTACCTGAAAATGTATATCGGATAGAAGAATATCGCCGGATACTCACTCACTTTCTCCCTGCATCTGCACTTTTCCCCCTTTATAACAACTTGCTACACAAAAACCAGCAATAAAACGGCATTTTTGGCATTGGCTATGGCGCTAGAGCTAGAGACTAGACTAATGTGCAACATTTATAACAACGGGCCGGGCAACACACACGAAAAAGACGAAATACCAACACACTCCTCTATAAAATGTACATTTGTTATTATACTTCCGTCGTGGTTTGGTTTTACCCTCTTGTCTGCAACAACGCGCAACTATCCATTTTATTACAGGTATCATCATCCCTTTCATCGCTTTTCCTATTGAAAAATATATAGATAGACCCAGACCACATAATAAAACCATAAGGCAGTTTTGCAGCTATAACTATCCCGAATAAAATATTGGACACACACAGGCCATGTCATCAGTGCTATCAACAACATCAGCAGAAAATGGAAGGAGAAATGGTGATACTGACAAATTCCCGTTAACTACTTGCTACACACACACATGCACAGTCACAAGCTTTTCCTTCCTGTGTGTCTACTTTACACAGTCAAAAAGAAGAAGAATGGCCACACACGCAGCAGATATATTATAACCAGAAAATGTTGGCAATGTGGCTACTGTGTAAAAAAATATTATACACATTTTAGTACTAAAATCCTTGAGACAAAAATCCTCTTCGGTTTGATATAAAGTATTCATGTGAAAAATATACAGCTAAAAAATTTGTTAGAACAAAAACATATTTTTTTTCGGGGATTGTATTGATTTTCGCCTTTGGTTTTGAAAAATATATATATGCAACCTAATGACCTGATATTTGTGGTGGTGGAGGAGAAAAAAAGCATCCAATCCGATTCTCTCTATGCTTTGGGGAAAATTTATATGATGGGTTTTCTCTGGAAATCGATTCTCCAAGAAAAAAAAGATACGGGAACACGCCTAGTTTTTCTGCAAAACTGACACCACCGCCAACCGCCACGCAAAATGGTAGTCATAAAGTTAAAGCTGCATTAAATGATAAAATAAGTCCGAAAAGCTTATGACTTTTCTATGCAAACTTGACTTTAAAGCAAAAAAATCGAATTATGTATCATCGACGCAGTTCCACCCACGCACAAATTTCTTGTCAATTTTCTTGTTGTTTCTTTTTAAAAAAATTGAAATTGAATCCTCTGTTTTTTTACTACTGCACTCGCACTACTGATGACGATGCTCATCATCAGCACTGCAGCAAATAAACCATGTTCAAACGTTTTTTTTTCTTCTGCGTCACACACCACACATGCTATCGCATCAGTTTTGATATCCAATATTGCATTTTCCCCCGCTGACATTTATGACACGGGGTTCCCACACCCCAAAAAGAAAAAAAGAACCCCAGCAGCATACAATGATCATAATAATATTGCACTCTATGCAGACCCTAAAAAACGCAAGCATATATTGAACCGCGTGTGTCACGTCACACACACATAGCTTTCTGTATTATTGCATCACATATATTCACTCCAGAAGCAGCAGCATTTTATTTTCCATTTGAGTAAAAACGCCTTTTTCCAAGAAAAGTTGTGAATATTCTTCTTGCTTCTTGGGCGTCAAGTGTGTTTGTCACTTTATTATTGCCCAACCAGAAAAAAAGCAAAATGAATTTCATTTCAAATATAATATGCCATCTTGCTCTCTCTTCCTTCTTTCAAATATATTTATTGCCATTATTATTCCCATTATAATAATAAATATTACACGCTTCTCTATATTTTCGGGGGAAAACGCAAGAAGATTACCTAAAATAGAAAAAAGAAAGAATATCTCTCTATATATTTTTTTTCTTACCGTGCAACAGGGCTGCCACAATTGACAGCGCGAGCGTCCACTTGGGAATCATCTCACGGATACCCATCTTCTTTATTCTCCTTCTTTATTCACTTTCTTCTGTATCCGCGTGTATACCGTTGGGTCTATTGGCAAATATATCGCAATCGCAAAATGTTTCCTTTCTTTCTTTAGGCACAAACCAAGAAAACTCTTCTTAGAAAAGCCCCTTTTCACTGGCTATGGTTTGCTGCTGTGCTTTCTCTTTTTTTCTTCACAGGACACTTTTTTCTTTCTTTGGGTGGACTCCCCCAGAAAATGAAATGGATTATTATTGTATGGTTCCCTGATTTTGATACACTGTTTTTTATCCAGCCAATAAAACAAGCCCGGCTATTTATGTACTCTCTCTGGCTAACTAGACCTAATATTCCTGTCTTGTGTGTGCGCTTCTTCTTCTTCTTAAGAATATATATTAAATTTTTTCCTTCCTTTCTTTCTCGGCTTGTCACCCGGTTCGATGGCCGTTCACTGTTTTGTCTCCCTTTTTTGCACCTAAACTAGCTATCTATCTATCTTTTTTAGTGAAAAAAAACTCACTGAAGAAGATTATTACACCAAAAAAAACTTCCTTTTTTGCTTGAGCAGCTTGAAACAACGCGGGATACTACTAGAGTATATATCTATCTACTAGGTACATATACACTTCTCACTTTTTTTTCCTTTATTCTCTCTCGCCTTGTCACTCTGCCACTTTCATATTCTTGCCTCGTCCTCTTTGGTTTTGGTTCCCTATTTTTTTCTTTTTTTTCAGAAAAATGCCACTTGGTTGCTTGTTGGCAGGCAGGCCTTTTCTCTTCTCCTTCTGGCACCTGCTCAATCTTCCGAGAAAAAGAAAGGGAGAGAGAAAGAGAAAAAACTGTCAACTTATTCTTCTTCCTTGCGTCGTCGTGTGTCGCGTATAGAGGCTTGCCTTTTGTTCCCCTGAAAATAAAGAGAGAGAAAAAAACGTCTTGTTAGCGGATTGGATTGGGAGGAGGATACTCAGGCACTTTTGGTATATTAGTATGTTATTGCGTAAGTTTATAGATGACATGATGACGTGATGGTGGTAGGCTGTTGTGCAATGTGAGATGTGAGTGTGTGTGTGGTAGCTAATATGATGAAGCATAAGGATACATCTCTAGAATCCGTTGAAAATGCCGTTTTTGTGTCAAATGTAATGCCTTTTTAATAAGTGTTTTATGGAGAGAGATAGACAGCCGGAGAAAGTGAGAGAGAGATACAGTATGCTTCCGTTTTTTCTCTGCAAAAAAGGAAATATGTTCTTGGGGAAAGTTTTTTTCTTCGTTCCTCAGAGGAAAAGATGACTTTCTCTTGGAGGCTTTGAGGTAATAAATCAGATCATAAAAACAGTGTCTTAAGAATTTTCAAGGGAGAAAAGTAAAAGTGGGGAAATGAAGATGTGGCGACACACACTATAGTGTGTGTAGTGTCATTATTAAGGGAATAATTTTTGGTTTAATGTGGGTAATGGGGTATTATTTTTATTCTTTTAGTGTGGTAATTCTTTTTGGCAAAAGGACTTACAGCTGCAGCTTGTTCTAAGACAGAAGAAGAAACAGGGACATAAAAAAGATGATAATGACAGAGGAATGAAGAACAGATAGTAATATGGATGTAGTAGTGAGTAGAGTGTAGTAATAGCTGTGTAATGGCTATAATGATTCACACTAAGAGAAAGTAAGTGTATGGATATGTGGGAGAATGTAGGGTTGTGTGAATGCCTGAGTTTTTTATTAGTTTATTGCCTAGAAAGAAACATATTTACGAGGTGAGTCAACGCTGACTTGGGAGAAGTTACAAGGCGAGAGTTTAAGGCGACAGGAAAAAGCGCATTTTGAAAATTTACAGAATTTTTATTTAAAATAGTGAGTATGAAATTACACTTTTATGGTGGAGTCTCTAACAATTCACATCAAGAATTTCCAAATCACCTAATTTTTCGTGAACACTCGCATGGACCAATTTTGACATTACACGACGTTCAACTCCTAACCCAAAAATTTTCTAGAGTAAGTCAACTCATTCCCTAAAAATCCTCTAGTTTTCAACTCAACTATCCCTTTGTAACCCCACCTTGTCCCCAATCCTGTCCCTGTCATCACGTCACAATCCCGCAAAAGTAAAAGTGTATTAATGAATGCTATAATTCTAGCCCCATCACCACTGATAAAACAGATAATGCTAGTTTGTACGTTTTCAGCTAGTATGTAGTAGGTGATTAGAAATTTCACTCATTTTTACTGAAGCCCCATGACGTGACTTGCGTGTTGGCTTTTTATTCTCCGCAAAAACCTAACGAAAAAAGAACAGTAAAGTACGCATTTTTTTCTCTTTGGTTAGATTAACATTTTTGCTGAGTACATGCTCGTGTTAGTCTAAGGATGATGATGACAGAGGCACACGGCACACTAGTAGTAATAAAAAATCGAGCCAAGTTAGAGATAATGGCTAAATTATACGTTTTTTACACTTTATGACAGTATTCCTTTCTCGCCTGTTATTTTTAATAACACGTTAGCTAGCACATCATCATCATCCCTGTTGGCTTGTCTTGTCTAACCATCTACTATTTTAGGCCCAGAGGTGCTAAAGCATTTTTTCACCACCACCTATTCTACATTTTCCACATTTTTATCAACCAGCTTGTTCTGAGTAGACAGACAGGCATAGTGAGCAAGAATGAAGTGTCATTTCCGGAGAAAAGAATACTAGACTTGCTAGCTAGCAAACCAATTGCTTTCTCTCTCCAACTTTTGGCTTGGTTGTTTCTGGCTTGTCACTCAACTCAACATTGTACTAAATTGAAAGAGTCAATTTAGAGTTCGGGAGAAAAACACAAAAATTGGATATATAGGTTTTTGCAGCAAGCTGCATTTTTACATATTTTTGCCATAAGCCATCCGCCTCCTACACCGCCATCACCGCACCAACAAGTTTAACTGGAATTCAGGCCAATAGAATATGTTGAGAGTGTAAATTTGCCAAAAAATATGTGTGCGTGTAGGTATATATTTTTTCCTTGCTTTTTGCATTTTCTTCTAAAAGAAAAAAAATGCTCAACTGGTTGGTTTTGGATTTCTCCCAGAAAAAAAATCTCACCATATTTCAACCGTCTTTCTGTGTTTCATCCTCTAAAAATGCAATTCAGCGGAGAAAATTGAGTCTAAATTTGAATTTGCAATTCAATACACTCTCTCTGGGTACATGTGCGTCGTCTTCCTGCTAAAAAACTGTGTGATATTCCGTTTCACGTGAGAAAATCTTAAACGATTTTTCTTCTTTCTGAATTCACCGAGCAGCTAAAGATAAGCTAAGATGACGGGCTGGATTATCATTATGAGAAATAAATGGGGAAAGAATTTGAATACATATGCTTTTTTTGGACAGGAAGGCAGAAATCTTTCTTTTTGTATCCAATTTCCAATCTTTACGCAATTCAGCAGAATTGAAACACACGGGCGAATAAAGGTGTGTAAATGGATTTGCAAAAAATATGTATTCAAACGAAATCGGTGAAAGTTTTGTGTGTAGTGATTTTCCATTTCTGGTTTATTTTTTCGCAAGTGTTTATTGCGCAAGCTATATAGAGTTTTATTTCGATTTATTTGATTTTTTCCCTTCCAAATAATATTCCACTTTGCGTGTACGCAATACTCTCTGATGTCACGTTGAAAAAAACGGGATCGAATATCACATCCAAAAAATCTCAATTGGTTTTTGGTGCTGCTGCAAGAAAGTAGATAAAAAGTGTTTATAGGTATTTTTTCAGGGGATTATCCCTTAACCTTCCAAGTCTAACGGTATTACTGTCGTTTTCTCTTTTCTGGTGACACGACCATGTGTGCTACACACAGACCGTTATTGTTATGTGTGATGGTATTACAAGCAAATCTAACGAAAGATCATGAACCTCAAAGTAGATCGAAAAAGAAAAATTGTATCTTATTTTGTGCTTCTTTCTCAGAAGAAAATCGCTTTTGCTCAGATTTAGAAAAAAGAGTTGACCAGTGGCTACTAGTATACAAGTTTATAAGAAATTCGTAAGGCCAACAAGAAAACAACAACAACAGCACGTTTTCCAAGTAAAATAGCTTGAACGATAGGAAAGGACAAGTTTAAGCCTCTTTTCTAGCACAGTAACGAGCCTAAAAGATGATAAAGAATGCAACGCGGCGAGAGAAGGAAAATCGGGATAAAAGATTTTTTCGTGAGATTTTCTCTGTATTGGATTTTCTCTGAGAAAAACATACCGATATATATTTCAAGCTTATAAAAAATTTCTGGACAATTCTCCTTCCAGAAACTGCAGCTATCTTTCTTCAAGTGGCAAATATCTCAAGTAAAAGTAAAGTAAAAAAGGGTTACAAACTTACAAACTACTAAGAAGATGATATACTTGTAAGTGCAGTTGTGTGTGTGTGTAAAGCAAAGAGAATATTTTTAACTTGACCACTTGACCATTTCTCTATGTACTTGAAAAACTTACCCCTTTTCTATTTGATGATGACGTTATTTGGTGCGTGAGCTTTTCACTTGTAACCCAAAAGCAGATTTTCACAATTCATTACTGCACCAGTCAGTTTTGAAGCCCATCCAATTTACTCTCCAGTGTAGTCAATCGTAAAGAGTAAAACGGTGAGTCATCCAATTCACAGTGAAACCTTCTGAACGTCAACTTATTTTCCGGAATTTTTTTCTACCCTTACCGGTTAAAAACCCAGAAAACTGTTATTTTCCACCCTTTTATTCCAAAGGGTTAAAAAATGTTCAGTACTCAACACCGAAGAAAACTCTAGCAATTATTTTTTTCTCTCTTGGAAAGAAAATAAAATGCATTTCTCAGTATTCTCCTTTTCAGGTCACTAGAATTCCCAGTTTCACTTGCACTTCAGCAGCATAAAATATTTCTTTCTTTTTTTATCCTTTCTTTGTACGTGTTCCCATTAAAAATGTGTTTGCACCACTTTCCCCTTTTTTTCTCAGGAAACAACAAAAAACTACTACTGCTGGGCTTGTTCTTTGTCGACTTTTTTATAAGTACTTAATGAGTTTTTGTCTCCAGTCTTTGTTGTGTTGGATTAGTAGATAGGCTGGTTGATAGAGGAACACAACTTGACAAAAAAAACTCAAACAAAAAACCACACTTTGTGTACTTAACTGGAAACAAAACTGTTGTAGAAATCGCTGATCTTTATCCTGCAAACTGACTGGTTTCTCAGAAAGTGTTTATTTGCAAGAAAAAAGTTATGTCTTTGCAAAATTACTTGTCAATTCATCAAAGTGAGCACAATACGATGACCATCATAATAATCATTCCTTTTGACAAAAAAACATTCCTCTTCTGATTATTATTGCATTCTCACATGAACTTTTGCCATGAATATAAACTCGTCCTTTGGTTGTCAACTTTTGCTTCTGTTTTAGCTTTCCTTTTCATTCACTTTAGCCCAGTTGCATGTTTGCATGTAGTAGCACTTAACAATTTTTTGTTCTTACAACTTACAAGGCTAATTAATTAATCAACTGTTTTAGGACTACATACTTGACTTCCTTTTTTATTATTCCGTTTGTCCTCATTCCTCCAAAAAGAGAAAGCCTTTTTAGCCCAAGAACAAAAGACGAGGGTATTTAAAGATAATGAAGTGCGAAAGTACAACTTGTTTCTTTAGTAGGTTCGAGTTCCAAACAAATGCGTCATAATGCTACCTGCTGGTTCATCTTTGTATTTCCTTTAACCATTGACTTTTAGTACACTGAACCATCTATAGATACATATTTTTTTTCAAGTGTTTACCCCGGCCACTTTGTCTTCTTTTTCTAGACCAAAGAAATAAACTGACACTTGCACTTGCAGTTTACTTTCCCAATAATGTACAGCTTTATTATTGCAGACAGGGATGGAAATTGTTTCTGGAAGAACACCGGTGTTTTCAACGATCCTCTGCTCTGCTGTCAATTGTGTCTATAGACAATCTTTTTATTTTTTTACTTCTTCCCCTATCCCTAGACCTGTGTATATGGTCCTCCTGCTCTTGTTTTATTTAAGAATGGACATGAGCTCTGGACACACCTTCTGCTTTTTAGCAGCAACTTCATCCAAAATGTATTAAACTGCAAAACTCCCACACGACGACAACTGTACTGACTTGACTACCATATACCTATAAATGGCATTGGCTTCTGTAGGTAAACAGGAAACTCCGGTACAACAATAATCAGAAAAAGTTTTTTTTCTGTTGAGTTCTCTCTTTAAGCCAAGCAGCAACAGTGTAGTTCCGCAATAGAATCAAATAGAGTGTATAACGAGGCTGGAGTAATAATGATAAAAATACTACGCGCGTGAGAGCAAAAGAGCGTGAGTAACGGGCTTCCTCGAGTTAGGTTGTTGCCAGCACAGAGAGCAACTTGCAAGTGAGCTGAGAACCACTTGAGCCATCGCAATTTTGTTCGGCCAAAGCACCAAAGCAAACTTACTCTCAGAAGAGAGGTTCCATCGTCTATTCTCAATATATTTTCTACTTTATATGCTCAAGAGTTTGAACTGCAGTTAGTTATAGAAGGGAGGACAGAAGAGAAGAGAGGTGTGCTGTGTGCGTATAGTAAAGGGAGAAAAAGTAGAGACAGATGCGTTTTTTGAAAAGGGAGGAAAAATAGATGTGTATTTTATGGGCAGATGCGTGGTGGTGGTGGTTGTTGGTGGTTGCTTTTGGTGGAGGAAAGATACTCATCGGCTCTTATACGGTTTTTCGTCTTCCTCAAAAAGATAGTGATACTTTTAAAGAGAGGTAGTTACAGTTAAACTACGTGGGATCACTTAACTGACATGACATTATACCAATACATATTTTTAGATAGGCAGGTATACTTTCTATGAAAGGTAGATGACTTTACCACTACACCCTTCGTATTGAGTCGACTGTATTTACTTTATATATTTTTTACTTTGAAAAGCAGTCAAGAAGAAATAAAAAATTTGGAAGTTGGAGGAAGGAACAGGAAGAAGATTCAATATCGGCTTATTTTTCTTGTATGCATCATCGCGTCAATGCACACACTGCTACCAGTACTTGTACTAGAGTTTAAGATAAATGCAGTTTGATGCAGTTAAAAAAATACACGCTAGTAACTTGCAAGGTTGTTGTTCTGTGTATTTAGCTTCCTCCTCCTCCTGTTTTCATAAATATCCCATTATAAACTCACGTTTGAATTAACTTCAAAAGCAGTATTGGAAAATTGGTAAGAAAAGCCGTAGTAAATTGATTGATGACTAGCTATTAAGCGGAAAAGTAAAGAAAGCCGAAGAAGTATATTTTAGCATAATAATGATATATTATATGGACTACACGCGCAGAGGGTAAATGAACGGTAATAATACGCACCTGATACGCACTTTTTATAATGTAAAAAGATATGAAGTTGTATTTTTTAAATATGAAACTAGTTGGTTTGTACCTCCATCTTGTTTTCTTTTCGTTTGTTGTCATCCTCCTCCGCATGAATCAATGAATAGTAAACTAAACACACATAATCATCGTTGTCTTCGTCAATCCGCCTAAGTGCATATATGCTTTGAAGCCAAAAAATACACCGCCAGTTTACTAGAAAAATGAAGATGTACCTTCCATTCGTTTTTCCCAAAAACTTTGTTGTGCCATGTGCTTTACAGTTCACCAGACAAAAACTTTCTTCCTATTTTTACCTTTCCTCTCTGCATTTCCAGGAAAGAACAGGACTCTGAACTCTTTTTAAAAAACCCTGAGCAGCATATATGTACTCCCCGTTTTACAATCACCAGAAAAAGCTAAACAAGTAGGTTGTTTGTGTTGCTAAAATATTCATGTGAAAAATTTTCCTCATGCAAAAAAACTAACTTTCTTTTTTGCTTCTTTTTCCTAAGGAAAATTTCCTTAGATGTCAGCCAATATAACTGTTCATGCTACAATATTTTTTCTCTTCTTCCGGTTCAAAAACTCTGCATTTCCCATGCAAGGCTTAACATGTAAATAAGATAAATGTTCACAAAAAATATTTTGCTACCTGTGCAGTAGCAGTAGCAGTAAACCATCTTGATATATAAAATGACTCACACGATGTTGTACAACCAACCATATTCTCTGTTTTTTTTTGGCTGAATGGACTTTTGACTAAAAGTTGTGATGAAGGTATACAACCATTACCCAGCCTACATGCGTGTATTATTAATAAGATAGAGCTGTCACCTTTTTTTCCTTCTTCGTCGCTGCTACTTTTTTTACGTAATAAGTTTTCTTAAAGTAGCAACCCCGCCGAAAAGAAATTGAACTCCGGGAATAAATTTTTCTTAACTCTGGAGAGCTATGGTCTGCTGATAATACCTCTGCTGAGTTTTCTGTTGTATTTACTATTTACCCAGCCTTATTTTTCCTCCCGTCGTGTTTTTTCAAATTAATGTTTATGAACTTTCTGCTTTCTACACAGTCAAAATAGAAGAACACAAGGTTTGCATGTTATGTCATCGTCTTTTTCTTCTTAAATTTCTGTTTAAAGAACTCAATTTTTACCTGCAAGCTTTAATATCCACACCCGGGGTTTCTTTTCTTTTCTCTTGTGCTTCATTATTGTCGTTGTCGTGCGTGTCTCGTGTGTCTTGTTGTTTTTTAACAATGTTAAAATGCACACGCGCCTAGCTCTCATATCATCTATCTTGTTAAGTTTTTGCCCTAAGTAGGTTTAACAGCACCAGACTGGTGACGACGACGGTGGTGATGATGACGATTATGATATTATTATTCAGCAGGATTTTCTTTAATCGAACAAGAAAGGCGAAACGATTTGATATACGAGAGGATATACAAAACTTACTTTCTTACAATTCATTCCACTCCAATTTTCCGTCCGAGCATTAAACATTCTTCTACCAGTCAACATGTTTTCATATTCATGTGTGCATATTACTTCATGTTAAGTTTTTTTGGGCTTTGAATTTTTATCTTGGCTTATCCATATCCATTTTCATTATTCTGCCGGTTACGCTGCTGCTGTGCTGCGAAAAACTCGTGAGTAACAAACGGCGAATGGACAAAAGAATGAATTTGAAAGCAGCTGCTAAAGGAAATACAACAACGAAAAAACGTAAATCTACACCTACACCATTTTTTCTATTCTATTCTACCAGCCCAACAATAAATAGTCCACTGAAAAGGTAATCCAATGTGGTATTATCACACAAGCCATTATACTTACCTTTTAAACTGTTTTACTCAGGTGAGCTGTGTATTTCCTTTCCCAAATTTTTTTCTTGTTCCTTTTTCCTTAAGAAATTTGTTGGCTCGTGCCAAGCCAAAAAGAAGAATGAACTTCGCTTCTGGCCTAACCTTTTTTTGTTGGCTTGGTTTCATAATTTTTTTCTCTTTTCGAGAGACAAATAAACATACATACAAACTTTAGCGAGAAAAAAAGTGTGCCGATGCCGCCAACTAGTTTGCCAAATAGACTCATATAACTTAATACACAATTTTTTTATATTTTGAATAATTTCTTTTATGCAAGCCCCTAAGTAAGTGCGTGCGTATGTGCGTGTCAGCTGCCGCTGACTGCCACAAAACAGCCCTAATCATCATTATTTTTCAGGTGATGATTATGATTGCTTGCGCAAAATGAGAAAATATTACGCAGTTTATTTTTTAATTATTCCCTATTCATTCCCCACATCTCTCTATCTTCGTGCCTGCCTCTGCGTCTTTATCATATCATGCCGAGGTGCATTTAGTCGCACCACACTTTATTACCTTATTTATCCAGCCAAAAAAAACGAGAATAAAATCCCGCTATCTTTTTCTCCTATCTTGATTCCTCCCACTACTGAACATACACACGAACTTCCCAATTGTCGGCAGCAGCAGCGGGTCGTGTCAGTCAGCCAACGTAATCATCATCGTCATTCTATTCCCTTTAAAAACCTCGTGTTCTTTTTTTCCTCCTTTCGTCTACTTCTCTCTCTTCTAACTTGGTTTTATTGACAAGGATGAATGGCTATAACATGGAAACAGGCAACTTCCTCACTTTATCCCATTTAATACCCCGTAAAAGAGAGGATGATCTCATCATCCCCCTCTCTGCCTTACTTACTTCCCATTTTTTTGGCTGTGATGCAAATCGTTATTGTTGTCTATGGCTGTCTACTGCATTCTATGACATTGTTCATGATGTTCTTCTCTGTTGCACCCTCTCCTGTTTCTTCTTCACTTCTTTCTTTTTCCTTCTCAGAGAAAAAAAAATGACAATGGAAATAGAATGTGTGTATGAATCTGCTGTGCTTTTGTAACTGCGTGAGTACACACTACACACCCCATTTCCCCAATTTCACTCAGTCAGAAAAAAAACGAAATTGAGAAGAGACAAGACAAGACAGAGAGAGAGAGTCAGAGTGTGAGTCAGTTTTTTGGTAGAGGCTCCCCTATTCCTATATCATCCCACTACTAAATATATTCGCCCTCCTGTAACTTTCTTCCTGCTTAGTACATATATGAGCAAGTGCGTTTAATGCAATGAGCAAGCAGCAAGTCAAAAGGAAAGATAAAGTAGAGAAAAAAATGTTAAACAGGGAGAAAAGGGGGACATGGATGCTAATACAATGATTATGATGAGCAGAGGAGGAGAGCTTTTGTGCCATTATCATCAGATCGGATATATGATGTTCAAGGAAACAAGAAGCTAAACTTGCGTGAAGTTCTGAACAGACATAATCATCATCATATATTGATACGTGTACATATCACATCACATGCACGCACAACCTTTTTATATAAAAAATTATTATCCCAGAAACAAGTTGCAATTTAGTACGCTGCGCTGGCAAGAAAGTACAGAGATTCTGTTGAGAAAGTGCACCATTTACTGCTACCATTCTCCATCTCTCTGGGTTGTATCATAAATAAAAAGTGCATTTTCTTTTGGCCTGTCAGTTTTGTACAGCGATTTGCTACAGTGCAATGCACTTTTTTGTGCCGCTCCTCCATAGAATCCGTAGAGGAAACACAATAACGTAATTTGAGCAATGATTATTATTATGATTATTCTCCTGATAACTATCTCTCTGCTGTGCGGTAGCCGATCAAACACCGATATTGATACCATATATCATCTATTCACTTTTCTGCCCTTGTGTGTATCCCTCCTTGTCAGATATAATAGGGAAGTGCAGTGCAGTAGCAAGCATACCAAATCAATTGATGCCGGATGGCTATACACTTAGCAAAAAAATCGGGGAATCTTTTTACATTATTTGATTCTCTTCTATATTCTCTTGTGTGCACTAATGTTAAAAAATCGGGCATATTTAAAACTAAGCGATGAATTTTCTACTACTAGTTTCCCTACGGATGCATATACACAAAGAAAGATAGAAAGGAAAACAAGTGAAATCCATTACTTTTCCAAATTGTCTTTTTTTTCTTCTTATCTTTCTCTGTTCTATTGACATATTATATGTACAAAGTACAAAATGTTCAGCTCTATTTCTAAAGCAGGAGAAGCAGTAGGGTGCATTTTCATTTTTTTCCCTGGTACAATACAAAACGCATAATCAAACAGACTGGGATAAAAACCTACAAGCACAGCAATTTTTTACTCCATTTTTTATTATTTGTAGCCGGTTAAATTGACGATAAAGAATCTGATTTGAATAAAAAGTCGGCTGCTGATGATGCTGCTGCTATGCTTCTGCTGGTTCAATAAAAAAACAACTCCAGCAAATTGTTTTCCTTGTTGATTTCAGATTGAGATTTAACTCCTTTTTTTCATTCTCTGTTTTTCCCCCGACACAACACACAAAAAATACAAGAAGAAAAGACCAGAGACTAAGTATTGCATCTCACTCAGCACAAAACAGACGACAAGTCATCGGGATCGTCAACATAATCCTAAAAAATAACGCGTAATGGATCACTTTCTGTCTGTTCTGTGTGTAGGTGTTTTACACGCAAACACAATCTGCGTTCTGTTTGTTGTATAAATTACTCTTGTCAAGATGAGACTACACGATCATGGAATCATTTTACTTTGAAAATAATAATATTCTGAAAAAAACATCTCTTTATTTTTTCAAATGTTGACTTGCTCTTCAATAATACTCCAATACTCGTCATATAGCATTATCGTCATCATTTTTATTTCTGAATTCATTTCATTTCATCGCATCCTCCTGAGCTCAGCGCGACCCTCATATTTTGGTTTTGATCTCTCTGTGTCTCTTGACTTTATATATTTTTTCCAGTTTTCTACTTCCATCCATTTACTAGCCCGTTCTGTTTCACTTATTTTTATGGGATTCCAGTTTAATGTGTACACGACTACTCATCTCATCTCCATTTCCCCCTTAACTTCCCTTTCCATTTTCATCATAAAAATACATACCCATACTTAATTTTTTTATCCACCCACTACTCTATTCTCCACTCATATGTGTATTTTGTAAATAGGTACACACACATACATTTTTGTTGGGTTTTCGGTCTTTCTCTTTCTGTTTTCTGGTGTGAGCATTCCATTTTATATTTTCATTCTTTTTGTCCATCCATAATACTAATGCCATGAGTTCAACAAGAGAGATGAGTTTTTGTAGAAGCTACTACTGTGCACGGTTAACTGCACACACATGATGGAAATGTGATACTGATACTTAAAGGCACACACAGAGATACACACAAAAATATTTTTACAGAGAATTGCCTCTACATGTCTCTTTTGTTGTTTTCTGCGGCTAATGTACATGTTTGTCCACCGTGACGAATGGAAATGCTGGCGATTACACAACAACAGCATGGTAATAATAATAATATGGTATAAAGCAGGCAAAAGTCAAAATATCAAAAGCGACAGAAAAAGAATGAGTCACGCCACGCTCTCTCTCTAATAAATTGTATACCTAACTAACTTCACGTACACAACAAACAAACAAAATATATCATAATATTTTTCTGAGAGAAAGGACGATGAGCATCTATATAACAAGTTATACTTTTAACATTCTCAACATATCACGACAAAGTTATTTGTGCAATGCACAATGTATTGTGGCAATAATGAAGATGATGACGATGACAATGTGGACAAAATGACTTTTTAATTTTAACCTTTCATATTTTTTCCTGATTTTCTAGAGCTGAGCTACTGCTGTACCAGAGCATAGAAAATGCTCGGTTTTTTAAATGCCAAAAATAATATGACAAGCTTGCAGCCTGGCGTTTGGCGCTTGAGTGACACGCACGGCCTTCACGAACGATCAGTAGAATGAGTTGTAGGAGTGGAGTAGAGTTTGCAGGGGTGATTGTGATATTTATTGTGACGGACGAAGGAGAGAAAATGTGAAATGGTCTGAGAGAGAGTATGAGTGGATGACAGCCAAAGTCAAGTCAGGGCAAAGAGGACATTCACGTATGGCTGGAGTTGGACTATGTGTGTGTGTTTTTTCAGTTGTTTGCATTTTGTGTCCTTTTGTTTCTAAAGAGCTTTGCTTTTTGATGCTATAAGTAGGAGGAAGAAACTTTATACTTTGGCTACATATTATCGTGGCATATTACATATTATGTAGGAGGATGTTTTTTGGTTTAAATGCCATGTCAGAATTAACCAACCGAGTTTTTGAATTGAGCAACAACTATGCATGAAATGTAATAAGTAAGGACAGAGTAGTCACTACTTGTTTTTCTGGAATGAAATGATGATATAATGACCATGACGGTTTGCTTGAACTCAATAACTTGACATTAATTTTTGTTGTAAACACATTTAATTGGAAATTCGAAGCACTGTTTTGTTCATGAAAAACAATGCAATTTATTATAAAAGTCTGTTGAACAACTTTTTAAATCTCGAGAATGCAAGTTGTATTTAGTAATCTAAAATTTCTTATTTTAATAAAACGTATGAATAAATTGCTAACCTAACCACTTCCAACATAACCATAATTCATTCATACATCATAACCGCAAACTTCCCGTGCTTGATGACAAAACGTTTAACGATGGTTTGTAATAACTAAGGCGTGTGCTATCAATGCCAATTTGGTAGCAACATGCGTTGTTTAATGAAAATTGCATGACTCTCTTTTTCTCTCTAAGCAAAGCTAAATTACTTTGATAAGTTATAATGATAAGCATTTTATAGTAAAAATGGCATCTTATGTGAAAGTCGGTTGGATAACTGTAGCCACTATCATTTGCATAACATCCACTGTGCATACTTTTCTGGACACAAAATCTCCCATTGTGATAAGTTATA
The DNA here is from genome assembly GCA_029691765.1 of Entomobrya proxima. NCBI lineage: Eukaryota > Metazoa > Arthropoda > Collembola > Entomobryomorpha > Entomobryidae > Entomobrya > Entomobrya proxima. The sequence goes on along the minus strand of CM056171.1, from coordinate 13,856,319 downwards.
GAGGAAAGGATAGCTTTTTTGGCTACTCACTAGCATTTAATAGGGGACGATGGGGAAACTTTTTGACCTACGGGGGAACGTAAGTCAAAATTGCATTTTTTCTTAATATCATGCTAACTTGGCTGTTAATTGTTACTATGTATTTTATAAAAAAGACTATTTATTGGAGCTCCCAATGAAACCCGCTACACAAAAAACACCGGTGTTGTCTGGCAATGTCGTTTTACTCCCGAATCTGATCAACTCTCCTGCTCACTTCTATCATCACTCTCTGAACAAGAACCTCCAAAACGTACATGCCACAATTATGAAAGATACGGACAGCCCTATCCTGAGCAGGAAACTGATCAAAGAATTGGGTTTACATTGGGTTTTTGGAATCGCCAGTTAGTTGTTGGTGCGCCCAGATGGAAACTGAACCAGTGGCAGGTCACGGGAACAAACCGCTGTAGCAATGAATCGCATTGTATGTTCTTTAAAATCGCTTAAAAGTCAAGTGAAAGTATGAATGTAACAAAATTAATGAATTGATTGTCCTTTAGTGATAGGCGCAGTTTACAGGTTATCCCCTGAAAATACTATTACTCCAGTGAGAAATCCGTTTTATGAGAACTCACGTAATAAACTTAATTTACACCCAAGTATTTTCATATTTTCAAAAACTGAATGAAAGTAAACTTTGAATTTTGCAGGTAACCGAGAGCACAATGGATACTCATCCAGTACCGACTTTGGCTTTTCCACCTTCCACACCTACAACGATGCTCTGCTTGTGGGTGCACCCAGTCATGGTGGGGGGTACGGTGCAATGGTACACTTTCCTAGTAGTCAAATTGCAAAATTACCCCAATCCGCTTACAAAGCCAACGCCTTTTCAGAGCGACCATTTGAAGACAGCCCAGGGTTTGGCTATAACTTAGCATCCGGTAGAACTACACAGGGAATCTATTACGCTGCTGCCGCACCTCGTGGCAAGCTCCAAAATATGTTGGGTACTGTAGCCATCTTGCACCCAATAACTTTTGTGGTTCTTGCCTCTTATGAGGGCGAGCAATTGGGTAGCTATTTTGGGTATGCGCTTGCCACAGCGGATTTAAATGGTGATGGGTATGACGAGCTTATTGTGGGTTCTCCGGGACTCACACCCGAGAGTCTTTCACTGGACTCTTACAAGAGTGCATTTGGATGCGTATTTGTTTTTGACGGGAAGGAAATAACTTGGAATGTGCAACCATTTAAAATTTGCATTAGTAAACCGGAAACTTATTCCATATCAAACTGGACGCTTGCTCGATTTGGCTCTGCCATTTGCAAACTGGGGGATATTAATGCTGACAATTATGAAGATTTTGCAGTAAGTGCTCCTTATACTGATGGCGGTGCTGGAACGGTATTCGTATTTCATGGAGAACCATGGAACGGAGGAAAATCCGTGTCGCAAATTCCTTCGCATGTGATTCATGGCAAGTTATTAGGTATACCCAACTTGCACGGTTTGGGAACATTTCTTTTGGGTAGTACGTGGAACATGGGAAAAGCTAATGAGTCAACTGGTTTATTGGACGTGGATGGAAATGGCACTCCAGATTTGGTAATGGGGGCTTCGGAATCCAATCATGTGATTGTACTTCGAACACGACCCATTGCAAAGGCTGAAATATCGGTGACATTTCATACAACCGGAAGTCAAGGGGATAGTAACCGCATTTACCAATTGCTGCCAACGCAAAAGGATTTTCGAATGAGAGTTTGTGTCAACTTCCGTTATTCTGTGAAGCTACCTAATTCAGGCGATACACTATTAGGTACTATGACATATTTTACAAAAGCAACGGTACAAAAGCAAATTATAGCATATTTCTTAATTATGTAGACACTTGGATATCCCTTGAAGCAGATCCCTTGTATAAACGCGTAGGATTTCAAGGAAAATTACAAAAAATAGAATTTAAGCAAAAACTGTCAGCCAAAAACCCAGATAACTGCTTTGACAATCCCGTGTTTGCTATTGATGAGGAGTATGCGAATGCAGATGCAAATCTTTTGGAATTTCGTGCATCTCTTTGGTACAACGAAACTAGCCTTAATGAGTATCAAGTAGCTCAACCTACCACCTTGGAAATCTCTAGTGCGCAGGACCACACCCAAAGAAACATTTACGGCGATTTTCAGCCCTACCAACCCGCACCCATACCTCCTACAAAAAGTCCTTTGGCTACCTTGGAAATTAGAGCGGACAATTGTGACACGATTGGATTTAGAAAAGTTTGTGATTCTGAACTAATTTTTACTAATGGTCCAGTAATAGATGGAAATGGCGGTATGACAGTAGGTCAGCTAAAAGCATTAACAATCTCCATGGGAATTATAAACAGGAAACAGACCGCTTATCAGGTCACGTTCCGCATAAATTGGAGTGCAAGCGATAACTTAGAAGTTCAACAGAATGCATTAACGTTTGCATGGAGGGAAGTTAGCATCGGTAAAAGAAATGACCGTTGCAAATTAACTAGACAAATTAATCAGCAAACTGAACAACGGTCATGGTTTAATATGGTACAGTGTAGTAAGTCGCTACACACTGGTACGGAAATTGGTATTCAGTTGGAAATTGGAGGCTTATCTTACATGAAAATGAATGGATCGGACTCTAAAGCAACGCTTAATTTTAATGTGGAAGTTTACCCGGAGCAAGATGAGCAAACCAAGAAAATCACAAAAAGTTTGCAGGTAACACTAAAGAATGATGTCCGACTTGGTATAAAAACTGTGAAACGGGATAACACCAAAATAGACAAAAAAGGAAAGTCGTTAGTAGACTTGAATCAAGTTTATCGCATTGAAAACACGGGAGTTACGGGGACTTCAGCAAATGCTGTGAGAGCGCAAGTGCTACTACCAATGGACATTTTGATTGCAGATCCCTCAACAGGGAGCACACAATGCCTTCCTGAAGGCTTTCAGTTTTTCCAAGTGTCTAGTCAAAATACCTTGGAGGAAAATGGAACAATAACTTATTCTACAAAATCGGTAACAATGAACACTGCAAAGGTTACAGTTAACGGAAAATATATTACGTTTCCGGAATGCTCCGAAGAGAAAAAGCAAACTTGTCAAAAAATATTATGCCAGGTAGACATGCCTGCGGATACTTCCAGAGAAATTCATATTCAAATGTACATTCAGAGAAAGCACATTGGTAAGATTTCCACACGCACTTTACATTTATAAATATTTTAAACTTTTTGTACAAAATATTTCTTGAATTTGCAGAAAAACTTATTACGGAAGAAACGGAAGGCGTTCGCGTGTACTCTTCCGGTTCCCTATACTTTTCCCAAAAGTTTATCCAAAAGGTTCAGGGCATTTCTCAAAGCGAGTTTCGTACCATACCCGGTATTCCCGCATGGTACTTTCTAGCTTCCGGAGCAGGTGGGGTAATCCTCCTTGTTCTGGTAACCGTCGCCCTGTTCAAGTGTGGCTTTTTCAAAAGAAAGACAAAAGAAAAGTTGAAAGATTTGAAAAGACGAACTATGATGCATTTGGACCAAGTTGATATGGACACTTTAAGGTCACTTAATACTCCTGAGGGTAATGTACAGGAAGATGAAAATTAAAAGTTACTTTAATTATTAATTACAAATATAAAATGAGCAATAAACACCAAATTATTTATTAGAAAATTGCATCAAATACCGCAATAAAATGGCTTATTCTTTTGGGTGCATTGACAAAAGCGCAATTTGCTCTAAACAAATAAAAGTGCATTGTTTAGCGCAAAAGTGGTAACAAAGTTCATTGTACACACTTTGTTGGCTTTTTGTGAAAAGGGCAGCCCACAGGAAGGACAATGGAATGACACACGACAACACAATATAATATTGCCCAAGTCAACAGCACAGTAGCCACACACACGCTTGTACATTGTATAGCCATTCTTTTGCATGTCACATAACATAACTTTTGATTTTTTGATGATGTTGATGACTACTCTCTCTGTTTTACATTCCATTTTCATTCAGCACAAGGGAGAAAAAGAACAAAAGCTGCTGCAAAAGCCACTTATTTTGATAGATGTTAACCTTCATGAGAAATTGACCAACATGGTAATTTCCTCCCCCAATATAGACACCACACACAAGCACACGAAAGATACATTGTCCATTGAACATGCAATCAGCCAAACTGCCTGTAATCCTTCTTAATTTTTAGTGTGTACAGAGCAGGGAAAAAGGAAGGGGTGCTCTGAAAAGCTAAAAATGAAAACGGCTTTTGTCATGAAATCTAACTGCACACTGGGTTTGCCATTTAAAAAAGTCAGCAGCAGACAAACACAAGCAGCGAGGGAGATTTACGTTCAAAAGTAAATTAATGTGAAAGGGAAATGAGCAGCAAATGCAATGGACGATGAGAGAAACTCTGAACAAAAAGCATTATTTTATTACTAATTTGGGTGGATGGACATTTGCAAGAATCAAAATTAAATTTACCAGCGTAATGCAACAATGATGATAACTCAAAGCCGAAAATTCGTCGAGGGTGGCTATGTGGTGTGCTATGCTGCACTAATGGTAAAAATGGAAATGATGAGTATACAGAATACAGGCAATTGAATACACATATACACGGCTGGATAATAGGAATATGATGATAATAATGGTAAATGGGATGCGAAGAACAATGGAAAAATAGAAAAAGAACACAAGTCAGGAAAATTGTTTCGTTTGGTGGTGGTGATGGTACTACAAGCACACACAAGAGAGATGAGCAATGAGCCTGATGACAGGCCAAACTGGGCACAAGCCATTTCTCTGTCTGTATCTGCCTCTACTCTTTGTCTAGATGTTGGGCCATGGTCCATTCCATTCATTAGTAAAAAACTCTCGCAGAAATTGCTACGTTTATGGATAATGGAAAAAGAGATGTGATGTGATGATAGCAGCAGTGGTGGTGGTAGTAGCAAGTCATCATAATACAATTATGACGGATGATGATCATATTACCTTTTTGAGCAAAGAAGCATCTGCAGCAGCAGGGAAACAACAGAAGTAAAAGCATAAAAGCATGAATATGAGCATAATCATCATCGGCAACATTTCGTCTCTACTACTCGGCTGCTCATCAACAGGAATAAAAATATGATCAAGAGAGATATGATGACATGAAGGGTGAGTTTAGTAGTTGTGTCTGTCTGTCGATCTGTCTATGTGCACTGTGGTGGCGGTGTTAAAATATCCACCCAACAACAAAAAGCAAAGCGAACTTAGCGAACAAGAGAGAATGTGTCATCATTTCTTTCTTTCCTTTGGCTGTAGGGTAAAAAGCCACACTCCAAAACTCCCAAAACTCCACTTACCCACACACACACGCACATTTTGAAACAATGTGCTTTAATGTGAAATATATTATACAGACTTTGGTGTGTAGTAGTCAACCAACTGTTATGAATGAGGCAGACCACCATCAGCGTGAATTTATTTGACTGGAGAAAATAAAAGAGAAAACATGATTAGCAGGCTATTTAGCATTTCATTATTTGAAAACTGTAATAATGTTAGTTTTTATGGGAGAGTGTGTGTGCAAGCTCATGTGTGTGTATTCATTCTATTCTTGTATGCTGATTCAATTATTATCTTCATAATAAAATATTTTACATAGAGTAACTTGTGGCATGTCATGTGGAAGCCGTACATTTCAATTCACGCTTGATTTCATTTTACTATTTCAAGTAGCATTAGCAAGCTGACTCTTTTTAATAAATGCCAGAGAATCTATAAAAAATCGTTGCTTTTTCCTTTTTATTTGTTAATTTGTGTAATTAAGCAATTTTATTAGGAACAAGGACAATGACAGTCGACTGCTTGTAGACTGCTAATTAAACATCCACTCGACTTCCACTTTAATTTGTCCTTTTTTACATACTTTGCATGCGCATGAATCAATTAGGTATTTACACTTATGTAATAACTTTGAAGTGGACACAAGCCTTGAAAATGACTACAACGTGGGAATACAAAATAGTTGTTTGCTTGACATGCTGCTGTCCAAAAAGAAGTTTTTCATTTTATTTTCCCCTGCCATTGACAAACAGTATCAGTTTTCATGGTGTCACTATTTCCATTCTACTTCCTACTTGGTAAAAGTGAACGGTAAGCAAACAGACAAAACTTAAAAGAAGTAATTTCCCGAACCTCTTTATTCATCAGAGCTCCCTGTTTTCATTTTCTTTCTTGTGTGCATGTCCGTGTGTGTCAATAAAATAAGGTAACGCCTAACAAAAATCTACTACAAGTGGTAATAAAAACCGTTCTATTTTTTCCACTCTTTTCATTCAGTCTTTTTTCGTATTCTTGTCTTGGTGACGAAATGTTTGCTGTCTGTGTGCTTGTTTTGTGTGCTCAATGCTGATTGTGTTTATTTTGCATTGTGTAGTCTGTTCTCCTTTTGTATAAGGCATACATAACATTGCAGTAAGGTATAATGAAAATATATGGAAAAAATTCCCTGTGCATTGTCATCAAACCCATTATTACTCTCCATTTTTCTTCCTGATGATTATACGATTTGATGAGAGGAATGACATTCAATGAATGTGAATGACATAATGACACACGAGAGGAGAAAGGGGAAAGTGAGAAATAATCAAACGGGAGAGTAATTTAGGTTTGCATATGTGCATATTATATGAACTATGAACGCTACACTGTATTTCAAATAAAGACATCAGTTTGACAAACAATGTTTGCTCCAGTTCAAGTTGGTTGGTTTTAGGTTGAAGTTATGACACAAAGGAAACATGTCATTCAAGTTGTAATTGTAAAAAAGTAGGTGAACTGTGGTCATTGTTTGAAAAACGCAAAACTGAAATTTTAACATGCAAAATTAGATAATATGAGCCGTTTTAAATAACTTGCAATTAGTTTTCTAGAAACACATTTACAAAGGTCAGCAAAAAATCGAATGCCCTACAGCTACACCGTCTCTATTTCCAATTTGATTGAAAAACTGCACTCGTGAGACTCACACAGGGTACGGGAAAAACTTTTCTTTTTTTCTTTTCTTTTCATTTTCCCAAAAGGGCAGAATAACAAAGATGACTAGAAAATATAGGAAGGAAGGAAGAAGAACATAGCACACAACTTTGAAAGAATGTGACAGGACATGAGCGTGGAAGCCCCTGCAGTCTCATTCTCAATGAAACGCTTACAAAACAGACAGGCATTACAGCACCAAAAAATGACATAAAAGGCAGATGGCAGATGATGTAACCGAAATAGTAATACGATACGTAAGATTACCATTGAATAAAGTTACGTGTAAGGTAACCGGGAACATGCCACAAAATCCCGAGGAATTACTTTTAGTCAAAATGCACGGGAGATAAAAACATGTTATTCGGGGAATAGAAGAAAACTGGCTTTAGGCTACCGGCTTTACTGAAATGATCACTCTAGAATCCTTGGGAAAATATGAGAAACTACTACTGCCATTGTCAATTGTTAAGAAAACATTCACAGTACTCAAGTTACATTTTTATGGATTTGTATTAAACTTTATATAATAGCTTTATTGTATAAAAATGTATACACGTTCTAGTCATTTTACATTTCTTAATTCTAAAGTCCCCAATGAATTAAAGCATACAAAAGCTCATCTTCCTTCAGCGGACACACTTTTCCTTCATACAGCCTTATAACATACTCTGGCGTTCGCATTAAAATCAGCGAACTAATGTAGCACCCAGTAATCACTTGAAAAACGTCGTAGCCTAAAGGAAGATAGCCAAATCCATCGTTAAGCACAACGGTTACCAACAGGGCACTTGTGCTAAAGCAGGTAGTATAAACTACAAAAGGAATCCGGTAGTCGTCAATAGCGCACTTGAGTTTAAAAACTAGCACGCAAACAATACCCTCCACAGTCCACATCAAGCTAATAACCAAAATGGCCATGTATGGAGGAGCATGATCCCTTTTAACGGCATGGATTTCAACAACTTTGAAATCATCCTTGTCATCACTATAAGTTTGGTTAAACTCTGCGGCTCTGTCTTCGGGATGGGCAGTGTTTCGCAGGTACAGAGTGTGAATGATTATCATTATGCTGCAGAATATTAACGTGTTCAAAATTACCCGTACAGTAAGGGCAATGTATAACAGATACCGAGTCCGGAACAAGCCCATGTAGTAAATGCTCACTGCCCGTGCCACCATAGACACACTAAAATTCATACAGGTAACCAATTTTACAAGAAGTTTAGTGAAAAACGTTATGAAAAAATTCTACGTGATAATTAGATACTGACAAGCACACAAAAAAGAAGGTAGCTGGCTCCTGTATCAGATTGTAATCCAAGTCTCCCCTGAAGAAAATTAAAACAATTTGTACAAAAATAAGGGACAAAATAACTTGGTTCAAAGTTATGTTAGCCTACCAAGAGCAAATGATAATCATTAGTAGCATGATGGGCGTGTAGGTCAGCATATTGGCAATAATCAACTTGGTTGTGAATAATCTTCTATATTCGGCTTCCTGGTAAACGGGGTCAACGTAGTGCTTCACATCCCGAAACAGTCGACATTCAGCCTTGCCCTTTTCCATATCAGAGGGGGTTTCTGGGGGTGTCTTGGTCTCGCCGACTAAGTCGGCCACATCCTCTTCTAAGGAATCCACGTCATGATGGTTTTGGGGAAGAAGCACATCTGAAGTGTTTCTGGAATAGCCGGGACTTGTGGCTGGGGGAGTGTAGGGGTCCGATGAGAGCTCATTTAATTTACGAAATTCTTTGTTCATCCTGATGATACTTCCATATCTAAACTGAATAATGTCCCAAAAACACTGCTGACCGTTTCAAACGGTGTGGAAATTCAAATCACGATTATTGTGAGTTGATTCAAAAAAATTCTAAATAGCTTGACATGATTTATTTAGTCATCTAATCATGCTTGAGTGAAACATTGGTAACGCTACAAAGGCTAGTGAACATTTATCCCCGGTCATGCACGCAAACGCTTGCAAGCTCTGTAAACTTTTCTTCTCTTTTTTGACAAAACCTTACAAGAAAGTAATTGAAAAATTATGAAAATTTATACAGAATACGGACCATTAATAATGTACTTGTTGTGTGATGAACCCCGCATTAGAAGATGATTAATGTGTTTTTGATTATGACAACGATACGGTTACAGACACAAGCTTGCAGAGATTACTACCGCGCGACTTGTGTAAACTGACACGAAAGGTTATTTTTTCTATTAGAAAACTTTAAAGAAAATGCTTCCAAACTATGCGTTGGTATGATGAACGGTTTATTTTAAAAAACTTGGTCGACAAAAGCGTTTTATGGAATTTTTGAAAGGCTGCATAAAATTGTTGTGAGTGAACCATTTCTCTGGAAGTAAGAATGTTACGGTTAGAATGACAGCGCCATCACACGCTGTATGGAATAGCTATGTGTTTTAAACGTCATATTGCTTTGTTCTCTTTTCCGTTAAGAGTCCGCAGTGTATGTTGCGTTTGGTATGAACAACTCAAATGAGCATGCTTTCGTCGCGTTTTGGATTGAAAACCTATATAACTGTTTAAAAATACTTATAATGTATTAATTACTGAATTAGTTTTACTTATTAGTTAGTTTTAGATAAAATCATTCTTTTTCGTGGCAAAGTACATAATGTTGAAAAATTAGGCAAACAAAAATGCTCTTAAAATTAACAACTAATAGATGAGCATTTAATGGATTGCAGATTCATCTCTGGTATGGTCAACGTCTGAATATGACTATTATTAAAGGATAGATTTAATTTATTAAAAAGTAACTAGTCATTTTTTGCTATAATAACTATATTTCCCCCATGATAAATTGCACGCACTATGTTTTCACATTTTAACCTTGAAATTTTCATTTTTTTCAAAATAATGTTACATATTTCTTTTCGACTACACTTTTTAAAAATACAAAAAATAAAACTTAATTCAAATAAGTTTTCGAATGTAATTCCATCAATTCCTTGTCCGACTATGGATTTCAGAAGGTAATTTTATTTCCAGCAGTCTTTTGGTACTCCGATAAATGCAACAATGAATGAAACTAACCGTTAAAGGTTAAACAAATAGATATCCAAGAAGAATTTACAAATAAAGTGTTAGCTTCTACATTTATGAAAATCCAAAGAAAGCTTACAAACATGAAGACCTGGGGTAAGGACAATCCGTAATTATCACACGTAGTTTATGCATTAACAGTGAAAGCATGCTTACATTACCTTATTACCTATGATTCATTCATGATAGTTATCACAAAATTACTCCGGGCTTTTGCGTTTTCGGGCTAAATATAATGTCTATCACACCTGTTTATTACGACTAAAAGAGCCCCGCAGAGTTATGCTTGCAATCTTTGTTATTTTTTTCCAGCTGCCTTTTCCATGTTCCAGTTTATATAATGATTGTTATCACGCTCATTTCTCTTCTTGCATTTTCGGCAGCTGCTTACATTGCAATGTTTATTAAACACGACAGGATCCTTCCAGCAACATGATTCATGATTCTTCAGATTATTGAATCATGCTCTATAGTCTATATAGTGTATACGCACGCATTCATGTAATATGTTAACTTTACTAACAAAATCTTACCTTTCCATTAACTCCAAACTTATATAGGTAGGTACATTACTCAACGTTTCCTGCTAAATAATACACCATAAAAGTTCACGTGGTAAAACGTTTGACTGGAAACTACAGTTTCCAATCTAATACAATAGCCTATCATTATTATACCCAGTTTCCACACTAAAGACCTATAGTTGATTAAACACAGCATTTCCCTATGCTCCAGTATATTTTTATTACCTTGCCAAACACAGAACACAAAAAGACATGCATAAAACATAAAATGGTGCAAGTTGCTATTGAATTTGAATGCGACAGGATAACAACTCTTGGAACAAATGACAAGCGAATACTAAATTGAAAATATCCACACACTCCATAATTGTCTTGTGGTAATATATGTACATGTTGGTCTGGAAAACTAAATTGCTCTCTAAACATTACTTATCTGTCTGTCCGTCTCTCTTATCCATTTCCATCCAGCTTAAACAAAAGATCTATAACAAAACTTTACTTATTATAGCAGCGCTACCTTTTCCAATGGGTTACTCGGTTACTGACATAATCCAATATTATTAGTTCCCTCGTTACCCTTTTCTTATTTCTTGGCACGCACATGTACACGCAACTCCTCTCTCTAAGCTAAATTACATACATGCCTTCTTTTGTTTTCCACCTGAATCATAAAACCATATTATATACATATATATTAGGTACATATTTATTGCAACATGAATCCTGAATGTGGTATCCTATCTCCAGAGTCTAGAGTTTATTTGCTGCTTCTGCCTTTTCTCAGGTAACATAAAATAATATTCGGTTCGTTCACTTTTAGTCAGCATTCAGCACTCATTCTCTCACAGTGCCAGTGTTCTATTCTATCCAGCAGCAGATATTTTGCAATTTGGAATAATATGCTATTTTTCTTCTCCACACTCCACACACTTTACATTGCTTCAAGTGGCTTGCCCAAAGTGCTGTGTAAACTAAACTGAAAGTTTAGCTTTTTTATTCTATTGTCATGTATTATCAATTCATAATTATATAAAAGATAGCCTGCCCTTTCTCCTTATCTATCATCTACCCACCCATAATTTATTTACTTAACAATGCTTCAATTGAATCAATACAATAATGTACATGACAGAGAAATTATTCCTAGCTCTTTTCAAAGCAGTGCAGTTCCAGAAGTAACCAATAAAAACCATGACAATCTACTTTGCAAAAAATATACTTGAGAAGTGCTGCGTTACAAATAGTCCCAAGAAAAATGCCACAAACATGTCAATTAAGCCCAATATCACAGAGAAAAGGACACATTTATTTCCAGAATTGGAGTGGATGTCCATGTCACCGCAGCGTATAGCTTTTATAGTGTAGTTGTTGTGTAATAAACGGTTATTATATGTGGCTGTGTCTATTTGCTTTGTATACACACGTGAGTGGATATTATAAAAAAGCAACAAGCCATTATATTTCTGTACTACTGATACTGGTGGATGTACGCAGAAAATATTAATATCAAGCTGACCAACATTCCAACATATCTCTTGACATTACAATTTCATCCATTTCCTTTTGTCCAGTCAGTAGAAAACTGGAACTGGACAAGTTTACATTCTACTTGTAGATTCTCTTTAAAAACCCACACAAGTCATATCCATTTCCAAAAAAAGTTAAAAGGATATGCTGACAAATTCACAATTTTACGATAAATATTAAAAGTCAAAGAAAAACATTTTATCAACTTCCGGTTTCACTAGAGTGGAGTTTATCATCCAAACCAGCTCTAAACTTTTAGTGGAAACCCAAGCCTTGCCACTTACACTAGTGAGCCATGTAAATGCAAGTGGAAAGACAAAGATTTTGTGTAGTACCCAATTCCACAGAAAACACTTGCATTATTCTTGCATAGCGTTTTTTGCCTCGCACGGAGTGTGTTAGTGGTAATAGTGATAGCAAAAGCACACAAAAAACCTTTTCAACAACCAAGCACACAGTTTTCCTATGTAAAAGCTTATTCATCTATCTTCAATCCTCATTCTATCTCATGAAGAATATCATCCCAATCCCAAGTTACTACGTTACACGACTATATAGCAAGAGCATTTGTTTATGATCTCATAATATAACTGGCTAACAAATAAAAGAGAGCTCCGAATCTCTCTCTATTCAATCCCAAAAGGCCAAAGGAAAACGAATCTTTTTAGCTCAGTTTTTGCTTATGCATTGCCAGGACAATAACAGCAGTGGTCATAAAAGTCCGAAGGCCATGTAATAACCAAAAGAAAATAGGGTTTTAAAACTAAAATAAAAAATAACATTACACACTTGCAATAGAATCCGATAAAACCTTCGGTTTTTTGGCTATTGGAAAATGTATACCTTTCCAAAAGACAGTGTTCTTGTCTAAACTAAAATGCTTCCACAGATTCCAAACTGGCTATGATATTTTTGGATTCATGCCAAAAAACCTGGTTTCCGTTTTATTGGAAAAATCCAGTTGGGTTCTCAGTCTTGGAATGTATTTTCGACCAGTAGCAACCTCTAAGCAGTAATGGTGAAATCTAACAGTAACCAAGTAAAACTTTACACTAATCCGAGATCACCGTTTGGAATCGGATTTTACAAGAAATACTTGGTAAAATGGGAAAGTCCTCACCCCGACATTATTCCACCTTAACTTCCGGTGGTGCTAGTGGAACTGGTGCAAGTGTTACGGGCTGGATATTGAGCTGTTGTTGTCGCCATCATCGCTGTGGAACAAAAGCCTCCTGTTGCATTTCGGGAGCTGTTCTAGCGCTGACATTTTGTGTAATGCTTTATTACGTGGGATGGACAAGTTTCCAACAGCAGCAGGTAGAAGTAGGAAACCCGCTACCGGAAGCACAAAGCGCTGCTGTTCCACTTCCAGCAGAACAACGAGCACTTGGAAAGTCTATGGAAGTTTCCACCAGATATGTGGTGACAACGTCTTCCTGTAAAATCCCGGAAATGAATCCCTGGGACAAGTCAATCCAAAACTTTTTGCGACCGGATTTTGGATATCCGGTAGATTGTCAGGGAAAGCATAAAAGGTGGATAGAGTTGAGTGGAAACAGACTTTCGGTGAATTTAACGGCTTTGCATGAGAGTGGATATTCCATTAGTGCGATACGCTGTTGTTATCGGATTATTGAACGGGTGGAGCAGCCCTGGAGTGATTTTGATATGAATGCGGATAATTATGTCAAGTGTGTAAAAATTTCACAAAAAGAGCTTTCATTCATTAAAACTAAAACAAATTCATTCATTTTCCATTTTATGTTTTTCAGATATTCTGACAAGTGTCACCCTATCCATAAAGATGGAGTGAACATTGACGCAGAGTTTTTGCGAGTTCATTGCATTTCCAAACTGCCACCGTTGTACAATGACGTGGTATACAGGGATTTTTTCGCCATTGCCCAACCCTCCAGTGATCGTCTAGTTGAGCAAAAGCTTTACAAGTGGAAGATCAAGTTCAACAAGTCCAATGTCACTAGTAAACGCACAACCCCACCTCCACCAAACGTGGTAATCATTGGAGTGGACAACAACTCTCGAATGAATTCCCATCGTCACCTTAAAGAAACCATAAAAGTACTTCAAACCCTGGGTGCTGTAGAAATGCGGGGTTACACTAAAGTGGGTGAAAACACGTTTCCAAACACCGTCCCATTTTTATCCGGTGTAAGCGAAAAGGATCTAGCGTCATTGTGCTATCAGAGCAATGCCGTGCCACAGGACAATTGTCCTTACATTTGGAAGGCATTTGATAAAGTGGCAGATTATTTAACAATTCATGCTGAAGACAGCCCTTATCTTGGAGGGTTTAATTATCTCAAGACTGGCTTTGTACGGAAACCAACGGACTTCTATCTGAGACCGTTAATGCTCGCTGTGATGACCTATATGAAACGCTTTGTATGAAAAATATATTTTTTCACAAAAATTCGTCAGAAATATTTTGCTAAAGAAATTATTTAAATTGCTTTCAGGATTATTACCATACAGACTGCATTGGCCGTTACATGACTGACAAGTTCACTTTCAACTATATTCTCGACGTTCTTCGCTTATCTTCCGCCCACGGTGCTCCTGCCTTTGTCCACAGTTGGCTTACCAGTCTAGCTCATCACAGTTACAACAATTTACAATACGGCGACAACTCCATTGCCCACTTTATCCAGTCATTGGTCAACATTACCCAAGACAACACCATTTTCTTTTTCATGAGTGACCACGGACAACGCTACGGACCAATTCGTGAAACAACTCAAGGCTGGTACGAAGACAAATTGCCAACGCAATGGGTTTACATTCCAAAACGAATTCAAAAACAGTTTCCAGAGTGGCATGCCAACTTGGTGGTAAACTCTGGTCGTTTAACAAGCCATTTCGATGTGTACAAAACAATGCTTCACATTTTAAAGAGCTTTTCGTCCAACTCTTCGTCTTCAAATCCTTATGCGGACCAAGTTTTTACTGCAGCGGAATCACAATACGGTCTGAGCTTTTTTCAACCCATTCCTGAAAATAGAACTTGTGCCGAAGCCGGGATTACAGTAAACTTTTGCGCTTGTTCCAAACCAACACCAATGGATGTTCAAAACGCTGTAGTTTTAAAGGCAGCGGAAGCGTCAGTGAGACATTTAAAGAATTTATTGCCATTAGACGTGTGTGCGGAGCCCACGCTGAAAAAGATTGTAACTGCGGGTTTTCTCGACTTGCCCGGAAAGCCGGTTTATGTTCTGACTTTTTATACGGATCCGGGTGACTTTTTGTTTGAGGTGAATGTGGAAAAGAGAAAGGAAGATGGGGAGAATGAGTTTGTTATAACGACAGACTTTTTACGAATGAATAAAATTACTAGGGCAGCAGATTGTGTTAGTACTCCGTTGCTAGAGCGATACTGTTACTGTAAATAAGCTAAAATGGCTAGTTATCTGTGGCTTAAAATGCTATAAACTTGATAAGACTGATGCTATGAATAAGATAAATGATTTTTGTACTGGTGACTTGGTATACTCTGTGATATGTATGAAATTGCTATATTTGTGTTAAAACATTGGAAACTGGAGAAAGTCAAATTATGCATTTAACAACAGGGTTTTATGCAAGATTTTCAAAAATATATTTGATAATTATATTTGTTGAATGTTTATTATTGACCACAATTTGTGGTAAAAATCTCTATTTGAATAAATAAATATGTACAAGTGAATTCAAAGATGAATTTACTGAATGTTAATCCTGTTAATGTTTAATTAATCCGGATTAACGTTGAAAGCCTATTGAAACCAGAAGAAGGAGGTGGTTGGAGGATCAGGCGTTGTGCCGTTTGCGGGAGGTGCGAGTGTGGTGCCATTAACTGGTGGGTTGAGCGTTGTACCGTTAACTGGTGGGGATAGGGTTGTTCCATTAACTGGAGGATTGAGTGTAGTACCGTTCACTGGTGGAGCGAGCGTTGTACCATTAATTGGTGGGGATAGGGTGGTTCCGTTAACTGGTGGTTCGAAAGTTGTTCCGTTGATTGGAGGTGAGATGGTGGTGCCATTGACTGGAGGCTCGAAAGTCGTTCCATTCGTTGGTGGAGCGATCGTTGTACCGTTTGTTGGAGGTGCAAGTGTTGTGCCGTTAGTTGGTGGTTCAACGGTTGTTCCGTTTGTTGGAGGTGCAAGTGTTGTGCCGTTGGTGGGTGGTTCAACGGTTGTTCCATTTGTTGGAGGAGCAAGCGTTGTACCGTTAGTTGGTGGTTCAACGGTTGTTCCATTTGTTGGAGGAGCAAGGGTTGTGCCATTGGTGGGTGGGGCAAGCGTAGTTCCATTAGTTGGTGGAACAGCGGTGGTGCCGTTTGTCGGGGGAGCTACAGTTGTACCATTTGTGATTGGATTTGCTGTGGTGGTTGGAAGCTCTGGTTCAATGAATATTTTATCCAGAACGACGAAAGCGTCTCTGGTATATTGTGTCAACTTCAGACTAATCGTCTAAGATAAAAAATCATTAACTTTTAAAAAATGTCTCAATATGCCCCAACTGGTCAATTTTTAGTAAACCTTACCGTTACAAAGGTCAAGTCCACATCCTGAATGACCCACTTGCTCCCATAGTAGTGCTCATCCACCCTATCGTTCTTACGAACAATCATATGCATATCTTTCATGTAAGCTCGGAAAGTAAATCCAGCGTCAGTAGACCGAACAGTGTAAGTCAGTATACACTCCCCACTGCACCCAGCCCAGAATCCAACTTCGTTAGCCAAATCTTCCGCCGGAATGTTTACAGGATTGCGGTTGCAGTTAAAACTGGAGAGATTCCTTTGATAACCCTGGTTACATTGTACTTGCCAACCGGAGGTTGCCACGAGATCTTCCAATGTGTCAATTAGAATGGGTTGCTGTGCCATGGTCACTCCAACGGTGACCAGGACCAGGTAGGCGCAGTATTTTGCAGAAAAATACATTTTGAAAGAAATTAATTTTGAGAGTTTTTTAGTGGTTTGGTAGTTGCCGGTTTGTGGTCAATGGCAAATGTGACTTTACTTTTCTCGAAGACCACGCTTAAGTAGTCGATTGATTTTCAACAGATTTTCGTCAATCAATCGAGCAATCACGCAATAGAAGCCGGGCCACGCCAAATATTTTAAGAGTTATTGTAAATTGCCGCAAGAATCATCTCCGGGTTACCGAGTTCTTGTGTGCTCTTCTAATTATGACGCTTTATGCATACGCAAATTTTTACAGGTGCGCATTAATATTAAATTAGTCATGTTTCAATAAAATTGACATTATTTACATTATGTAATGTAATTCTACTGTCCATATTTGATCATCACTTTATTTGGCACAAGGCAAACTAACGCAAATCCAGCACTTTAAAATCCCGTAATATGTAAACTGTTATCAAACTCATTATCTGAATAAGTAAACTTGGAAGGATTTATCGATCGATTTTCATGATAAAAAATGGAGATTGCATTTTATAGTAAAAGCACACGTGCCAACAGCCTGCACAGATTTGCGAAAGCATTTCAAGTAATTTAACGAGTGATATGAATTTGCTGCATTTTTTCGGACGGGCCGTGTGTCAGTTTTGGTGCAGTTCGCAGTTTTGTCAATTTATGATGTCACTTCATTTTCGATTTCTTGGTCAAACATTACGTGTTAGTGTAAGGTACTCTTGTGTCCAATGATGGTACAACAGTATGGAACTTCTATAATGGAAGTACCGAAAACGGAAATAATATGCACTAAAATCCACTGTGCAAGCATGAAAACTTTATCAACCTTCTTCCAATAAAACTAGCCAATTTCTTCGTAACTCATATCCAAGGAAACAATTTGTCTGAGACTAAGATTATCGGTATTGACTGCTTCTGGCATTATGAACGTCATGAATATGAATCCTTGCAATCAGATATGATGAATGATAAAAGAAACGCAAGAAGAATTCATGAATATTCACACTACAAAGTATGACGCCGCTTTTCGTCAGGACACTCAATAGGAAGATTATACTTTAAACAGATTTGAAAGTGGGTATAGATTTGTAACATTGAGATTAAGTTTGAAATACAAAAAGAAAAGAAAATCGTTTGTTTCGCTTTTATTCCAATAGTAAACGTTGAATATTGTACCTTGCGTCAAGATTTCGAATGACATATTTTTTGAAATTACACGATAGTTACGCAGTTTCAGGATTTATTTTTTAAACTTTACAATTCACTATTGAATATTTACATTAAATTACAATTTTAAACTTCTTTAATTCATGCACTTTGTTTGTTCATGCAGGCTGTAAATTAATTTTCTCTAACAAACATTCCATCAAATTTGATTACTTGTTCCAAAAACATACACTGTAAAACTACACAGCAATTTAATCATAAGAGTGCGTTCACATTTTCATTAATCATTAAAAACATTTAATCCTGCTCAATTTCTTCCTTATCACTTTCTTGAGTTAACATACGGTTTGCATGAGCAAATTCATCCACTTTCTGACGAATTATCATATCGATAAGAAACACAGTCCCAATCAAAACCACTTTCCGTTTCACCTCCAAATCTGGCTTAAAATTTAAACGAAAGCAACCTGCCAAATCAGGCAAACCATTTGTATGGCTTTCCCAACGTTTTACCATGCTTCCCACAAGCCTATCACTATCCACAACAGAAAACTCTATTTCCGGTCCATTATCACCATATCTCAAATTGAATCCATTTTTAGGTCCTTCCACTTTCAAAATCACTTTATTGCTCTGATCCTTTATCAGAAATGTGGGCGTAATATTTGACAGTTGAACTTCCACAGTTGCCATTAATCTTCCCGGTGGACAAAATATCTTCATGTTTTCCAAGCAGGCAAAATACGGATAAGTGTATCTGGCCAAAGGTATGCTTAAATGAATCACTTCCTGTTTCTTCTGATGTAGCTCATCTCGGATTTGCATTTCGATACTCTGGCCAAGTATATTTCCACAGGGAAACGTAACATTCCAGTAACTTTCCTGTTGTGTTTCAAATAATTGGAGACCTTCTGGAGTTAAAATAAGATATTTGGCTCGATTTTCATAGGGAAAACAAACACAAAAGCAGCCGGAATGTATTTGCTGTATAATTAGATTTTCTAATCGAGCTAAAACGTCCCAACGGCTAATTGGTAATGGTAGCCCGGAAACAGTGGAAACTTGGCTTGTTTGGTTTTGGGCTTCGTCTGGGGCAACGTAAGACGGCTGCAATGTTACTGGACCACTTTGTAATGGTAATACAGGCAAATTGCTCCATTCTTCAGAAGTAGTTGCTGGATTGGCAGCCATTTTTCCAAAAATTATATTTGTTTTAAATTTTATGAAGAAATTTTTATTGTGTTTTAGTGGCTTGTGTTTGGCAAGACATGCGAGTAAAAACTGAAAGGTTTGAGATTTTAAAACCAGGGCATACTGTCAATAAAGTCATATGTGTGAGCGTATAGCACAGAGATTAAAGTAGGCAATCTGTTGAGTACTTTGGCTAAAAGATCGATAAGAGTTTCTTGACATATTTAAAATTCACTATGCCTACGGTCTGCAATCTTAGTGCTGGGATTTATGTAGTTGTCAAAGATGCATACAATTTCATGGAACCAGGGTACCGAACATGGAACAAAGCAAGCGTTGTTGTCCTGACAACTGCAGCTTACAAACAACCTTGTCAACAGTCTGTTATGCGACAGCAGAAGATTGGGTCTATGAAACAAGTATTTATTCCGTGTTGCTTGACAAAATACAATGAAAATGTCTTAACAATTATTTCGAAACTTTTAACATTGAGAAAGAATGCAAGTATACTTATCAATGAAATAACGAGTATCAATAGATTATGATGATAAAAACTTTTATTCCATTTTAACATAAACATTATAAAAAAATTTCCACTTATCGATCAGTCTTTAGTCTTTTTTTACCAAGAAAACCCCGGGTTATCCACTTTTACAAATGTGCTACCCCCACCCTTTTCCCTTATTTCCTTCTTTTTCTGTTCCTTCCACCGTTGCACTTGCCTTTTACTCTTTTTCATAACTTCCTTTCTTTCTTCCACCTGCTTCTTACCATTCCAACAAAACTTGCGTTTCATCCTCCTTTCCAAAAAGCGCACCAACTCCTTATCTTCCTGCCTAGCCTCTACATAATGCTGTTTTAAAAACTTGACATACGTTTTTTCGACAAAATAATGACCATCATTTAAATTAAAAATTTCTTCTAAAATCTCCCTAGCCCTCTGAACACTTCGGTATTCAATTGTCAACTCAACCAAAGCATCTAAAAAGTTCATTGGATCACTATGAACGCGTTTGTACCAATCAAACAAATTTTCATACACAGCTAATGTAGCTTCCCCTTTTCTACTTAAAGTTTCCAAATTACCTTCCAAGCTTCCCTTTTCCTTTCTCCAGTCAATAAACAGATAACTAGCTTTAATCAAAGTAACAAAATACATGGCCATATCTCTTTTTGGATTAGGATACCTGTCAGGATCCTTAATATATGAAGTATCTACTCCTAACTCTTCTACAATTCTCTGAGCTTTTTTAACATAGCCTTGTTTCACCATCCAAGCTGCTAATTGACAACAAATCCATAAAGGATTCCCACGCATTAAAGTGTGCACCCATTTCCCAAACTCTTCCACTTTTTGTACATCTCCTTTGTAGCAATTTATCACTGCTAAGAAACCCAGTGTCCAAAAGGCATTTAGACTGTGCGGATGCTTGAAAGGTTTTTCGGGATTACTCCAAAATTTGATTTTCTCCAACATTCCCAATAGTCCTCTACAGACTCCTGGCCAATCATGAGTTTTTAAGGAGTGCACAGCATTCTCTAAAAAGATGGTGTAGTAAGGTTGGTATCCAACAGCAATCCCGGATCGAGTTACCATTCGGTAATTTGCCAGTATTTCGTTAACACGATCACTCTTTATGTCTCGGAGTACCCGTGTTAGCCAGGTTTTACGCTCGAGTTTTTCCAGTTCTAATTCTTCTCGGTAATCAACTGCACTTATCCTTCCCTTTTGAACCAGCTCGCGTTGGTATTCTCTTCGTCGCAATTCCCTTTTAATCCAGTCGACAATTGTATTGTTGAATCCCATTTCCTGAAAATCCCACTTTTTAATAACTCCGCCTTCATCCTCCTCAACAGCCACCTGCTCTCGACTTGGTCTAATTGCCTTGTACACAATCCCGCCCCTTTTCCCACTGTTCCTTTTATCAATACCCAACTGTCTAAATGTTTTTAGCCGTTCCTCAAAATCCTTTGGATACTCCTTCATCCCCTGACGTACTTCCAAATTATCAAAGTAGATCATCTGCCTTGCTATAACCATCTTTTGAATGTCCTCCAGTGGTGGCAACTGAACCCTGACCTTCTTGTTCTTACTGATTTTGTGAGCCACAAAATCCATTCCGTTGGGAGGATGGCATCTGCCCTCGTGCTCGTAGCCCCAAATCTTGACCTTGACCATATTGCTGGCTTAGTAGAATTAACTGCAAAACCACTAAAAATAAACAGAAAATCAAATTAAAAAAGGAAAATTCATGCTAAATAATTATTTATTCTCAGATTCTTTAGAATTTTTTAAAAAGCCAATTTTTATTTATCCAATTTAACATGCAATTATTTACAAGCTTAGTTAGTAGTTTCTTTTAGTTTGCTCAAAGAACATGAAATCAATCAGAAAAAGGACGCCTAAAAGCACGCCCTTCATTCTAACATCCAAATCCGGAGGAAAGCTAATTCCAAAACTGTCCGCGTCAGTGAATATCTCCCTAGCCAATCCACCCCACCGTTTCTGAATCTCCCCCACTTTCATCCCCCTGTCAGCACTTAGCAGATTGAAGCTCACAGTGCAAAAGTGACAACAGTAGCCACAATCCTGACCCTCAACCCAAAGTGCTACCTGACCCTCAGGATTTCTCACGCAAAATTTGGGCGTACAATTTCCAGCTCCGCCAAGTTGCTCCACAGTGCCAATCACAACCCCCGGGGGACTTTCCACTGTAACCGTGTACAAGCTACAGTTACAAAGAACACAACCCCAAGCAAATGGTCTAGAAATGTGGATCACTTCCCGGTCATTAGAATCCCTAATGGCAATGTCAAAGGGACGTGCGGGACCGCAAAATGTACGAGTGAGACAACTAGTCTCTTCCTTGGCAACGTAAAGGTCTTGACCTAAAATGTTGCGGATTTTGTACACATTGTTGGACTCGAAATTGCAGAGGATTTCAAGCCACTCCCTTTTCTGTTGGACGATTAAAGTGCTCAAGTAGAGAAGGGGCTCTAGTCCCGGGGGAACGTTTACGGGAATGGTGACGGCTGCATAATGAGCAGGGGGTACTTGAGATTGGGAAGGCTGGGAGGTTATCGGACTTTCTAAGGGAATTTCATCCACATTTGGATAATATTTCGTGTCGGACATGTTGACAACTTTTTGAGAAATAAATGAAAAACAGTTCGGGCTTTAAAAAAGAAGGTGGGTTGAGGTATCGAGTATCGATCGATAAAAAATGAAGACACGCAAAACAACAGAAAAACGTCAAGCAACAAGCTTGGATATCGATCCACTGAAAAAACCGGTCGATGAACTTTTTTATGTCAAGGAAATAGATGCTAAATTATTTGTATGAAATTTGCAAATTATTTTTTTACTAGTTTTTAGGACCCTGACCCGACGTTAATTTTGAATTGATAAGATAAATTTGATAACTTTTAAAACAAAATTCTAAAGTCAAAATGGACCCCTGTCTTTGCACCTGTCAATCGGGAAAATGTCGCGTGCATCTATGCCTCCAGCGTCAAAGAGCTTATTTACGCCAACACTGTCCTTCTGCTTTAAATGCTAGACTAAAACCGATTACTAAACCCTTAACAGATTCTAACGGTAGGTTTTTATGCCCTGAACACAAGTGTCAATTTCCCTGGAGTAATTATCTAATGGACCAATGGCTTCAACCACCGGGCTGTTGTGGTCCAACAGCAAATGTGTGTGGAATGAAGCATTATCCACCAACCACCAAAAGTATGACAATGAAGATGATAAGCACTTATCATTTGAAAATAGATACGTCAATTTTAAGCTTGGTTTTTGGATAGATTTGCCCCGATTTTTTAAAAGCCCGAAACAAGAAAACATTCTGGAGTCTTTCATGGAGTGCAACTCTGAAGGTCACGCGGTTGGCAAAGGAGCCAATACCGGTGACAACTTGGTGTGCCAAGCGTTTAAGGTTTTGAAAGACATGAGGTTACCAATTGTCTGGGTTTTGGGCCACGCCCACTGTCCCGCCCAACGGACACGCCAGCAATTTTGCAGCGATTTGGCTTTAGCACTTAACTTTCTCTATTTGAATCTGGACTGGCAGATAAGACATTGGACAGATCAACTATTTCACAAAGCCAGTACGGAAGAGGTTCTACTTCTACCTCCGGCGGTTAAAAGATTGGCCACAATGTGTGTGCAGTTAATGGGCGATGATGAACTGCATTTAAATCTACCTGGAGTATTGGAGCTTATCAAGTTGGTAATGATAACCAGTTATGATGAGGCTAGGGAACGGGGATGTAATCCACAGGGATTTATTATTGAGGACTTTCCGGTGAATAGAAAAGAGGCAGAGGGATTTGGAAAGGGTATTTATCCGGTGGAGGTGGTGTTATATTTTCAAGGGAAATGGTGGTCAGATGAGGAGCAAAAGAGATGGGGCGAACCGGAAGTTACCAGACCAAGATATTTTAGAAGGGATCAGGATTATAAGGAAACGGAAGTGGAACAAATAGCGGATTTGTATGGAGGAAGAAGTGTGAAGATTTTGAACATGGAAGAGTTTCAGGATTATGAGGCGGGTTGGTTGATTGGTAAAGTTCAAGAGATTTTGGGAAAGGGACCTCCTGGAGGAAGTGGAGGGGGAATGGAGGAATTTGGAGGGGATGGAGGGACGAACTATGCAGAAGAGGCGATGAGACAATTGGCAAAGATTTATAAGTGTCAGGATCCTAGGTGCAAGTGTGGATGGAGTGAGGCAGGACAAAAAGAGATGGAGGGAAGTTTTGGAGGAGGAAATGCAGGAAATACACCGATTATTTTAAAGTGTCCATTAGAAAGGCCGAAAAAGGAGGAAGTTTGTAATGAGGAGGATATGAAAGCGAAAGAGGCTAAATTTGAGAAGGTGACCAAACCAGAACCAGAAATTGCTCAAGTAACTGAAATTCATGAGCAAGATAAGGTGACCATTGACGATTCACCGGCACCTCCATCAACACCAGAGGAGAATAGTGGACCAAGTACTCCTGTGACAACTACAACTACAGCGTCAAGCGAGTCAGGATCGGGGGAAAAGGCGAAAAAGACTAAACCGAAGGATAAGAAGGGTTCCAAGAAGAAGGATAAGTCACCTCATTCGTCAGACTCTGAGAAGTCGTCAAAGAAAAAGAAAGACAAAAAGTCTCCCCAATCGTCAGATTCAGAAAAGTCCTCCAAGAAAAAGAAGAAGAAAGCCAAGTCACCTCAATCGTCCGATTCTGAAAAATCTTCCAAGAAGAAAGGCAAGTCTCCCCAATCATCAGACTCCGAAAAGTCTTCCAAGAAAAAGAAGAAGAAAGGTAAGTCACCTCAATCGTCAGATTCAGAAAAATCGTCCAAGAAAAAGAAGAAAGACAAGTCTCCACATTCGTCAGACTCGGAAAAATCGTCCAAGAAGTCCAAAAAGAAAGGTAAAAGTGGGCCACCCTCCATAAACTCCTCCAAAAACGCCAGTTCAACTTCCTCCCCAAAAAGCAGCAAAAGTAAAAAGAACACCAAATCAAAGGACAAGCTAAAGGACAAGGACAAAACCCCGAAAAAGACTAAATCAAAAGACAAGTCCCTAAAGAAAACCAACTCCAAGTCCAAATCACCTCCAAAATCCTCCAAAAGCAAGCCAAAAGTCAAAACCGTCACTGCAATGCAAGCCCTAGTCTTTAATCGCCCATTAACCGAAAAACGGGACAGTTCTACCTCCCGCAAAACCCAAACCCGAGGCTCCAACTTCGATCCTGACAAACTAAACGCCAATTTTATAACGGTTGGACTTACCCCACGACTACGACTCAAGGACCAAAGGGACCTTCTCCAGGACACGGGCACTTGCACAACTTTGGACAGTCTTCCAGGCAGTCCTCCCCGAACACTTGTGACGAAAGATTGCGCTATTCAGTGCTACTTTGATTTGGACAACTAATTATTCTTTAAAAATCTTAATAAAAATTCTTTAAAAACCGAAACTTAACCGTTTTTCCGTTAATTTACCCGAGATCTTCATGAATTTACATACAAAGCACGTGTATCAACATTCTACCTCGACAGCTGCTGTGACGATCTTGTCAAGCCATTGGCAAAATCCGGGGCGACTTGAGATCTGGTCCCAAAATCTGACCACAAGCTCAGTTCTTTACTAGTTCACCTGACAAAGTGATCAAAGCACCAAGTCAACACCAAATTTTTCGGGGATTAAATTTGTTCGGGTTAAAACCAGCTAATTAATCGGTTAATTAAGGTGACCAACCGGGTAGTAAATTTGGAGGAAATTTGTGGAGGTGACCATTGACCATAGAAAATCATCTGTAGTTTTTGAGGTGACTATTTGAATTGACGATTTTTTGGAGGTGGTTTTTGGAAGGGATTTTAATGAAGGTTTTTTTTTTCTGTTTAAGGTTATCTAAGTATTCCATCGACCTTCAACATGGTTTCCATCCGTGTGGCCACCCCCGAGGACCTAATGAACATGCAACACTGCAATCTCCTCTGTCTCCCGGAAAACTACCAAATGAAGTACTACTTTTACCACGGCCTTTCCTGGCCCCAACTCAGTTTCGTGGCAGAGTCCACCAAAGGCAAGATCGTGGGCTACGTCCTTGCCAAAATGGAAGAAGAGTCTGAGGAGGTTCCCCATGGTCACATTACCAGTCTGGCAGTTCAACGAAGTCATCGTCGTCTTGGAATCGCTCAAAAGCTAATGGACCAAGCTAGTCGGTCAATGATTGAGTGTTTTAACGCCAAGTATGTCAGTCTCCATGTCAGGAAGAGTAACCGTGCCGCATTGAACTTGTACACGAACACTTTAAAGTTTAAAATTTCGGAGATTGAACCCAAGTACTACGCGGATGGGGAGGATGCCTATGCAATGCGAAGGGACTTGGTGGAGTTTGCCAAGTTGCATGACATCTCACCAGCAAATTCGGAGACTTTTTTTGAGCCTCAGGGAAATCAGAATAAACCGGGGGGAAAGGCACAAGGGGGATGTCCGGATGAGGATCATCATCATCATAATCATCATCATTATGACTAGTTAAGATTAATTGTACAATTAATTATCAGTTTTCGGGTTTTTAACTAAATCAAGTGTACATTTTTAAAAGCTTAATTGTTAAACGTAAGCCGTTAAAAGCAAGATAGAGTGCCAGTTTGAACGTTAAGGTCATTTAGACAGCCCGGTTTTTTGTAAAATTGTTAAATTTTTTGTGAAAATGATTAAAAAGGTAATTATTCAAGGATTTTGGGCGATTTTCAAGTGATTTTAGAGCATTTTAAGGCATTTTTGGAACAAGTTGGTAGGGTTTTGCATGGGGCAACGTAAAAGCATGCATTTATGGCAAGTCATTGAGTAAAGTGGGCAGGCGGGAAGGTGGTGGGTTTAAAAACATGTGCTTTTTAAAGCAGGCAGGTAGAGAGCTGGACACGCTGAGAGTTGACGAGTGACAAGATTTTCGGGGATTTTTTACGGGTTTTCGGGTGGTTTTTGGACAATTTTTGGGTTTTTTTGAGAGGTAGAATGAGTAGCGAGGAGGAGGATTTAAGGGAGGTGACCATGGACGAGAGTGGGAGTGACGAAAGTGACGAGGTGTCTGAGGAGGAAGATGTGGAGGATGACAAAGACCTGAAAAGTGAGCTAATGCCGGCTTGGTACGATTCGGATGACGAGATTTTGTAAGTTGACAGGTTATAGAAGGTTTTAAAATGGTTGGAAATTGAAGAGGGGAGTTGATTTAGTGGTTTGTTGGGATTTTTAGGGACGAACAGGGAATCAAAAGTCGAAGGACAAACTTGGAAGCTAAACCGGATCAAAAGTACGAGGATAGATTGCATGACAAGTTTAATTTGATCTATGGACCAACTCCGAAATGGGCGGATTTGAATAGAGTGCTGGGAGGTAGAGCAAGGAGGGCAGAGGGGGACACTGAGGATGAGGAGGATGACGAAAGACCGTTGGAGAATGATGGACCAAGGAGACTGGCTAAAGGCAACTTTGAAATATTTCGGGTGGTGGACTTGAATTCGGAGGGAAGACAGGAGGGCAATATAATTCGCTGTGTGGATTTTCATCCTCAGTATAACTTGGCAATTTGTGGGGGAAATAGTAATACTGTGGGCATTTACACTGTGGATGGGACCAAGAATCCCCTTCATCAAAATGTGAAGTTTGACAAGTTTGAAATTAGAAACCTGAGCTTTTCCAAGGATGGTGGGGAGTTCTTTATTTCGTCGGGGTTGTTTAATCATTTTTACTGTTATGATATGGCCAGTGGAGCGATTAAAAAGACTAGGCCTTGTAGTACCAACTCAAGAGAAACGATTAGGGTGAGTAATTTTCTTTACAAATTTAATAGAAACAATTTCTTGGTGAGATTTTAAAACTTGGATTTGTTAATTTTTTGTAGAAATTGTACCCCAGTCCCGATGGTCAAGTTCTGGTAGCCCTTGGTCATCACGGAGATCTATACCTGTACTCCAGCCGGACCAAGGAGGTCATCACCACCCTAAAAATGAACGGTGAAGCTACCTCAGTCTGTTTTAACTCGGATGGTAGTAAAATGTTAAGTGTGGGGGATGGACAAGACATTTTCTGCTGGGATATGAGAAATCGGGTGTGCTATTCCAAGTACACTGACGTCAGTTTACAGTACAGCACACAGATTGCCTCAACGCCCAAAAATGTAGCTTTGGGAATGACTTCGGGTATTGTTAGCATCTATCCCGGATTTATGGAAGGTGTTCATGAAAAGCCTACAAGTGTTCAAGTGAACCCTGTAAAATCATTAAAGAATCTGGTGACCAGTGTGACAACCTTGAAGTTTAACTCAACTGGAGAGATTTTGGCTATGGCTAGTGTGGAAAAAGGGAATGCGGTAAAGTTGGTGCACGCCCCGAGTATGACAGTGTTTCCAAACTTTCCCTTTGTGAATTCGGATTTGGGGCGATGTCAAACCTTAGCTTTTTCACCGAATAGTGGCTACATGGCCATTGGAGGGAATAGGGGTATGGCTTACTTGTTTAGGTTAAAAAAGTATGAAGATTACTAAAAATATTTGTACGATATTTTGATAAATAAAATCGGTTTATTTCGTTTTTTTCTACAAATTTTACAAAGCACAACAACTTATTTTTCGGGTTTCGGCAAATTTGTAAGCTAGTAACTCCTGTTTGTAGAGATAAACCAGGTCTCCTTCGGATTTTGATCTGGTCATTTTGACAAGTAACGGTTCATTTTTCAACTCGTCAACAGGGCAAACCAGGTAGTAATTCTTGGGCTTGAGTAAACTAGGTGGTGCGGAACTGCACAAGTATTTCCTGAGGTTGGACAACATTTTGGTACAAGTTACGTTAGTGCTGCCGTTAAAGCCTTGGATTGATTTAATCACTTTGTAGCATTTGCAATGATGCCCGTGGGTCTCCACCACGAAAAATAGCTCCTTTGCGGTTTTCCCGTGCGCGGAGACAAAGAGGTAGACACAGGGAAACAGGAGAAGATGGCAAGCGTCCAGAAAACAGGAGATTAAAAGGGAAATTAGGGTTATCCATAGAATTGACACACGATTTAGTATACTGGGATACTGTTTGAGGTAGATTAACTGTAGGAATATCTGAAGGGAGACTAGAAATACGTAAAGATGGAATAGAAAGAGAAAGACAAGTAGGTAGAAATAAACGGCAAAGTTGCGAATGCCTATACAGCAGTCTAAAATTGTACAGTGGTGGTCATAACGGACTATACAGCGGTTACAATAGTCGCAGTGAATGGTTCGGGGGTGTTTAAAGTGTCTACAGGTAAAGCAGTAGTTGCCTAAAATGTGGTGACCAAAGTAGACCATAGGACGGATCACGGGAGTTGGTCCACGGCGGTGGGTATTGTAGTACAGGCTGGAAGCTTGTTGGTGCTCAGTTGATCTTTGAGGTTGGACACCGGGGTCCATAATAGTGCAAAAGAGAAGGAGGGTAAGATTGAGGAAGAAAAGTAGCGTGGGGATTAGGGGAATGAGCAGATGCGGAAATTGGGGTGACTTGAGATAAGTTTGGGTTCTGAAAAAACAAGGTAAATTGTTAGGTTTTTGGAAGGTTTCTGAGGAAGTTTTTAGCTAGACTTACTCAAAAGTAAGAAAGAGAGCCAGACAAATGGCTTGGTAGAGGATGATAATAATTCCACCGGATTTTCGCTTAAGTTGGTGGCAAAACCCTTTCTTCTTCTGGTTGCTGGTTTGGCTCTCCATGTCTTTTGGTGGGGATTTCTGGCAAAACGGCCATTTGCTTTTCTTCTTGACCTCAGTGTCATCTTCATATTTTAACTGGGAGGATGGAGATGGCGACGGATGAACCCTCCTGGGGGAGTGCTGGAGTTTAAGAGCCGTTTTGAAACTTTTCTAGCCTTTCTACTTACAATTCATATTCCAATGCCAAAAGTTATTGTAGAATTTTGATTTTTTTATAAAAATTAGTAAAATGTGTTAAATTAGAAGGAATTTTTAAATAATTAGCATGCAATTGCAAGTTGTATTGACTACTAGTGATTTTTTTCACTTCCACAAAGGTTTACTATCTTTATTTTGGGTTTTTTACGTATATATTTTTACACACAGTTCTTGTTCTTCTTCATTTTTCTTAATAATTACTTATCTTTGATAATAAATCCTTAAACAGGAAAACCAAATTCCTTAAATGTATCGAACATGTTCAAAAAGGAATGTATACGTTAATAACAATTATGTAGTTGAGTGAGATGTTAAACCAGAAACCTACTAAAACTTCTAAACTTTAAAAAAAACTCAAAAAAATACTCTTTATCAACCCAGTTAACTAACTGAACATTGGACACCACTAAAATGTTCAGAATCTTAAAAAGTAAAATAAATCTACTAGATAATTCTGATGATTTCTGAGCAAAAAAGATAAAATAATATTTCACAATACAAGTTTTTTACCCTCGAGAGCTTCTTCTGACAAAATTTATATTCTTGGTAAAAATCCTGATCCTGACTCTTGAGTATTCTTTTTTAATTGTCAACTTTAAATGGTAAAATCCTTAACCATATAAATACCTTCCTATTCTTTCCCTTTTCTTTCTTCTCAAGCCAAAACAATTAATTAAATTTTTTCAACCGATAAAAAATATTTATTTTCGAACATTTTTCTCTTTCGAAAATCTCTTAAGATTACATAATATTTTTTTTCATAGGTTAAAACAGTTTAAAAAATTTGTACCTTGGTGCATCTGAGATTAAGTTTTGCTAATGCTTAGAGTTTAAATCCACACACTTGACACTTCTTACACAACTTCTGCACTGACGGTAATAAATTATAACGAGAGCTTTGTTCGGTTTTTTTAAACTTGAGTTTTACAAACAGTTCATTTTACAAGCTTTGTAAAAGAGGTACACGATTACAATATCTGTAATTTGGGATATTTTTTTTGTAACTGCCTGACTGACTATTTTACAGAAGAGAGAGCTTGTAAATTTTTTGTAAAGCTATTCAGTTCAGTAGTTAAAACCACCACCGGAGGAATTATAATGGCAACGGGAACGTGAAAAAAGCTCTGAAGAATTATTGGCTTTAGTTTTCCGTTTTTAATCCATGTCGTGTTGAGGATGATGATGAGGTGGATGAAGTTAACGATGATGACGAGGAGGATTGAGAGGACGATGATTGATCCGGAGGATTACTACTGCTGCTGCTGCTTACAATGGCCGAACCGCTGTCCGAACTGGAGCTGGGACCTCCGTCCGATATTCGATGCCTACTGTTTCTATGCTGCTTCAAGGCACTATTGGTCAAGTGACCTTTTCCACAGATATCGCAGACAAAGGGACGTTCTGTAAAGAAATAAAACACATTTCCCCAGAAAAATAATACCGCTTCAAGTTAAACTGATAGCTAGTAAAAATTTTAATTAAAGATTGTGAGTGATGATCTTGTGATGTCGAGATGAAGCTTGCGATTGTCCAATTTTTGGGGTAACAGACAATTGGAGAGTTTATCTTACCGCCTGTATGCTGGAGGAAATGAGTTTGTAACGTGGTTTTCTCAGAGAAGCTTCTGTTAAGTTGATAGAAAAATAGACAAGTTGGTTAATTGTTCATTATTAGTTTGGGAAACTATTTTTAGGTGACGATTGACGAACCTGTTGCAAATCGTACACTGAAACGGTTTCTCGCCACGATGCAACGCTTCATGTCGGCGCTTGTTGGAGGGTTGGCTAAACTTCTTTCCGCAGTAGCAGCACTCGTAGGGTCGCTCTCCTGTGTGGATCCTGAGGTGATTGGCTATGGCGGATTGGTGCTTGAACCTTTCTCCACAGACGCTACAGAAAATGTGCAAAGAAAATTTGTAACAAAAATAGTTAATAATTTTTGAAAAAGAAGGGAATTGTGCGTACTCGCAAGAAAAGGGTCGCTCGTCAGTATGTCTTCTGACATGTTTGCTCATGTCACTCCGGGCCTGACACACTTTGGGACACATTTTACACCGAAACCATCCATCGGCCGTGGGTACTAAACCAAGTAATAATTTAGTTTTTCACATTTTTCATAAATAATTAATTAACTGATTGCTTGTTCAAGTACCTATTAGCACATCCGAAGCAAAGGACTGCGGAGGGGCTTTACTCGACGACCTGGTGCTAGTTTTACAGTGTACCGTTGGGGTTAACGTTGAGGATGTGGGGGGAGTACCCGCATTTACTGGCATTTGCTGTAAACATTCAGGTTCTCGGGATTGGGAGTCGCTTTCACTGTCATCATCCTTTCCATGCCTTTCTCTTAGATGACGGTCTAAACTGGGCTTGATAAGAAATGTATCTCCACATTTCTAAAACACAAATTATTACAATAATTAACTATCTGGTTAACTAAAGCAAGTTATTTATTTAATTTCATTTGAAAAAATCTCTTACCGGACAATCCAGAGCATGAACTACCCGATGATTCTTAAGTAGCACCGCGGACGAAAAACACTCTGAGCATTTTAAGCACCTATAAAACGCCTTCACCTTCCCTCCCCCACCTTCCACCTCCCTTCCTCCTCCTCCATCCGAACTACTCCCCGAACTAGTACTACTCTGCATCTGAGGACACTCCACACTCGTCACCTCAAACAGTTTATCTTCCTCCGTACTCGTAGCACTAGTTCCTCCTCCATCCTCCTCCTGGTCCTCAATGGTCACCTGCACAATCCTCTGCTGCTGCTGTTCATTATTCTGTTGGTTCGTCACCTCCTCCACCTCCATGTTCCCTCCATCCTCCTCATCCTGCCTTGTGGTCACCTTAGCCAGCCTTTTAATCACACTCGCCCTTTTCTGATTCTCCCGTTCCCTCCACAACTTATCCTCCTCCTCCCTGGGCACCTGTTCCTCCTCCAGTTCCTTCCCTTGAACCGGTTCCCCACGAACCAACACCGTCTCTGGATTTACTACATGATGCACTCCACCCTCCACATGTCGCACCAAATCCGTTCCACGATCATACCTCCGTCCACAAAGGGCACACTGGTACAGCCCCGTGGTACTGGTGCCATCAGCCTCCTGGACCAGGTCCTTGTTCAAGCCTTGGACAACTTCGGGTTCCTCCAAATCATCCACATCCAATCTCGGTGGGGTTGTACCTCGGGTTAGCCTACTTCGTCGAAGTTTCTTCAGTGCACTCATAATAGCTTAAATATTTTTCACACAAATTTGCACACTGCTTTATTTTCAAAGGCTCCTCTTTCAAGTTGAGAGCCGTACGTCCAGGACCTCCATCCTGAGCATTTCTCTTTGTGGTCAGCAATTCTTAAAGACAAAATTTTACAAAATTTTCTAAAACAAAATTTTTAAACGTTTTAAACTTCTTAGAAATTTTTTGCTCAAGGTCTAAAAAAATTTAGTATTTTCCATTCACACAGACATCATCATTGCCTAACAGACTATTGTACAGAGAGAGAAGCTTAAGCATTGCGCAGATTACGCACAAAAATTCTCCTGAAGTTTCTCAAGCAGCCTTGCATGTAATGTTATAGCACTGCACGGGTTTATCGGCAGATAGGCAACGTGACCGAGTACTCAAATTTACAACAGTACAAGTTTACATTGCTCATTGCACCAACCCTCACGTTTTAAAGCACAAAATACACAGCTGTTACAAACGTACACTGTACTTTGTTGGCTTGTTGGTATTTCTACAAAATTATTAAAGAAAAAGGTAATTATGCGGCTGTTTAAATAAGTTTGTGAGGTGGTTTAAGCATGAAATGTGCAGAAATTGCCTCAGTAGTGGAGTGTGTTTGAAATATGGTCGTAGTGAAAAAATGGATAAAGGGTGGGAGGTAAGTAAGACGACAAATTTTGGTCTAAGAGTTGGCTTTTGGGCTAAAGGAAATTTGACCTAAAATGGTGATTTTGGGAAGAATTTGGTGAAAATTTAAACTTTTAATTGATTTGAGGCATGTTTTAAGAAAAGCAGGGATTACGAAGTGTTAGTAAAGTAGAGCGACTTAATTTTAGGATAAATATTGGGTTTTGACAGTGCAGTGGGAAAATTGAGCATCTTAAATGATTTTTGGCATACTTTAGTGACAATTTAAAACTTGAAATTGGGTATATTTTAGGTAAATTTAACATGAGCTGTAAAGCTTAATTTGGGGAAAAGTTGTGTTAAAAAATTGACGGAACCATGTATGGTTACCTAAAGGTGGATTTTAAAAAGTAAACTGGATAACTGAAATACCCAATTTTAAATTTTGTGTTATACCCGATTCTAATGATTTTTCTGTTTTTGTCATATCATAACCTATTTCAATATATCGATTTTATCGACTTACTCCCCTATTGACAACTTTTCCTATTACCATCATCTGTGCCTTGTACTGCCGCTCTAGCTGCTGTGCTAAAATGTTAAAACTATTTTGCTGTCGTTTGTTACTATTATTTTACCGTAATAGCTTTTGATAGCAAATAATAACTCAAAACTTGTTCTTCATACTATTGTCTTGTTCACTGTTACTTGTACGTAACGTGTTCTAACTCCCTATAAAATAATGTTAACCTCTAAAAAAGTTCCAATAAATCCATACTAATCCAATAAAAGTGCTCTACTTCTTCTCATCAGGAAAATAAGGTACTAGTCCTACACACATTATAAATACATGTATAGGGCGGCTTCTGGGCTACTTGTAACAGTTTTAGCTTGTTAAATATTTAAGTGCGCTATCAATATATTATAACCAGTTAAGGTGTACAACGTTGCGATTGGCTATGTGCACGGATAACCCTTTACTGAAGACAGATTGGACATATAATGGACATATAATTTAACAACGTGAGAGTAGACGCCTCAGAAAAAAACCGTTTAAAGCTATTAGATATTGGCTAGACTAAAACTTAACCAGGCTTTAAATGTCTGGATATTTGTTCTTGGGAAAAAATGTGTATTGAAATAATATGTGCGCAGGTTGGAACTGCAACTTAAAGGTAAGTGATTGTAGAGCAGAAATAATCGATAGGTGATACGGGCCATTAAAAGATGAAAAGTTAATCAATTTTTTCGAAAATGTACACGTGGCGGTCATAAGCATTTGTTCTAAAAGAAAGTTTAATTTAAAACATGGAAGATATTTAACGAGTTAAATTTGTGTGCAGAATGCAGCTGCCAAAGTTTTCAGAATGCATGTAAAAATGCTTTAAAGATGTGTTCATTTTAAACAAGCCAAAAATTTAAGACAGATGAAATATTTTTTATGAATTTTTTATGAATGAAAATGAATGGCTATTGTCTCGCTTTTGTTTTCTGCATTTTAACGAGTTCATTCATTGCTCATGTAAATTTATTATTATGTTTAGGAAATACCTGAAAAACACAGACGTAATCTGACTTGCTAATTAGTTTGTTAGGTAAAATGAGATAATAAACCATGTATTGCAATAATATATTCTGAATTACGCAGGTTTAGACTTTAGACACACAAACACAGGTTTAAACTCTGCTGAATACATTGTGAATTGTGAATAGGTAGGTATACACTTTTCTAGGTAATGGTTTGATATACGCAGTTTACGTCACAGGCTTTAGGTATTTAGCGTATGGAAATAAAAAGTGTTAAGTTTACCTTGTGTTTGCACATGTTTGGATTTAGATATTTAGTTAAGATAATAGATCATGTAGTAGGAACAAACCATGTATTTTACAATTGCAAGTTTGCAAGCTGTGTTCCAAATAGTGGCAGATGTGTCATTGATCAGATATTAGCATTGCCAAGATGAAATTTGGAATTCTGCAAAAATATAGCTTACTAGTCATAATTTCTCGGTTTAGGGATACAGATTGACGTGGTATTCATTATGGCAAATATTGTGTAAAATTTATAACATGATTTTAAAGCGTTGGCCGTGTTTTGATATATTTGAGATATATTTTGCTGATGTGGCTAAATACTACCTAAATGGTAATAAATTTGTAACTAGGTTTGAAAAGTTGCCTACACCCACGTTTTATTAATTACGACTAATCCCAGATTTTATAATAGCTTAAGATTTTGTGGGTGTCATTTTCTCTTTGAGATAATTTATTTGTCCAGAGAATTCACAACAACTTACAAGAAGTTACTTTTACAGCCCAGACCCATAAATTTCATTCTGGTTGTTTTGCAGCCTTGTTAAGTAATTTTTATAATTGATAATCAAATCAGTTATAAGTTGTATTGGCTTATCATTTTCTGGATAAGCACAAGTTTTTGTATGATAACTTGCTGTGCATAAAGTAACCTAATTGATATTTAGCCTCTACCCTTCACTTGTTGATTTATTTGTCTTATTTTTTTCTTTACTAAACAGGATCAGGATGATGACCTCCTTTTACTTTGGCTTGTGTTTGAAATAAACCGGAAGTAAATTGGGCATCTATAAAAATACGTTAGCCAGCCAGTGATCCTGTTCAGAATTGGATTAGCAGTCAGTCTGCAATCTGTGGAAACTGGGCCGTTAGCATTCTCAGAAAGATGTTTCTGCTTATTTAGGTAATAAACTTACAAGATAACAGAGATTTTGCTCCAAATCTTAATATTAAAAGCTTATCTTTAAGTCTTATCAGTTTAACTAAACATTGTACAATAACAACATAGTTAATTAGGCTACTGCTTGCGTAATCATGTACATTCCTAAAGAAAAAGGAGGCATTTTCCAGAGCAACTTTGAGATCAATGTCATTAATACGTGCGTATAGTCATAGTCAGAATATTTAATTATCTGTGAAGATTTTAAAGGACCTTGATCACCAACTTGAATGAATATTGAATACTCTTTTGCCTTTTAAACCATTTTTCTTCTGGTTTTGGTTAATTTCTCTGATAAGCTTATTAATAGCCAAAGAAAAAAGGAAGGAACCACACAGCCAACTTATATGAGTAATCTTAGGTTAAATTTAGTTGGGCATTTAGGCATGTACTTTGCACGTAGGTTTGTATACTAATTTTCATTGTGAGACCACGAGGGTGTCTCATGATGGCTTTTATAGGTTGCTTTTCTGGTTCTGACCTCCACTCCACCCATTGAAAACCCCTTATCTTTCAGTTTCAAGTTGTCCCTGTTTTCATTCAACTGAAATGTTAAAGTGGTTCAGTATTTCCGTAAAAGTCTCTGTGAGCACACGCACGTAAAAATTTAAAGAAGGATTTTCTTTTTTAAAGCTATTTTATTTTCGTTTTTTAATGAACTTTAAAGTTTTCTCAATACACCCCGTGTTTTTCCATTCTAAAAAGTTTACTTGTCAACTTTTAACGTAATAAACCAACATTGCAAAAATAAATTCTGCATTTAACTCCAATTTACTTGACTAAGTTGGTAATGACAAGTTTTACTAATTGTGTTGTTTTTTTCTTCTTATTTTTTTGCAGTGATAAAATCTGCTAATCATGGACTGCTACAAAAACCTTGAGCATTTACCAACCAGTAGTGCCAATACTGGAATAATTGTGACCATCACAACCCCCAACAACACCCACAACGTTGCAGTTTACCCCGCTGCCACCACCACCACCAATATCCCCTCCATGTTCCCAGGATCACTTTCCATCTTTTGGAACCGCAAATTCAAGTAGTTGGATTGATTGGAGTAGTGTGCAGTTTCCATAGTTTACTTTGTCAACTTTACTTTAAACTTCTTCAAATAGTTGTCATAACAGCAGCAGCAGTTTTATAGTCTCCAGAAAGATTCCACCACAAATTATCCAGCCTTGCGCTTTACGTCTCATTAAGCCTGTTTTACACATTTTGTGACCACTCTGGGTAACCCCAAAAAATAACAGCCACGAGGACTGCTCCTGATCTTTCTTTAAACCCAAAGAAGAAAACAACCGTATTAAAAACACAGATCAGTTTATCGTCATCATTAAAGTCGATCGTCATTCGTTAAACATTTTTTTTGCCCTCTGCTCAACTCTCCTATGTGTGTGGTTGTATTCTGTCCTGCGACTGTCCCGTGAAGATAAGATAAGCCAGCAATAAAAGTCAACCAAATGCTCAGCAAAATCATCATCATCATCATCATTCCATGAGCCCCAAACTGAAATGAATTGAAAGCTGGAATTGCTGTCATTTTCGTCATCATCATCACAGGAAAAAAAAGGCTGGATCAAATCATATCACACACATTTTTTTATCAATCAGCCCAAACTATCAAGAATCACATGAGGGCTGTACCAATACCTAAAAGTTAAATAATTTTGAGCATCAGAAAAAAGTTGGACTTTACTGGGCTGTCTTCCTCTTTCTTCTCTGTGTTCTTGTGGGCCGTATGGGTTCACCTCCAGTTTGGCTGCTGGTGGTTCAAGCACCTGCATCTTCAATAAGGAATAAAGAAATAAGCTAGTTTAGTAACATTTCTTCAAAATATTTAGTCAACTTAAGAAACAAGTAGTGTCTATCGAGCTTACTACTAGGAAGATGATGCAACGGGCCAGAGCTTATGGGGTGGCTCGAGACGATGGCAGCAGCTCAGGTAGTAGCAGCAGCAGTAGTCCCAGTGGCAGTATGCTGGATAGTGCCCAGGGAGGAGAGTCCTTAAGGTCCAGAAGTCCCTCAGTGATTGTAAGAACGGGAGGAAGTGTGTTTAGACACAGGAGGGACCTGCCATGGGGAATACGGCTGGTGCAAAAGTGCAGTGATTGGTGGTGTACGAGAAGGACTATCGATAGGGACTTTTGGTAAGAATTTTTCAAAAAGTCAATCTGCTAAACATTAAAATGGTTAGTAAATTTGGGTATTTTTTGAAAAAGGTATCGTGTTTCGGTACTGGTTATCACCTACCTGAGCTATACCATGTATCACTTGAGCAGAAAACCAATAAGTATTGTGAAAAACGTACTGAACCGAAACTGTAGCTTGCTGCCGTCCCCCGCGGGTGTGGGCAATGATACAACGTGGTGCGATTGGGCTCCTTTTGGTACTTGGCAATTTTGTAGTTAACTTATTTAAAAATTTGAAAATATTTTTTGACATTTTAAAATCGTTTTTTAGATCGCCCCGACGCTGACGTGCTTCTTGGCACCCTCGACTCCGCCTTCCTTTTCGCCTACGCTGCTGGAATGTTCGTCAGTGGCTTTGTCGCTGAGCGAGTCAACCTCCGCTACTTTCTCTCCCTGGGAATGCTCCTTAGCGGTTTATTCACCTATTTATTTGGCTTGGCCAGATTTAGGAATGTCCACAATCTTTCCTACTTTATCCTGGTGCAAGCTCTAGGAGGCATTTTCCAAACCACAGGATGGCCTGGAGTGGTCACCGTAGTAGCCAACTGGTTTGGCAAGGGAAAACGTGGCCTAATTTTTGGCATTTGGAATAGCCATACCAGCTTGGGCAACATTTTAGGCAGTGTGATAGCCACCACTTATGTGGATGACAATTGGGGACTAAGTTTTATTGTCCCGGGAGCGTTAATTGGGGGCATGGGCTTTATTGTGTTTTTATTTTTGGTGCCCAAACCTCAGCATGTACATTGTGCTCATCCGGATCACGAAGGAAGTGGCAATGGTGGACATGGACAGGTCCAGGGTACTACTGATCTCAATAAAACTTCGGTGGGAAGTAGCGGGACAATGGGCGAAAGTAGTGGCAGTACACGAAGCACAAGACTTATTAAAGCCAAGAGATATTTGGATGAAGAAGAAGAGGATACAATAAGTGATGATACTAGTAGGCTATTAGCTAGTTCGGAAGACTTGTATGATGCCAGGGAAACCACACCGATGATTAATAGGTATGATCCCGAGGTGAAGATTAAGGCGGTTGGCTTTACCGAGGCGTTGAGGATTCCGGGAGTGGTGGAGTTTAGCTTGTGCCTCTTTTTTGCCAAGTTGGTTAGCTACACGTTTCTTTATTGGCTGCCGAGATACATTAACAACTCAAGTAAGAAATTTTTTAAATCAAAACTATTTTGGGGAAATGTGCGACTTGAAATTAATTGGAGTATTGTTTAAACAGCTAGTTTCAGTGCAACGGAGAGTGGCTACCTGTCAACCCTTTTTGACGTGGGGGGTATTATCGGTGGCATTATCGCTGGGGTAATCTCAGACTACTCGGGGATGAGTGCTACCACGTGTGCTGGTATGCTCTGCTTTGCCATTCCAATGGTAAGGTTAACAATTTCTTTTAAAATATTTTCTAATAAATTGTCTTTTTATAATTTTTTTATCAATTTGTTCCTTTTTTAGATGCTGGTTTACCAAAATTACGGCGCAGAAAGTCTTGCCGCTAGTATCATTCTTTTGATTATCGTTGGCATTCTGGTAAACGGTCCTTATGCCTTGATAACCACTGCGGTTAGTACTGAGCTGGGAACCCATCCTTGTTTAATGGGTAATTCAAGAGCTTTAGCTACAGTTACAGCTATTATTGATGGAACTGGCAGCATTGGAGCCGCTGTGGGACCTTTACTGGCTGGTAGTGTGGCGGCGATAAGTAAAGAGGCGGGGTGGAAATATGTCTTTTTGATGCTGATGATTGCAGATGTGATCGCATTAATTGTAAGATACTCATACAGAAAAGCTACTTATCTTTAAAGTTGGAAATTTTCCAAAATATTTTATCTAATTTTTATTTTAATGACAATTCCAGTTACTCGTCCGTTTGGTTAGCCACGAGTTTAAGCGCTTTTTCGAAACCAGACACGCAGCCAGGCTCAAGGTGACCATTCATGTGCATAATAGCAACGTAGAAAGCAACATGCCACAAGTCTGATGATAAAGGATGAAGAAGACACTAATTTACAGTATAATTTACTAAGCTAGTTTTCCCTTTTTACTATTGCTCATGTTACATAACTTATAAATGAAAGAACCTCTTTATACAAATTTTCTGGACTGGATGATGTGGAGCGGTTTAATTAGTTACTAACTTAAAACAAGAAAATTTATTGAATGTGCTGCTTTGCTGCTGTTCTGTTAAAGCATAAATTATTATTTTTACCATTTCTTGTACAGTGTGTGTAGTTAACCACGAGAGAATGCAAGTTAATTTTAAATTAAAGTATTGAATAGTTTATTTAATAGCTAGGTTATTTAACTTTGTAAAAAATGAAGTACTTATAGTTTATATGCAATCATATAGCAGCCAAAGGAATGCAAAGACAACCAGAAAAGGCATTTAAAATTGTTTTATGCAGAAAATCAAGTAGCTTAAGTAAGCTTGTTGTATTATTTTTTTGTCTTTTTGTGCCTTGTTGTTATTTTGTGTTTAAAACTGCAAACTATTTCCTGAACGAAAATGAATAACTGACGCTTACTGTAAAATGCATGAAAAAAGAATGCAGTGATGATTTTGTAAAAGACTTTAGAAAAAAAGATGCGAAAATGAAGTACCTATTTATTAGGGAAGAAGAAGAAAGAAAAAAAGTGAATAAAAAATATTTAAAGTACTGAAATCCAGTATAAGATTGCTGTCGGCTTTACTATTTATTTTTTAAAGCGTTTTGGGTTTCTTCCGACAACCAAATCAAGTTTGAGCTAGCTATATAAGTTTTAAGGTTAAGTTCAAGGTTCGTAAAACACGGATTGAAAGATAAAATGGGAGATGGATTGATGGTGGTCACGAAATGGCAAGCAAGAAGAAATGTGTAACTACCTTAATTACCATTTTTTCTTGTATATGGTTCACATTACATCATTATCATAAAAATCTTCCTTTTTTATGCAAAGTGAACTCTCTGGAGAATTAAGATGACTTAATAATTGCCCATTGTTAAGTTTTATAAAAAACGCCCTATGGGATGGTCAATGAAAAGTAAATCAGGGATCTGGTCACCAAAATATTTATTTGTTTGTACACTTATGTTTATATTCAAAATGATCACAGATACACCCAACCAGACAAAATAATTACATTTTGTTTTTTAGTTATAACTACCTATTATACAGAAAAAGGTTTCACAAAAAATATACAGTTTTTAGGTTATCGTTTTTACCCTTATCATCCTTTGATAACCTTCCAGTTTAGTTGATAAATGCATTTTTAAAACATGCGAGCGTTTTATTTTTTACGCATTGTTTGCACTTCGAGAAATTTTCAATATATCGTGCAATTTAGGACCCATTGTTTCCGCCGGCATGCTTTTCAACAGTTCTGGAATAAATTTGGAGCTGTCGCTGCCCAGGAAACGGACCTTTTGCAAGGTTCTTCCATGAAGTAGCGGTTTGACCAGGGGCCAAACGTAATTTAGAACCATGGGAGCTATGAAGAAAATGAAAAATGGTTTAGTTTCCATGACCGGAAATGAACGTTTTATGTAATGGATTGCAAAATTAGATGTTTTTGGCGTTACCATTTATTACGTAAGCTTCGCCGCCCAGTCTTTCGGGATAGTTGGCTTCAAAGTCGCGGAAAACCTTGAGCACCATTTGAATGGCTGTTAAGACAAATTGTTTTTTAAAAAAGCAGTTTTAAATTTTTTTGCCAAGTTTTTTTATGGTTGGGTAAGTAAGATGCGTACTTTCATAGTGTGCAATTTTCCAGTAGGTTAGCCCCTCAAGATCGCAAATTAGAGAAAATTGCTCATTCCCAGACTGATTAATTTTCTCCATAATAACTGAAATGGAATAGAGCATCAGTTTAAGCATGTCTTCGCTATGGCCTTTTTCAATCATTTGGCGAACTTCCCAAGAGCCCACTGGGAAGTAGTAAACTAATTGAAACAAATAGAAAAAAAAAACAAATTATCTTTGAAATAAGTTGAAAAAAATCGTGGGATAAATTATTTCGGTAAAAAATTTAAGTTGTTTGAGTTTGTACCCAAGCGCCCATCATTATCCTTGCCATGGCAACTGTGAGGAAACGCATCAATCACTTCGTCTGAAATGCTCCATTTTCTGAAGCTGTCCATGTCATTATCCTTTCTCCATTTCATTGACTGTTGGGAACATTTTAAAACGGAAATGTCAATCCAATGGAAAAATTCAGAACCAGTTTTTGTTCATGTTTTAAAGTGGCTGTATTTCGAATTGAAATTTTTATTGCGCATAGGAAATCTCAAGCTTTTTGTTTTAACATAATCTGTCTTTGAAACGACCTTGGATTTTAGATAGCAAATCTGGGAAGCGATATATTTTGGCAGCATATTTGATATATCTGATATCGAGCCGTAGTACCTACATAACTTGTTTGCTGACTAAGTCAACTGGAACAGGATGATAAAATGAAACACATGAACATAGGGAATGACTAAACGAATCTTCTGGAATTTTTGCAAAAATTTGGTATTCAAAACATTTCCTAATTTTTTGCATGTCGAGGAAGAACTTTTAGAGTTTTTTTGCTTAAAACCCAAAAATGAGTTATTTTCATCCTGGGAAAAACTTCATTATGGCTTACATTTTTTGTCTGGATATTTTGTTTTAAGCATAAGTTGTTATAAATCTGTTACACTGGTCATCATCATGATGTACGTACGCAATCAAAACAACTTTTTATGTTGCTTGGACAAGTTTATCGTAATGACCAAGCTTTTGGGTTTTAACGTCAATGTGACATGACATGACTTTTTTTTTACTAAATGCATGTTATTTCATCCTAGCAACCTAATGCATTACATACTGTCATTAGTTCGCATAAATTAGCATTTTTAACCAGTTTTGCAGATGCAAAACCCCTTGGTTGTTTGTT
The DNA here is from genome assembly GCA_029691765.1 of Entomobrya proxima. Taxonomy (NCBI): domain Eukaryota; kingdom Metazoa; phylum Arthropoda; class Collembola; order Entomobryomorpha; family Entomobryidae; genus Entomobrya; species Entomobrya proxima. The sequence continues at coordinate 13,812,736 of CM056171.1, read as the reverse complement.
AGGATAGGTTAGGTCTAGGTCAAACCATTTCTGAGCTCAGCTAGGTAATCCTTTATTATTGCTGTGTGCTTATTACTATGCACATAGTTTGACGAGGTAAAAAAAACTAGCTTGGTTTACTTCAGTTTGTACAATGTGTGGTTTTGTTTGCTGCTTACCTTACGAAGCATATCTTCTGCTTTGTTCAAGTCATAGTCTCGAGCTGGAAAAAATACATAGCATTAATATTAGTTATTACAGTGTTAAATCAGCATGGGTGATATATTTGTGGCTTGTCAAGCATAAAATGATAATTGAATCAGATCTGATCAGCACGTCGTTTGGTAAAACATAGCATGGCTTCAAGTTTCATATCACGTAAATAGATAAGTAGAATCAAGATGAGAGTAGCGAGCAATTATGATTTTTCGATCTGAGACTGTTAATACCTTGTCGCTTGAACCTGAACATAGTATTTTTGCAATTTTTTGTGTTCTATTCATTTTAATTAATAGTCTCAAACACAAAAGCAAATACATCTGCAAAAACGCAATATCACTTCAGTAGCTTGGCTGAGCGATGCATGTTGCATATAAGAACATGCAAAATGAAAAATTCAAGGAAGCATGAACTAATCTTTACTTTAGCCTGCAGCAAAATTGCTAGACTGCAATGTAAATAATTTGCTAGAATTAGCTCTATCAATTAGACACTTTTATAAAGGTAGCAAATAGCTTGCTAAAAATATTACGCAAACTTTACGGTTGTAGCTTCATATTATTATAGGTGTTTGCATAACAATTTAACATTTTTTCATGTTCTGTTACTTCGCTAAACTTGAACTTGGTTTGAAGAAAGGCTTCAATTTAATGCATGCAATTATATTTTCAGCAAGGATGCGCTTTAAGTAATGCTGTGTAGTAGGTATTAATTGACACAATCATATTGTTACGCTGTGACGGTTATACTATTAGACGAAACACAATTTGCTTTGACAGAATAGAATACCAAAATCATTGCATCTTAGAATAGGTATTATTACATAAATAAAAGTACTTGAAGCTGACTCTAGTAAAAATATTGGATTAATAGTTTTGCAATTTAGATTATTTCACCGTTGAATGAACTTTACGCAAAACTATCAACAAAAATCCCAATAAATTACAGCGTATCACTTAACCTTCCATGATTATAGCAGAATAAATTAAAAGCGTTTCATATGAGTCACTTTGAGCGTCATAGTTCGTTGATCTAGTAATGCACTCTATATAAATTGTTCACACGTTTTAATCTCGGCCATCATGCAGTAAGATTGCATTAAATATGCGTGATTTCAGGCATTTACACTAATTATTTATGCATGATTAAATACTCTAATTAAACATCACGCTATATTTCGGTAATTAAATTTATTTAATCATGCAGTAAATAAAAATAAAGTTACCTCGCAAAAACCGACGATACGTTGCATCATCATCTATGTTAAGGTCTGCGACAGCTTGTCGAAACTGAAACAAAAATAGTAAAACAAATATGCATTTTAATGTCTTGATTTTTTTAAACTTTCTACTTTGCTTTGTAAATGTTAATAAAAAGGACAGCAGTTAATAAAGTTTCTTTGCGAATCGTAACTAGTGCGTAACGTACGCTCTTTTGTATGAATCGAAAACAGAAGTCACTTTTTAAAAAAGTTTTAAAAATGCATAAAAGCACGGAAGAATAATGTAGCCAGCAATGCTGTCCTGTTTTAGTGGCAGATTCACAACAGATTTGCCGTAGCAGTAAATCACGTCATGTTCTTTTAACATTTAGGTTGCCATCTTGTCATGGCTGTAATGTGAATGTTTGCTATCCTACTAATTTTTATTTTAAAACTATTTTACAATGTTAAATAGCATTTATCACTATAGCGCTGCTGTAGTTCCGCCATGTAAACATTTTTACTAAAACTACTTATCTTTGACACTTGACATGTTAAGTTTACTTTGGGATCAAGAACATTTTCGATAATGTTTTTCGAGATAAAACTTTTAGATATTTTTACTCACCAACTCAAGCTGCTTAAGTTCTTCCTTTTCGTCCAAATAAGACATGATGGCCACTTAAAAATGTTAATTCGGTTTAACGAATTATCACTTATAATTTTCAGACGATAATTTCTCTCAATGTTTTCACCTTCACAGTTGTCTACAATCTAGTAGGCATACTCAGAAAAATCCAAAGTAGTCACTTGATATATCTAAGCAGTGGGCAACCGTTTGTAAATATTGACAATCTAAATCTCTCCGATATGCACATAAACTTTTATCTAAATAAATTAGTGCTCAAGGTCTACTAGATATTTTATGGATTTTACGAATCCTGCTGCACAAAAACCACTTTAGTTCCTATCAAAATCTATAAATTGCTCTATTCATTCAAACTTTTGAAATAATGAGTGAAAAAAGTAGTTTTTAGAAAAACTAAACTAGTCCAGCGGTAATCTGGTTATCTGCCGCAAAAGACTTGGGGATCCTCACCCGAAAACGTCAACAGCTCAAATGCGATTTTTCTTGGTCTAAAACAGAGTCATGCAAGAAGGTAGAAGTAGACAAAGATATTCCTTAAAAATACCAACGTCGAGTTTTTGTGGTTGTGTGTATGTTGCATGTTGACGCAGGTAGACGAGGCTTCTTGCATGCTATGTACTCTGCAAGTTTACTTTGTAAAAAAATGTTACGTGTTTCTTGCGTTTTTTGCAGCTTAATACTCAATTGTGCTATAAATACGAAGTAAAACAGCGTGATATCTTTGTCTGATAGTTAATACTTGGTACCAATTCACAGTTTACTATGAAATGAGCTAGCTGTAAAGAATATCTACAAATGAATAGGACTGCACCCAAAAAAAGATGCAAAAAGAGAATCCTTTTGATATGTCATCATCAACGTAATCATTGTTATCAAAGAAGAAAATCAAAGTGATAGAAATATTTTGTGGCAAAAAAAGATGCAAGTGGAGATGTTTAGAGTTATAGCTGGCATGACACACGCGATAGAAGATAAAGAGACTTCTGTGCTAGTAGCCGCCTTGATGAATGATAGATATGCTTGTGATTATAGAAATTGCATGTAGATTTTTTTCAAGTTTTGGTGATATTGATAGCAATGTTGGTGTTATGCGGTATTCATAAATTAAATGGCACTGGATTTGTATCTTAAACTATTCCGTTAACTTTAATGTATATAAATCAGAAATTGCAAATTACAACCGCCAATTACTGAAGGGAATTCTAGATACCCTTTCTGTTTTAGGTTAGAAATGAAAAAATAACCTATTCTAATACAGTATTGCAATGCAGCACAGGTTTGTGGTTTGTCTTCCTAACTACTAGACAACCAAC